>JAUCMX010000021.1:19420365-19447865 GCA_033459395.1 Hemibagrus guttatus | reverse complement strand
ACCTCATTAAAGGAAAATCAACACTAAGCTTAGTTTATTTCTGTATAGTGCACGTGTGAAGTCAACTGAAGTAGATGTTTCGAGATGTTCCCTCCAGATTCACTTATAACGAAGTCTAAACGAAGCTGCTGAACTTCTTCAGTACATGTTTAAGCGAAACACGATTATCGTAAGATCTTCAGAGATGAAGCTACTTTTGGAGAAATAATTGTGCGTATGCTTGTGCCAAAATCGCCGCTGTGGTCGTGTGGCTTTGACGGCGTAGGTTTACAAAAGCTATAAAGAAATCTGGTGTCTGGTGTATAAAGAAACTGGACATTTTGTCAGAATTAGAGACTTAAATCCAAAAGTTCTGTAGGGAATGTTGCAGGTGTTTAGAGTCGGGTTGCTTTCAGATTATTTGAGGTGTGGAGATGACGGCACTGAGGTTACTGCTGAGGTTAAAGAAAAAAAGTCAAGACACAATATGAAATAAATATAGTGATATACACCGATCAGGCATAACATTATGACCACCCGCCTAATATAGTGTTGGTCCCCTTTTGCTGCCAAAACAGCCCTGACCCGTCCTGCACTGTGTATTCTGACCCCTTTCTATCAGAATCAGCATTAACTTCTTCAGCAGTTTGAGCAACAGTAGCTCGTCTGTTGAATCGGATCACACGGGCCAGCCTTCTCTCCCCACGTGCATCGATGAGCCTCCGCCTCCCATGACCCTGTCTCCAGGTCACCACTGTTCCTTCCTTGGACCACTTTTGATAGATACTGACCACTGCAGACCGGGAACACCCCACAAGAGCTGCAGTTTTGGAGATGTTCTGATCCAGTGGTCTAGCCATTACAATTTGCCCCTTCATCAAACTCGCTCAAATCCTTACGCTTGTCCATTTTTCCTGCTTCTAACACATCAACTTTGAGGACAAAATGTTCACTTGCTGCCTAATATATCCCACCCACTAACAGGTGCCATGATGAGGAGATACTCAGTCTCACTCACTTCACCTGGAACTGCTCACAGTGTTATGGTTGGTCGTTGTAAATGAATGTGCTGAAATAAATCCATTAGGAGTCTGGTGTATTGTCTGTATTTCACACCGTGGTTTAGTTGATCAAATATTTTAATGACTGATTCCCAAATCAACATGAAGTACACAAGACTTTACTCTTCTCATGTTCCACTCCACAGTGGTGGTTAATATGAAGCTCATATGAAAGTCAGAGCTTTAAGAATTTGTCGAGTTTCAGAAGTATTTCTGTTTTCAGACTACTAGCGGTGATATATATTCATAGAAAAGTTTGTTTTTGTATCTTCAGAGTAAATGTTGATATCAAACCCATTTCTGCTCTCTAAGATGCTCAAAGTGCTTGTTCAGCTAAAAAGCAGCTGAAATTTCATCTTCAACCAGTAAAAGTCTGTGTAAGGTTCTCCAACAGAGGGAAAAAACACACGTCGAAAACACACTGAAAACTTCCGATAAGTCCGTTTCAATCAGAACAGATCTGAAGGGCACTGTACTGGTAGAATGTCTTAATCACACATGCAGTACAGAGTCATTGGTGAAATTTGGTGTGAGTATCCCTAAGTTTGTCAGGACACCAGGGAGTCTCGGCTATGATGTGGTCAGACACTCCGCCCCAGTGGACTGTGTTTTGTGGAACGAATCAGAAACACCCCAGATTTCACTCAGCACCTCTTTCCTCACACAGTATTACGTTATTCTTTTTAGCTTTAAAGATGTATTTTGGTAATGTTGGTAAATATTTACTTAGAGACTGAATGTCCCACACACACACACACATCGAGCACAAAAACACAATGAGCGTAGGAAGGGAAGGAAAGAGAGAAAGCGAGCGGGTGTCAGAGGGTGGGGTAATAACTTGAGGTTTTTCATGGTGTTCAGTTCATCACACTGGGCTTCACTCCAACTAAAATGATCTGTCAGGGCTTTGTCTCGCTCGAACTGGCATGGCTTTATGAGAAAATCTCATCCTGAAAACGGACTCGTTGCACTGTTACGTTGGTGTTTTGTGGCCTGAAGAAAATCGCCATTTTCAATTTGTGTCACATTCGTTTTAATTGGAGTTTAACAGAATCGAGTTTGGCAAAACAAAAGGAATTGAACTGAATTTAATTGAACTTAATTGTGTTTCTTTGTGTGTGTGTGTGTGTGTGTGTGTGTGTGTGTGTGTGTGTGTGTGTGTGTAGGTTCTGTGAGCGGCAATCTGGTGGCTCAGGAGGCCATGAGAAAACAGGCAACTTTCCGCAAGTCCACGTTCCCCAAACCCTCAGAGCAGCTCTCCAGTAGGAACCAATCACATTCCTCATCTCCTTCATCTGTTAGAACATTAAAAACTCACTCACTCAGTCACACAAACTCCACCCACTTCTTAACAAGTACACTCCAACCAAAAGCAGTGATTTCTGCTAAGACGCTAACAAGCTATTACTTTAAAGCAGGGCCTGTAGGTACATATGTAGTTCTAATTTAATTGGGAGATCATGAAGTTTTGACTAGATATGAATTATATACAGTTGTTTAGAATTCAGAGAGTATTTAACAAGCCTTGGGGGAGCACTGGCTTTCTTTCACAGACTGTTTCACTTGAGTGAGTTTCATGCTCACTATTAATATTATTATTATATCAGAGCGAAGTCATATGACTACAAGACAGTTCTCTGTCTCACTCTCTCTGTCTCACTCTCTCTCTTTCAGGTTGTCTGAACTGCAGTCGTATGGCGGCTCTCACTGACAGACTGAGCTCTCTGGAGGAAAAGGTAACGTTTCTCACCATAAGCGTGTCTTTAGTTCATCGGCTTGTCAGTGCTTGTTCACCAGTAAACACTAACAGTCACCAGTAAACACCAACATTCTCTACTACACACCAGCATACACCAGTAAACACCAACATTCACCAGTAATCACCAACATTCACCTGTAAACACCAACATTCACCAGTAAACACTAACATTCACCAGTAAACACCAACATTCACCAGTAAACACCAACATTCACCAGTAA
Source organism: Hemibagrus guttatus (assembly GCA_033459395.1). Lineage (NCBI taxonomy): Eukaryota > Metazoa > Chordata > Actinopteri > Siluriformes > Bagridae > Hemibagrus > Hemibagrus guttatus. Next base: position 19,444,845 of record JAUCMX010000021.1, on the reverse strand, counting down.
ACACCAACATTCACCAGTAAACACCAACATTCACCAGTAAACACCAACATTCACCAGTAAACACTAACATTCACCAGTAAACACCAACATTCACCAGTAAACACTAACATTCACCAGTAAACACCAACATTCACCAGTAAACACCAACATTCACCAGTAAACACCAACATTCACCAGTAAACACTAACATTCACCAGTAAACACCAACATTTACCAGTAAACACCAACATTCTCTACTACACACCAACATTCACCAGTAAACATCAGCATACACCAGTAAACACCAACATTCACCAGTAAACACCAACATTCACCAGTAAACACTAACATTCCCCAGTAAACACCAACATTCACCAGTAAACACCAACATTCTCTACTACACACCAACATTTACCAGTAAACACTAACATTCCCCAGTAAACACCAACATTCACCAGTAAACACCAACATTCACTAGTAAACACCAACATTCACCAGTAAACACTACCATTCACCAGCAAACACTACCATTCACCAGTAAACACCAACATTCTCTACTACACACCAACAATCACCAGCAAACATCAGCATACACCAGTAAACACCAACATTCACCAGTAAACACCAACATTCACTAGTAAACACTAACATTCACCAGTAAACACCAACATTCACCTGTAAACACTAACATTCACCAGTAAATACTGACATTCACCAGTAAACACTAACATTCACCAGTAAATACTGATATTCACCAGTAAACAATAACATTCACCAGTAAATACTGACATTCACCAGTAAACACTAACATTCACCAGTAAATACTGATATTCACCAGTAAACAATAACATTCACCAGTAAACACTAACATTCACCAGTAAACACTAACATTCACCAGTAAATACTAACATTCACCAGTAAACAGCAACGTTCACCAGTAAATACTAACATTCACCAGTAAACAGCAACGTTCACCAGTAAATACTAACATTCACCAGTAAACACTACCATTCACCAGTAAACACCAACATTCTCTACTACACACCAACATTCACCTGTAAACACCAACATTCACCAGTAAATACTGACATTCACCAGTAAACACCAACATTCACCTGTAAACACTAACATACAACAATAAACACTAACATTCACCAGCAAACATCAGCATACACCAGTAAACACCAACATTCACCTGTAAACACTAACATTCACCAGTAAACACTAACATTCACCTGTAAACATCAGCATACACCAGTAAACACCAACATTCACCTGTAAACACTAACATACACCAGTAAACACTAACATTCACCAGTAAACACCAACATTCTCTACTACACACCAACATTCACCAGTAAACATCAGCATACACCAGTAAACACCAACATTCACCAGCAAACATCAGCATACACCAGTAAACACCAACATTCACCTGTAAACACTAACATACACCAATAAACACTAACATTCACCAGTAAACATCAGCATACACCAGTAAACACCAACATTCACCAACATTCACCTGTAAACACTAACATACACCAGTAAACACTAACATTCACCAGTTAACATCAGCATACGCCAGTAAACACCAACATTCACCAGTAAACACTAACATTCACCAGTATACACCAACATTCACCAGTAAACACCAACATTCACTACTACATACCAACATTCACCAATAAACATCAGCATACACCAGTAAACACCAACATTCACCTGTAAACACTAACATACACCAGTAAACACTAACATTCACCAGTAAACACTAACATTCACCAGTAAACACCAACATTCTCTACTACACACCAACATTCACCAGTAAACATCAGCATACACCAGTAAACACCAACATTCACCATCAAACATCAGCATACACCAGTAAACACCAACATTCACCTGTAAACACTAACATTCACCAGTAAACATCAGCATACACCAGTAAACACCAACATTCACCAACATTCACCTGTAAACACTAACATACACCAGTAAACACTAACATTCACCAGTTAACATCAGCATACGCCAGTAAACACCAACATTCACCAGTAAACACTAACATTCACCAGTATACACCAACATTCACCAGTAAACACCAACATTCACTACTACACACCAACATTCACCAATAAACATCAGCATACACCAGTAAACACCAACATTCACCTGTAAACACTAACATACACCAGTAAACACTAACATTCACCAGTAAACACCAACATTCTCTACTACACACCAACATTCACCAGTAAACATCAGCATACACCAGTAAACACCAACATTCACCAGCAAACATCAGCATACACCAGTAAACACCAACATTCACCTGTAAACACTAACATACACCAATAAACACTAACATTCACCAGTAAACATCAGCATACACCAGTAAACACCAACATTCACCAACATTCACCTGTAAACACTAACATTCACCAGTAAACACTAACATTCACCAGTAAACATCAGCATACACCAGTAAACACTAACATTCACCAGTAAACACTAACATTCACCAGTATACACCAACATTCACCAGTAAACACCAACATTCACTACTACATACCAACATTCACCAATAAACATCAGCATACACCAGTAAACACCAACATTCACCTGTAAACACTAACATACACCAGTAAACACTAACATTCACCAGTAAACACTAACATTCACCAGTAAACACCAACATTCTCTACTAAACACCAACATTCACCAGTAAACATAGCATACACCAGTAAACACCAACATTCACCATCAAACATCAGCATACACCAGTAAACACCAACATTCACCTGTAAACACTAACATTCACCAGTAAACATCAGCATACACCAGTAAACACCAACATTCAAAAACCAACATTCACCTGTAAACACTAACATACACCAGTAAACACTAACATTCACCAGTAAACATCAGCATACACCAGTAAACACCAACATTCACCAGTAAACACTAACATTCACCAGTATACACCAACATTCACCAGTAAACACCAACATTCACTACTACACACCAACATTCACCAATAAACATCAGCATACACCAGTAAACACCAACATTCACCTGTAAACACTAACATACACCAGTAAACACTAACATTCACCAGTAAACACCAACATTCTCTACTACACACCAACATTCACCAGTAAACATCAGCATACACCAGTAAACACCAACATTCGCCTGTAAACACTAACATACACCAATAAACACTAACATTCACCAGCAAACATCAGCATACACCAGTAAACACCAACATTCACCTGTAAACACTAACATACACCAATAAACACCAACATTCAACAGTAAACATCAGCATACGCCACTAAACACCAACATTCACCAGTAAACACTAACATTCACCAGTATACACCAACATTCACCAGTAAACACCAACATTCACCAATAAACATCAGCATACACCAGTAAACACCAACATTCACCTGTAAACACTAACATTCACCAGTAAACACTAACATTCACCAGTAAACACCAACATTCACCAGTAAACACCAACATTCACCATAAACACCAACATTCACCAGTAAACACAACATTCACCAGTAAACACCAACATTCACCAGTAAACACTAACATACACCAGTAAACATCAGCATACACCAGTAAACACTAACATTCACCAGTAAACACAACATTACCAGTAAACACCAACATTCACCAGTAAACACTAACATACACCAGTAAACACTCAACATTCACCAGTAAACACTACATTCACCAGTAAACACTAACATTCACCAGTAAACACTAACATTCACCAGTAAATACTGACATTCACCAGTAAACACTAACATTCACCAGTAAACACCAACATTCTCTACTAAACACCAACATTCACCAGTAAATATCAGCATACACCACTAAACACTAACATTCACCAGTAAACATCAGCATTATCAGTAAACACCAACATTCACCAGTAAACACTAACATACACCAGTAAACACTAACATTCACCAGTAAACATCAGCATACACCAGTAAACACCAACATTCACCAGTAAACACTTAACATTCACCAGTAAACACCAACATTCCACTAAACACCAACATTCACCAGTAAACATCAGCATACACCACTAAACACCAACATTCACCAACATTCACCAGTAAACACTAACATTCACCAGTAACTCAGCATATAGTAAACACCAACATTCACCAGTAAACAAATTCACCAGTAAACACCAACATTCACCCGTAAACACCAACATTCACCAATAAACATCAGCATACACCAGTAAACACCAACATTCACCAGTAAACACTAACATACACCAGTAAACACTAACATTCACCAGTAAACACCAACATTCACTACTACACACCAACATTCACCAGTAAACATCAGCATACACCAGTAAACACCAACATTCACCTGTAAACACTAACATACACCAATAAACACTAACATTCACCAGCAAACATCAGCATACACCAGTAAACACCAACATTCACCAGTAAACACTAACATACACCAATAAACACTAACATTCAACCCGTAAACATCACATACACCACTAAACACCAACATTCACCAGTAAACACTAACATTCACCAGTAAACACCAACATTCACCAGTAAACACCAACATTCACCAATAAACATTCAGCATACACCAGTAAACACCAACATTCACCAGTAAACACTAACATTCACCAGTAAACACTAACATTCACCAGTAAACACTAACATTCACCAGTAAACACAACATCACCATAAACACCAACATTCACCAGTAAACACCAACATTCACCATAATAAACACTACACATACACCAGTAAACACTAACATTCACCAGTAAACACAACATACACCAGTAAACACAACATTCACCAGTAAACACAACATTCCCTAAACACTAACATTCACCAGTAAAATCAGCATACTACCAGTAAACACTAACATTCACCAGTAAACACTAACATACACCAGTAAACACTAACATTCACCAGTAAACACTAACATTCACCAGTAAATACTAACATTCACCAGTAAACACTAACATTCACCAGTAAATACTAACATTCACCAGTAAACACTAACATTCACCAGTAAACACTAACATTCACCAGTAAATACTAACATTCACCAGTAAACACTAACATTCACCAGTAAACACAACATTCACCACTAAACACTAACATTCACCAGTAAACATCAGCATACACCAGTAAACACTAACATTCACCAGTAAACACACATATACCAGTAAACACAACATTCACCGTAAACACTAACATTCACCAGTAAACATCAGCATACACCAGTAAACACCAACATTCACCAGTAAACACTAACATTCACCAGTAAACACAACATTCACCTAGTAAACACTCAACATTCACCAGTAAACATCAGCATACACCAGTAAACACCAACATTCACCGTAAAACTAACATTCACCAGTAAACACTAACATTCACCAGTAAACACTACAGCATATCACCAGTAAACACTAACATTCACCAATAAATACTAACATTCACCAGTAAACAGCAACGTTCACCAGTAAATACTAACATTCACCAGTAAATACTAACATTCACCAGTAAACACAACATTCACCAGTAAACACTAACATTCACCAGTAAACACTAACATTCACCAGTAAACACTAACATTCACCAGTAAACACAACATTCACCAGTAAACACTAACATTCACCAGTAAACATAACATTCACCAGTAAACACAACATTCACCAGTAAACACTAACATTCACCAGTAAACACTAACATTCACCAGTAAACACTACATTCACCAGTAAACACTAACATTCACCAGTAAACACTAACATTCACCAATAAATACTAACATTCACCAGTAAACAGCAACGTTCACCAGTAAATACTAACATTCACCAGTAAATACTAACATTCACCAGTAAACACTAACATTCACCAGTAAACACTAACATTCACCAGTAAATACTAACATTCACCAGTAAACAGCAACGTTCACCAGTAAATACTAACATTCACCAGTAAACACTAACATTCACCAGTAAACACTAACATTCACCAGTAAATACTAACATTCACCAGTAAACAGCAACGTTCACCAGTAAATACTAACATTCACCAGTAAACACTAACATTCACCAGTAAACACTAACATTCACCAGTAAACACTAACATTCACCAGTAAACACTAACATTCACCAGTAAACACAACATTCACCAGTAACATACCTAACATTCACCAGTAAATACTAACATTCACCAGTAAACACTAACATTCACCAGTAAACACTAACATTCACCAGTAAATACTAACATTCACCAGTAAACAGCAACGTTCACCAGTAAATACTAACATTCACCAGTAAACACTAACATTCACCAGTAAACACTAACATTCACCAGTAAATACTAACATTCACCAGTAAACAGCAACGTTCACCAGTAAATACTAACATTCACCAGTAAACACTAACATTCACCAGTAAACACTAACATTCACCAGTAAACACTAACATTCACCAGTAAACACTAACATTCACCAGTAAACACTAACATTCACCAGTAAACACTAACATTCACCAGTAAACACAACATTCACCAGTAAATACTAACATTCACCAGTAAACACTAACATTCACCAGTAAACACAACATTCACCAGTAAATACTAACATTCACCAGTAAACACTAACATTCACCAGTAAACACTAACTTCACCAGTAAATACTAACATTCACCAGTAAACACTAACATTGACCAGTAAATACTGACATTCACCAGTAAACACTAACATTCACCAGTAAACACTAACATTCACCAATAAACACTAACATTCACCAGTAAACACAACATTCACCAGTAAACACTAACATTCACCAGTAAATACTAACATTCACCAGTAAACACTAACATTCACCAGTAAACACTAACATTCACCAGTAAACACTAACATTCACCAGTAAACACAACATTCACCAGTAAATACTAACATTCACCAGTAAACACTAACATTCACCAGTAAACACTAACATTCACCAGTAAATACTAACATTCACCAGTAAACAGCAACGTTCACCAGTAAATACTAACATTCACCAGTAAACACTAACATTCACCAGTAAACACTAACATTCACCAGTAAACACTAACATTCACCAATAAACACTAACATTCACCAGTAAACACAACATTCACCAGTAAACACTAACATTCACCAGTAAATACTAACATTCACCAGTAAACACTAACATTCACCAGTAAACACTAACATTCACCAGTTTTAAACACCTAAAACAATTCACCAGTAAATACTAACATTCACCAGTAAACACAACATTCACCAGTAAACACTAACATTCACCAGTAAACACTAACATTCACCAGTAAACACAACATTCACCAGTAAATACTAACATTCACCAGTAAACACAACATTCACCAGTAAATACTAACATTCACCAGTAAACACTAACATTCACCAGTAAACACTAACATTCACCAGTAAACACTAACATTCACCAGTAAATGCTAACATTCACCAGTAAACAGCAACGTTCACCAGTAAATACTAACATTCACCAGTAAACACTAACATTCACCAGTAAACACTAACATTCACCAGTAAATACTAACATTCACCAGTAAACAGCAATGTTCACCAGTAAATACTAACATTCACCAGTAAACACTAACATTCACCAGTAAACACTAACATTCACCAGTAAATACTAACATTCACCAGTAAACAGCAACGTTCACCAGTAAATACTAACATTCACCAGTAAACACTAACATTCACCAGTAAACACTAACATTCACCAGTAAATACTAACATTCACCAGTAAACAGCAACGTTCACCAGTAAATACTAACATTCACCAGTAAACACTAACATTCACCAGTAAACACTAACATTCACCAGTAAATACTAACATTCACCAGTAAACACTAACATTCACCAGTAAATACTGACATTCACCAGTAAACACTAACATTCACCAGTAAACACTAACATTCACCAGTAAATACTACCAATCTCCAATGCAAACCAGTTTATATCAGTAACACCAGTGTTTACAGATAAACACCAACTTTTCCTAGCGAACCCCAGCATTCAATAAACACAGATGTTCTCTGATGATCCTCCATCAAACACAAGTTTAAACCATTATACCAGTAAACACCAACGTTCTCCAGCACACACTGACCCTCACTGATGAACAGCAGCCTGTCCTTTATCCTCAGCCTTCTGCATCTGAGTCTTTATTCAGTGTGTGTGTGACATGGGTTTGGACGTAGTATTTAATAAAGAGAGAACACGAGGTAACATCAATAACATGTTTATAACAGGAGCAACACTGAGAAGAACCCGCGGAGGAGCACGGGGCGGAGACACCGCACCGCTAGCATGCCGTATTTATGATGGGTTTTTTGTTCATGTTGATTAGATTTTTTTATTCCGTTGCTGTGTTTTCGCTCGGTGTATCTGCACTCTATCAGGACGTGTCTCTGCTCTGGATCTCTGACAGTCAGATGTTTTGGATCTCTGACAGTCAGGAGACGTTTTGGATCTCTGACAGTCAGGAAATGTTTGGCCAAATCGTGTTCTGTTTTCTTCCAGTCTGATGAATGTGGTTTTGTTTTCGGCTAATCTGGGAATGGCGGTCAGCGTCCACAGGGGAGATGAGATCGCAGGTCTCAGGTGATTCCACAAACATGGAGGTTTCTGAGGAAACTAAAGTCAGCTGTTTTAAAATAAACAGACATTTTTTTCCTTCTGTATGAAGATGTTCGATAGGGAACTTGCAGAGAACTCGCAGGGCATGTCCAGATGAACTCTTAATAGAAATAGAGAAATGTTTACAACAAACTCGGGTGAGAACCCTGCTGGGGAAAATCGATGCGGTGACATCGTGGCCTTCTTTGGTGGAGCTGTGGAGCATCTGAGAGGGCTATGCGAGGTCCTTTTCGAGAACATGATGACGTTCTTTAAAAACAATTTGAAGGAAAGGTTCCATCTAGGAACCTAAATGGTTCCTGGGTGTCTCTAAAGAAGAACCAGTCTCCAGTAGAACTCTACTATTGAAGTAGGACCTTAGTCACCAATGTTCTCTACAAAACACCAACACTAAAGTGCTTTCCTGATTTGTCCCTCAGGAAGAAATTCTAGGCAGAACTCATAGGGTTCTATGATGATGAGGTTAGTAGAACCTTAATAAGCAACAAGGTCCAGTTAAACAGCAGACAGAAGCAGACGAAAACAGTCAGAGCAGCACTGAGGGAAACCTGGACGCACAGATCAGATCACAGGAGTATATATATATGTTATATATAAGTTGTCTCAGGTAGGAATGAGTGTCAGGTTTGAATACGTCATTAAGATGGAGGTTTACCTGAGACAGGTGTACAGCTCAGGTGAGATGGTGTGATCTGAAGTGCTCTTTGGGTTTCTTCTTTCAGGTCCAGCTCCTTTCTGCCCACAGATCTGCCCCGTCGAAAGGTGGAGGTGACCCAGAGTCCTCCTCCTCCACCCTCATGGGGGCTCCACCTGCCAGAGGAACTCCAGGTGCACAGGGTCCTGCAGGTACGAGTCTCTCGCTTCACATCGTAGCTCTTTATGCAGCGTTGTACTGAGGCTCAGGAGGTGAAGAAGTTCTCTCTGTCTCTCTCTCTCTCTCTCTCTCTCTCTCTCTCTGTCTCTCTCTGTCTCTCTCTCTCTCTGTCTCTCTCTCTCTGTCTCTCTCTCTCTCTGTCTATCTGTCTGTATTATTCCGTCTCTTTCTCTCCCCCACTCTCTTTCTCTCCCTTTCTCTCTCTCCCCTTCTCTCTCCCTCCTCTTATCTCTTTGTTTCTCTCTCTCTCTCTTTCTCTCTTTCTGCCTCTCTCTTTCTCTTTCTCTCTCTTTTTATTTCTCTCTCTCTCTCTCTCTCTCTCTTTCTTTTCTTTTCATCAGTGTATCCTTTTTCGGTCAATTACATTTTCCCCTTCATTAGTCAATCGCTTCACAGAGCTAATCCTGTTCCCTGTGTCCGTGTCCAACCCCCCGGTGCTGTTTATCTCAACTCACAGATGGTGTTTTTTTTTCTTTTTCTCTATTTTTTGAAAAGGATTAGCTGAATTAAAGCTGTGTGTGTGTGTGTGTGTGTGTGTGTGTGTGTGTGTGTGTGTGTGTGTGAGAGAGAGAGAGAGAGAGAGAGCTCTTGTTGAAACCTCAGGGTTTGCTCAGGTTTCCAAAAAAAAAAAGGCATGTCCTGCTGTCAACACCATTCACACTGCACAACTCACTTAAGCCAGACACACACACACACACACACACACACATACACACTCACACACACCACAAACAATTCAACAGGACATTGAGACTTTGTCCACAAGTGAAAGAGCAAGGTGAGGATGATGCGGTGTGAACAGAGCTTCAGTCTGGAGAATGTTGAGCAGAAGCTAGTGCTGGACACTGGACAGGTGCTGGAGAGGTTGAGAGATGGTTTTTAATATGAAGTGAAAAATAAAACTTTATTTATCGTTTGCTTTTCATCAGAATACCGAGTTCTGTGTCTGGACTTGGAGGACAACTTTATCAGTGCAGACATCCTGAAACCGAACCACGAAACTTAGAACAAGACACATGACAGGTGGAGAGGGTGTAAGATTAGGTGTAGCGTAGGTGTAGCCTGGGTGAATTATAGAGTGTGGCTGAAGTGTAGTGTAGGTGTAGTATAAGTGTAGTGTAGGTGTAGTATAAGTGTTGGTGTAGTATAGGTGTAGTATAAGTGTAGTGTAGGTGTAGTATAAGTGTTGGTGTAGTATAGGTGTAGTATAAGTGTAGTGTAGGTGTAGTATAAGTGTTGGTGTAGTATAGGTGTAGTATAAGTGTAGTGTAGGTGTAGTATAAGTGTTGGTGTAGTATAAGTGTAGTGTAGGTGTAGTATAATTGTTGGTGTAGTAAAAGTGTAGTGTAGGTGTAGTATAATTGTTGGTGTAGTATAGGTGTAGTATAAGTGTAGTATAAGTGTTGGTGTAGTATAAGTGTAGTGTAGGTGTAGTATAATTGTTGGTGTAGTATAGGTGTAGTATAAGTGTAGTATAAGTGTTGGTGTAGTATAAGTGTAGTGTAGGTGTAGTATAAGTGTTGGTGTAGTATAAGTGTAGTGTAGGTGTAGTATAAGTGTTGGTGTAGTAAAAGTGTAGTGTAGGTGTAGTATAATTGTTGGTGTAGTGTAGGTGTAGTATAAGTGTTGGTGTAGTAAAAGTGTAGTGTAGGTGTAGTATAATTGTTGGTGTAGTATAGGTGTAGTATAAGTGTAGTATAAGTGTTGGTGTAGTATAAGTGTAGTGTAGGTGTAGTATAATTGGTGTAGAAGTGTAGTGTAGGTGTAGTATAAGTGTTGGTGTAGTATAAGTGTAGTGTAGGTGTAGTATAAGTGTTGGTGTAGTAAAAGTGTAGTGTAGGTGTAGTATAATTTTGGGTGTGTGTGGGTTAGTATAAGTGTTGGTGTAGTGTAGGTGTAGTATAAGTGTTGGTGTAGTAAAAGTGTAGTGTAGGTGTAGTATAAGTGTTGGTGTAGTATAGGTGTAGTATAGGTGTAGTATAAGTGTTGGTGTAGTTAAGTGTAGTGTAGGTGTAGTATAAGTGTTGGTGTAGTAAAAGTGTAGTGTAGGTGTAGTATAATTGTTGGTGTAGTGTAGGTGTAGTATAAGTGTTGGTGTAGTAAAAGTGTAGTGTAGGTGTAGTATAATTGTTGGTGTAGTATAATTCAATTCAATTCAGTTTTATTTGTATAGCGCTTTTAACAAAGAGCATTGTCTCAAAGCAGCTTTACAGAACATAAAAAACAATAAACATACAAACAAACAGTCCTAGATGTTAGACAGAATTTTCCCTAGTGAGCGAGCCTGAGGTGACTCAGGCGACTGTGGCAAGGAAAAACTCCCTTAGATGGTATTAGGAAGAAACCTTGAGAGGAACCAGACTCAAAAGGGAACCCATCCTCATCTGGGGGACACACGGAGAGTGTGATATGAACAATGTCCTTTCTGCATTAGTTGTGTGATGCAGATACAGCATGTGTAGAATGTTGTGTGTAAAATGTCCACATAGGGTTGGCAGTGCTGCTTTGAATACTCCAGTCCTCAGAAAGCAGAACCCGGCTGGAGCTGGACCATCTCTGGATGCCACTGGAGCTGGCACAATCTCTGTGTGACTCGGGGGTGGGTAGAAGAAGGGAAACAAATGGAAAGGGATTAGCGTAGCTGCTATTCATGATATTAGGAGGCACTAGATGATGATGTGCATCAATCGGATGTATTGGAGCACAAGGTTATGGGATTTATTAGGTGTATGCCTGGCTAAAGAGATATGTCTTTAGTCTATGTTTGAACTGGGAGACTGTGTCTGAGCCCCGAACACTGTCAGGAAGACTGTTCCAAAGTTTAGGAGCTAAATATGAAAAAGCTCTACCCCCTTTTGTAGACTTTGATATTCTGGGAACTACCAGAAGTCCGGAGTTTCGAGATCTTAAGGAGCGTGATGGATTGTAATGTGTTAGAAGACCGGCTAGATACGTGGGAGCTGAACCAGTTAGAGTCTTGTATGTAAGTAGAGCTAGTTTATAATCAATTCTAAATTTAACAGGTAGCCAGTGCAGGGATGATAATATTGGGGTTATATGGTCATACTTTCTTGACCTGGTAAGGACTCTAGCAGCTGCATTCTGGACTAACTGTAGCTTGTTTATTGAAGATGCAGGACAACCACCAAATAACGCATTACAATAGTCCAGTCTGGAGGTCATGAATGCGTGAACTAGCTTTTCTGCATCAGATACAGATAAAATGTTCCTAAGCTTGGCGATATTTCTGAGGTGTAGTATAAGTGTAGTGTAGGTGTAGTATAAGTGTTGGTGTAGTATAGGTGTAGTATAAGTGTAGTGTAGGTGTAGTATAAGTGTAGTATAAGTGTAGTGTAGGTGTAGTATAAGTGTAGTGTAGGTGTAGTATAAGTGTAGGTGTAGTATAAGTGTTGGTGTAGTATAGGTGTAGTATAAGTGTAGTGTAGGTGTAGTATAGGTGTAGTATAAGTGTAGTGTAGGTGTAGTATAAGTGTAGTATAAGTGTTGGTGTAGTATAAGTGTAGTGTAGGTGTAGTATAAGTGTTGGTGTAGTATAAGTGTAGTATAAGTGTAGTGTAGGTGTAGTATAAGTGTTGGTGTAGTAAAAGTGTAGTGTAGGTGTAGTATAATTGTTGGTGTAGTATAGGTGTAGTATAAGTGTAGTATAAGTGTTGGTGTAGTATAGGTGTAGTATAAGTGTAGTGTAGGTGTAGTATAGGTGTAGTATAAGTGTAGTGTAGGTGTAGTATAAGTGTAGTATAAGTGTTGGTGTAGTATAAGTGTAGTGTAGGTGTAGTATAAGTGTTGGTGTAGTATAAGTGTAGTATAAGTGTAGTGTAGGTGTAGTATAAGTGTTGGTGTAGTAAAAGTGTAGTGTAGGTGTAGTATAATTGTTGGTGTAGTATAGGTGTAGTATGAGTGTAGTATAAGTGTTGGTGTAGTATAAGTGTAGTGTAGGTGTAGTATAAGTGTTGGTGTAGTATAAGTGTAGTATAAGTGTAGTGTAGGTGTAGTATAAGTGTTGGTGTAGTATAGGTGTAGTATAAGTGTAGTATAAGTGTAGTGTAGGTGTAGTATAAGTGTAGGTGTAGTATAAGTGTTGGTGTAGTATAGGTGTAGTATAAGTGTAGTGTAGGTGTAGTATAGGTGTAGTATAAGTGTAGTGTAGGTGTAGTATAAGTGTTGGTGTAGTATAAGTGTAGTATAAGTATAGTATAGGTGTAGTGTAGGTGTAGTGTAGGTGTAGTATAAGTGTTGGTGTAGTATAGGTGTAGTATAAGTGTAGTGTAGGTGTAGTATAAGTGTTGGTGTAGTAAAAGTGTAGTGTAGGTGTAGTATAATTGTTGGTGTAGTATAGGTGTAGTATAAGTGTAGTGTAGGTGTAGTATAAGTGTAGTATAAGTGTTGGTGTAGTATAAGTGTAGTGTAGGTGTAGTATAAGTGTTGGTGTAGTATAGGTGTAGTATAAGTGTAGTGTAGGTGTAGTATAAGTGTAGTATAAGTGTAGTGTTGGTGTAGTATAAGTGTAGTGTAGGTGTAGTATAATTGTTGGTGTAGTATAGGTGTAGTATAAGTGTAGTATAAGTGTTGGTGTAGTATAAGTGTTGGTGTAGTATAGGTGTAGTATAAGTGTAGTGTAGGTGTAGTATAAGTGTTGGTGTAGTATAGGTGTAGTATAAGTGTAGTGTAGGTGTAGTATAAGTGTAGTGTAGGTGTAGTATAAGTGTAGTGTAGGTGTAGTATAAGTGTAGTGTAGGTGTAGTATAAGTGTAGGTGTAGTATAAGTGTTGGTGTAGTATAGGTGTAGTATAAGTGTAGTGTAGGTGTAGTATAAGTGTTGGTGTAGTATAAGTGTAGTATAAGTATAGTATAGGTGTAGTGTAGGTGTAGTGTAGGTGTAGTATAAGTGTTGGTGTAGTATAAGTGTAGTATAAGTGTAGTGTAGGTGTAGTGTTGGTGTAGTATAAGTGTAGTATAAGTGTAGTGTAGGTGTAGTATAAGTGTTGGTGTAGTATAAGTGTAGTAAAAGTGTAGTGTAGGTGTAGTATAATTGTTGGTGTAGTATAAGTGTAGTATAATTGTTGGTGTAGTATAAGTGTAGTGTAGGTGTAGTATAATTGTTGGTGTAGTATAAGTGTAGTATAATTGTTGGTGTAGTATAAGTGTAGGTGTAGTATAAGTGTTGGTGTAGTATAAGTGTAGTATAAGTGTAGTATAGGTGTAGTGTAGGTGTAGTGTAGGTGTAGTATAAGTGTAGTATAAGTGTAGTGTAGGTGTAGTATAATTGTTGGTGTAGTATAAGTGTAGTATAATTGTTGGTGTAGTATAAGTGTTGGTGTAGTATAAGTGTAGTATAAGTGTAGTATAGGTGTAGTGTAGGTGTAGTATAAGTGTAGTGTAGGTGTAGTATAATTGTTGGTGTAGTATAGGTGTAGTATAAGTGTAGTGTAGGTGTAGTATAAGTGTAGGTGTAGTATAAGTGTTGGTGTAGTATAGGTGTAGTATAAGTGTAGTGTAGGTGTAGTATAATTGTTGGTGTAGTATAAGTGTAGTATAATTGTTGGTGTAGTATAAGTGTAGTGTAGGTGTAGTATAAGTGTAGGTGTAGTATAAGTTTAGTATAGGTGTAGTGTAGGTGTAGTATAAGTGTAGTATAAGTGTAGTGTAGGTGTAGTATAAGTGTTGGTGTAGTATAAGTGTAGTATAGGTGTAGTATAAGTGTAGTAAAAGTGTAGTGTAGGTGTAGTATAAGTGTTGGTGTAGTATAGATGTAGTATAAGTGTAGTGTAGGTGTAGTATAAGTGTTGGTGTAGTATAAGTGTAGTATAAGTGTTGGTGTAGTATAGGTGTAGTGTAGGTGTAGGATAAGTGTAGTATAATTGTTGGTGTAGTATAGGTGTAGTGTAGGTGTAGTATAGGTGTAGTATAAGTGTAGTGTAGGTGTACTATAAGTGTTGGTGTAGTATAAGTGTAGTATAAGTGTAGTGTAGGTGTAGTATAGGTGTAGTATAACTGTAGATGTAGTGTAAGTGTAGTGTAGATGTAGTGTAGGTGTAGTATAAGTGTAGATGTAGTGTAGGTGTAGTATAAGTGTAGGTGTAGTATAAGTGTAGATGTAGTTTAGGTGTAGTATAAGTGTAGATGTAGTGTAAGTGTAGTGTAGGTGTAGTATAGGTGTAGTATAAGTGTAGTTGTAGTTTAGGTGTAGTATAAGTGTAGATGTAGTGTAAGTGTAGTTTAAGTGTAGGTGTAGTATAAGTGTAGATGTAGTTTAGGTGTAGTATAAGTGTAGATGTAGTGTAAGTGTAGTGTAGGTGTAGTATAAGTGTAGATGTAGTGTAAGTGTAGTGTAAATGTAGTGTAGGTGTAGTATAAGTGTAGATGTAGTATAGGTGTAGTATAACTGTAGATGTAGTGTAAGTGTAGTGTAGATGTAGTGTAGGTGTAGTATAAGTGTAGATGTAGTGTAGGTGTAGTATAAGTGTAGATGTAGTGTAAGTGTAGTGTAGATGTAGTGTAGGTGTAGTATAAGTGTAGATGTAGTTTAGGTGTAGTATAAGTGTAGATGTAGTGTAAGTGTAGTGTAGGTGTAGTATAGGTGTAGTATAAGTGTAGATGTAGTTTAGGTGTAGTATAAGTGTAGATGTATTGTAAGTGTAGTGTAGGTGTAGTATAGGTGTAGTATAAGTGTAGATGTAGTGTAAGTGTAGTGTAGGTGTAGTATAGGTGTAGTATAAGTGTAGATGTAGTTTAGGTGTAGTATAAGTGTAGATGTATTGTAAGTGTAGTGTAGGTGTAGTATAGGTGTAGTATAAGTGTAGATGTAGTTTAGGTGTAGTATAAGTGTAGATGTAGTGTAAGTGTAGTGTAGGTGTAGTATAAGTGTAGATGTAGTTTAGGTGTAGTATAAGTGTAGATGTAGTGTAGTGTAGGTGTAGTATAGGTGTAGTATAAGTGTAGATGTAGTTTAGGTGTAGTATAAGTGTAGATGTAGTGTAAGTCTAGTGTAGGTGTAGTATAGGTGTAGTGTAAGTGTAGATGTAGTTTAGGAGTAGTATAAGTGTAGATGTAGTGTAAGTGTAGTGTAGGTGTAGTATAGGTGTAGTATAAGTGTAGATGTAGTTTAGGTGTAGTATAAGTGTAGATGTAGTGTAAGTGTAGTGTAGGTGTAGTATAGGTGTAGTATAAGTGTAGATGTAGTTTAGGTGTAGTATAAGTGTAGATGTAGTGTAAGTGTAGTGTAGGTGTAGTATAGGTGTAGTATAAGTGTAGATGTAGTTTAGGTGTAGTATAAGTGTAGATGTATTGTAAGTGTAGTGTAGGTGTAGTATAGGTGTAGTATAAGTGTAGATGTAGTGTAAGTGTAGTGTAGGTGTAGTATAGGTGTAGTATAAGTGTAGATGTAGTTTAGGTGTAGTATAAGTGTAGATGTATTGTAAGTGTAGTGTAGGTGTAGTATAGGTGTAGTATAAGTGTAGATGTAGTTTAGGTGTAGTATAAGTGTAGATGTAGTGTAAGTGTAGTGTAGGTGTAGTATAAGTGTAGATGTAGTTTAGGTGTAGTATAAGTGTAGATGTAGTGTAGTGTAGGTGTAGTATAGGTGTAGTATAAGTGTAGATGTAGTTTAGGTGTAGTATAAGTGTAGATGTAGTGTAAGTGTAGTGTAGGTGTAGTATAGGTGTAGTGTAAGTGTAGATGTAGTTTAGGAGTAGTATAAGTGTAGATGTAGTGTAAGTGTAGTGTAGGTGTAGTATAGGTGTAGTATAAGTGTAGATGTAGTTTAGGTGTAGTATAAGTGTAGATGTAGTGTAAGTGTAGTGTAGGTGTAGTATAGGTGTAGTATAAGTGTAGATGTAGTTTAGGTGTAGTATAAGTGTAGATGTAGTGTAAGTGTAGTGTAGTTGTAGTGTAGGTGTAGTATAAGTGTAGATGTAGTGTAGGTGTAGTATAAATGTTGGTGTAGTATAGGTGTAGTATAAGTGTAGATGTAGTGTAAGTGTAGTGTAGATGTAGTGTAGGTGTAGTATAAGTGTAGGTGTAGTATAAGTGTAGATGTAGTTTAGGTGTAGTATAAGTGTTGGTGTAGTATAGGTGTAGTATAAGTGTAGATGTAGTGTAAGTGTAGTGTAGATGTAGTGTAGGTGTAGTATAAGTGTAGGTGTAGTATAAGTGTAGATGTAGTTTAGGTATAGTATAAGTGTTGGTGTAGTATAGGTGTAGTATAAGTGTAGATGTAGTGTAGATGTAGTGTAGGTGTAGTGTAGATGTAGTGTAGGTGTAGTATAAGTGTAGATGTAGTTTAGGTGTAGTATAAGTGTAGTGTAGGTGTAGTATAATTGTTGGTGTAGTATAAGTGTAGTATAAGTGTTGGTGTAGTATAAGTGCAGATGTAGTATAAGTGTAGATGTAGTGTAGGTGTAGTATAAGTGTAGATGTAGTTTAGGTGTAGTATAAGTGTAGATGTAGTGTAAGTGTAGTGTAGGTGTAGTATAAGTGTAGATGTAGTGTAAGTGTAGTGTAGGTGTAGTATAGGTGTAGTATAAGTGTAGATGTAGTTTAGGTGTAGTGTAGGTGTAGTTTAGGTGTAGTATAAGTGTAGATGTAGTGTAAGTGTAGTGTAGGTGTAATATAGGTGTAGTATAAGTGTAGATGTAGTTTAGGTGTAGTATAAGTGTAGATGTAGTGTAAGTGTATTGTAGTTGTAGTGTAGGTGTAGTATAAGTGTAGGTGTAGTATAAGTGTAGATGTAGTTTAGGTGTAGTATAAGTGTAGATGTAGTGTAAGTGTAGTGTAGGTGTAATATAGGTGTAGTATAAGTGTAGATGTAGTTTAGGTGTAGTATAAGTGTAGATGTAGTGTAAGTGTATTGTAGTTGTAGTGTAGGTGTAGTATAAGTGTAGGTGTAGTATAAGTGTAGATGTAGTTTAGGTGTAGTATAAGTGTAGATGTAGTGTAAGTGTAGTGTAGGTGTAGTATAAGTGTAGATGTAGTGTAAGTGTAGTGTAGGTGTAGTATAGGTGTAGTATAAGTGTAGATGTAGTTTAGGTGTAGTATAAGTGTAGGTGTAGTATAAGTGTAGGTGTAGTATAAGTGTAGGTGTAGTATAAGTGTAGATGTAGTGTAAGTGTAGTGTAGGTGTAGTATAGGTGTAGTATAAGTGTAGATGTAGTTTAGGTGTAGTATAAGTGTAGATGTAGTGTAAGTGTAGTGTAGTTGTAGTGTAGGTGTAGTATAAGTGTAGGTGTAGTATAAGTGTAGATGTAGTTTAGGTGTAGTATAAGTGTAGATGTAGTGTAAGTGTAGTGTAGGTGTAGTATAAGTGTAGATGTAGTGTAAGTGTAGTGTAGGTGTAGTATAGGTGTAGTATAAGTGTAGATGTAGTTTAGGTGTAGTATAAGTGTAGATGTAGTGTAAGTGTAGTATAGTTGTAGTGTAGGTGTAGTATAAGTGTAGGTGTAGTATAAGTGTAGGTGTAGTATAAGTGTAGATGTAGTGTAAGTCTAGTGTAGGTGTAGTATAGGTGTAGTATAAGTGTAGATGTAGTTTAGGTGTAGTATAAGTGTAGATGTAGTGTAAGTGTAGTGTGGTTGTAGTGTAGGTGTAGTATAAGTGTAGGTGTAGTATAAGTGTAGATGTAGTTTAGGTGTAGTATAAGTGTAGATGTAGTGTAAGTGTAGTGTAGGTGTAGTATAAGTGTAGATGTAGTGTAAGTGTAGTGTAGGTGTAGTATAAGTGTAGATGTAGTGTAAGTGTAGTGTAGGTGTAGTTTAGGTGTAGTATAAGTGTAGATGTAGTGTAAGTGTAGTGTAGGTGTAGTATAGGTGTAGTATAAGTGTAGATGTAGTTTAGGTGTAGTATAAGTGTAGATGTAGTTTAGGTGTAGTATAAGTGTAGATGTAGTGTAAGTGTAGTGTAGTTGTAGTGTAGGTGTAGTATAAGTGTAGATGTAGTGTAGGTGTAGTATAAGTGTAGATGTAGTTTAGGTGTAGTATAAGTGTTGGTGTAGTATAGGTGTAGTATAAGTGTAGATCTAGTGTAAGTGTAGTGTAGATGTAGTGTAGGTGTAGTATAATTGTAGATGTAGTTTAGGTGTAGTATAAGTGTAGATGTAGTGTAAGTGTAGTGTAGGTGTAGTATAGGTGTAGTATAAGTGTAGATGTAGTTTAGGTGTAGTATAAGTGTTGGTGTAGTATAGGTGTAGTATAAGTGTAGATGTAGTGTAAGTGTAGTGTAGATGTAGTATAGGTGTAGTATAAGTGTAGATGTAGTGGCATCTCCAGAGATGTAGTGTATCTCCAGCTACTCCTGACAGGTGTAGTATAATTGTAGATGTAGCGTAAGTGTAGTGTAGATGTAGTGTAGGTTTAGTATAAGTGTAGATGTAGTTTAGGTGTAGTGTAGATGTAGTGTAGGTGTAGTATAAGTGTAGATGTAGTTTAAGTGTAGTATAAGTGTTGGTGTAGTGTAGGTGTAGTATAAGTGTAGATATAGTTTAGGTGTAGTGCAGATGTAGTGTAGGTGTAGTATAAGTGTTGGTGTAGTATAGGTGTAGTATAAGTGTAGATGTAGTGTAGGTGTAGTATAAGTGTAGGTGTATTGTAGGTGTACTATAAGTGTAGGTGTAGTATAAGTGTAGATGTAGTTTAGGTGTAGTATAAGTGTTGGTGTAGTATAAGTGTAGATGTAGTGTAGGTATAGTATAAGTGTAGATGTAGTGTAGGTGTAGTATAAGTGTAGGTGTAGTATAAGTGTAGATGTAGTTTAGGTGTAGTATAAGTGTAGATGTAGTGTAGGTGTAGTACAAGTGTAGGTGTAGTGTAGGTGTAGTATAAGTGTAGGTGTAGTATAAGTGTAGATGTAGTGTAGGTGTAGTACAAGTGTTGGTGTAGTATAAGTGTAGATGTAGTGTAGGTGTAGTATAAGTGTAGATGTAGTGTAGGTGTAGTATAAGTGTAGGTGTAGTATAAGTGTAGATGTAGTTTAGGTGTAGTATAAGTGTAGATGTAGTTTAGGTGTAGTATAAGTGTAGATGTAGTGTAGGTGTAGTATAAGTGTAGGTGTAGTATAAGTGTAGATGTAGTGTAGGTGTAGTATAAGTGTAGGTGTAGTATAAGTGTAGATGTAGTGTAGTGTAGGTGTAGTATAAGTGTTGGTGTAGTATAAGTGTAGATGTAGTTTAGGTGTAGTATAAGTGTAGATGTAGTGTAGGTGTAGTATAAGTGTAGGTGTAGTATAAGTGTAGATGTAGTGTAGGTGTAGTATAAGTGTAGGTGTAGTATAAGTGTAGATGTAGTGTAGTGTAGGTGTAGTATAAGTGTAGATGTAGTATAAGTGTAGATGTAGTTTAGGTGTAGTATAAGTGTAGATGTAGTGTAGGTGTAGTATAAGTGTAGGTGTAGTATAAGTGTAGATGTAGTGTAGGTGTAGTATAAGTGTAGGTGTAGTATAAGTGTAGATGTAGTTTAGGTGTAGTATAAGTGTAGGTGTAGTATAGGTGTAGATGTAGTGTAGGTGTAGTATAAGTGTTGGTGTAGTATAAGTGTAGATGTAGTTTAGGTGTAGTATAAGTGTAGATGTAGTGTAGGTGTAGTATAAGTGTAGGTGTAGTATAAGTGTAGATGTAGTGTAGGTGTAGTATAAGTGTAGGTGTAGTATAGGTGTAGATGTAGTGTAGGTGTAGTATAAGTGTAGGTGTAGTATAGGTGTAGATGTAGTTTAGGTGTAGTATAAGTGTAGGTGTAGTATAGGTGTAGATGTAGTTTAGGTGTAGTATAAGTGTAAGTGTAGTATAGGTGTAGTATAGGTGTAGGTGTAGTATAGGTGTAGTATAGGTGTAGGTGTAGTATAAGTGTAGGTGTAGTTTAGGTGTACAGACACAAAAATGAGAGAAAATAGTTCAGCACAGCAGCAGGAAATGAAGGCAGTGTTGTGATTTGGGTTATGGGTGGTCTGTGTGTGTGTGTGTGTGTGTGTGTGTGTGTGTGTTAGGGTCTGGCTGAGCACTGGTCTATTACTGATGACCTCATCAAGCTTACACAGAGAACCCTGAGAAAAAAGCAGCTCTGTGGAGCTCGGTGATGAAACACTTACCTTGAGAAGTCACATTGCTGTAATGTAAACAGTTGTGTAGCGAGTGTGTTCTCTCTCTCAGATTGTCTTTGGTGCTAGAATAACACGCTGCTAAATAGAACCGAGTTCACACTATGCAATGTGTGAGTGTGTGTGTGTGTGTGAAACTCGTAACATGTTTGTGTCGCACCACCTGTCACTGAAATTCCAGAAATATCTCTGTTGTTTGTTATAAATCGGCTCTCCGAGTGTTTGTGTAAATGTTTGTGTGAGTGTTTGTGTAAGTGTTCGGTTCTTTACTCTATGTCCCCTTTTCCCAGGTCCACAGGGTGAACGAGGCAGAGACGGGAACCCAGGAAAAGATGGTAGGTTCTCCACTCCACTGATTCTGAAGCTTGATGTAGCTCATGTTGAGAATCTGCAGGATTCCTCAAAGGTTCTTGGTTCTAGGTACAAATAGAATGTTTTTATTTGAAGAATTGCTGCTGCTGGTGTTCTTTGCACATTATTAGGTTCTACTTGACCACCAACAGCTTTTGGAACCCTTACGAGATAGAATTCACTTAAGGTTTTCCTTTAGATGGTTCTAGGACCATATTTATTGAAGAACCCTCTAAAAGCTTTCTATGATTCTAATAATCCTACATGGTTCTATCAAAAGGATTTAATAAACGTTGCTAATCAGAACCAAGTTCTTTAAACCAATAGGTCTGGGTATATCATTATCCAGTAGGTTTCCAGTAGAAGGTTTTTTGTAGACCCTATATCATCAGTAAGGGTATCATCTTGAAGAATTATGGGGTTCCACTTGAACCCTTTGTATGTTGTGTTAATGTTCTGTTGTGTGGTTCTGCAGGGAAACCAGGTTCTCAGGGTCTGCCCGGGCCGAAGGGGGAGGCTGGAGTGAGGGGACCATCAGGTGCTCCAGGGTCCCGTGGAACACCAGGACCAGCAGGTAGGCTGAGGAACATCTCAATGTCTCTATCTGTGTTTTTTTTTTTTATCTATCAATCTATCTTTTCTTTTCTTTTTCTATCTATCTATCTATCTATCTATCTATCTATCTATCTATCTGTCTGTCCGTCTGTCTGTCTATCTGTCTCTCTATCTGTCTCTCTATCTGTCTATCTATCTATCTGTCTAGTGCCCTAGAAAGGGAGCAGTGTAGGTCACTGCAGTGAGAGTGAGACAGTTCTCTCTCTCTTCATGCCTCTGTTGTGGCGAGCTTCCCAGATAAACACATTATACAGAAACGGCTGGATTTCATTCAGACAATAATCCGTGTGTGTGCGTGTGTGTGTGTGTGTGTGTGTTTCCACTAATGAGAGCCTGTTCCTCTTACGGACAGCATAACAATAACACTATCTTTGAGGAATGTTGGTTTTCTCCTGGCTTTTTTTCCGTGTATGTAAAGTGCCGAGTCAGCATCAGACCCCACGCTGCCCTGCCAAAATATTTGTCCTTAAACTTTTAAAAAAGAGTTTCCTTTTTATCCCAGCGTGGTGCGGCGCCCTCACAAAGTCATCCGGGGCACAGGAATGAACCGCACATCTATTCACAAATCCCTCAAAGGCAAAGAAAACCATGAGAAAAAACCCAAACACACCCGGCGCGGCGATACATAGGGCTCGGGGGGAAAAAAACACAAGCGATACGTAATGTTATTGTTTTTATAAGTGCTGGAGTTTTTCCTCAGGTGGCGACGTGTCTTTTGTCAGCGTCCTGTTCGGCCAAAAGGAATCCGAGCGACCTTTGACCTCCCCCCCTCCAAACTTTTGACTCCACAACCTCTCATAAGACATGAAAATTACACAACACTCCCACCCTTTATTTTTCCATAGGCCCTTTTTTTTTTCTTCCGGAAAAAACGGGTTTTTTTGTCAAATCTTTTTAAAAATTTTTCCTCAACATCCTTGCGAACGCATGAGCGAAGAGTCTTGTTTGGGTTTTAGGAAAACGTCAGATGACGCACACTTTTTGGGGCGCATTAGATGGAAACACGATCACTGAGTATTATATTTACAGGTAAAGCAGAGAGGCCCTTTTTTTCCTGTGTTTTTTTTCCCCCAAAAAATTCACAACCTCGTTTATTTTTTCCAAAAAGTATAAAAGGGTCTGAAGTTTAATTTTTCCTGAAGTTCTTCCTTTTAAATGTAAAACTTCTGATTTTTGAAGTTTTTTTAAAACCACCCCTTTTTAAAAACTACGATACAGACCAACCCTTTTGAGACTGACAGATACAGAGGGCCCTACCCTTTAGTGACCAGAACAGAGACCACACCCTTTAGAGACTGACAGATACAGAGGCCATGCCCCTTTAGAGACTGACAGATACAGAGGCCATACCCTTTAGGACTGACAGATCAGAGCCACCCCTTTAGAGACTGACAGATACAGAGGCCATGCCCCCTTTTGAGACTAACAGATACAGAGGCCACGCCCTTTAGAGACTGAAGATACAGAGGCCACGCCCCTTTTGAGACTGACAGATACAGAGGCCATCCCTTTTTGAGACTGACTCCACAGAGGCCACCCCCTTTAAAAGACTGACATCCACAGAGGCCACCCTTTTTGACTGAGGGCCCAATACCCAACCACTTAAAACTACCCATCAGAGGCCACGCCTCTTTTAAACTAATCCCCAAAGGGCCAAGCCCTTTTAGAGAATGACAGTTACAGAGGCCACGCCCCTTTAGAGATTTACAATTACAGAGGCCACGTCCTTTAAAATTAAATTACAGAGGCCACCCCATTTAGAGATTGACAGTTACAGAGGCCAAGCCCCTTTAGAGACTGATGGCCACTAAGGCCACACCCTTT
>JAUCMX010000021.1:19401323-19413823 GCA_033459395.1 Hemibagrus guttatus | reverse complement strand
CTCTCTCTCTCTCTTTCTCTCTCTCTCTTGCTTTCTCTAACTCCCTCCTCCTCTCTCTCTCTCTCTCTCGCTTTCTCTCTCTCTCTCTCTCTCTCTCTTGCTTTCTCTAACTCCCTCTCTCTCTTCCTCTCTCTCCCCACTCCCTCTCTCTCTCTCTCTCTTGTTTTCTCTCACTCCCTCCTCCTCTCTCTCTCTCTCTCTCTCTCTCTCACTCTCTCTCTTCCTCTCTCTCTCTCTCTTTGTGTCACTTCTGTTCTCCTGAAAACCAAGACCGTGTTAAAGAAATTCTTCAGGAAGTTTTTCCTTTTCCTAAAAAGTTCCTCGGTGTAATCTGGAGCAGAAACAACACATCCCTCTAAAAAAAAAAAATAATAAATTAAATAAAATAAACTCCCTACGAAACGAGCATTGTAATATTTAAATGTGAGAATAATGAAGTTTTGTCTGTGTTTTGGAGTCATGGAATTGTTATTCTGGAATTTTGTCCCACTGATGAAAAAGATGAAGATCACATTATTTAGATTATATTTATTTGGTTTTGGTTTTGAGTTGCAGAGCGAAGAATGAGACGAGCTGAGTGATAAACACTTTATTTAAAAAAATAAATAAATAAATAAAAAATAAATCCTGAAGTTTTCTTTAAGGAACAAAGAAATTTTTGGGGAAATTTTTTAAAAAAATTTGCTTTACATGGAAACCAGAAGGATTCCTTTTAAGAAGCTTTAAGGAGATAAATTTTCAGAAGAAAAAGCACTCCTGATGGATGTGCTGGAAGGTGAAGTGTGTAGAAACGGATGAATCTGAGCTGAAATGTGAACGGAGCGATGGAAGTCAGTTGGTGGATCTCCAGGTGAGAACCCCGGAGCTCCGTGTGCTCAGTAAATAAACCTCGGGTCACCTGGAGACGTAACTCGAGATCGCTAACATCTTCTACACTACAGGAGCTGCAACCCCGGTTCAAAAGGAACCAGCTGTCAGATACTCGACTTGACCTGGGCTCCCCGCGGCGAAGGAAACACTCCCCGAATGCACTGCTCTCTTAGAAAGAGGAAAATTCCAGAGGTGCTCCAGCTGTGTGTGTTTGCTAAACACTGTCCCTGTGAGTCTGACTGACGGGAGGAGATAAACTCACAGTGAAGAGAACGCAAGTGCTCGTCCACACCTGCGTACTTCCCCCCACACACACACACACACACACACGCGCACACACACGCGCACACACACGCGCACACACACAGGACGGGGTAAATATTTGTGTGTAGGACGGAGACGAGATCTCGGCCACACACTCGAGCTCTGTTCTTGTTTTTTCACCAAGATCACAGGCTGGGAAAAGAAACGTTTAGCTTTCGTTCTGGCAACTTCCTCTCAAAACCCAAAAACACACACACACACACACACACACACAAAGACACAATGTCACTAAGCTTCACAGCAATGTGAAGTGTGACCCAGACTGACCGAGAGCACTGAAGAGCTTGTTTGAGCTTTATATCCCCCTCAGCACACGCGTGTGTGTGTTGTGTGTGTGTGTGTGTGTGTGTGTGTGTTTTGTGTTATGTGTGTGTGTGTGTGTGTGTGTGTGTGTGTGTGTGGTGTGTGTGTGTGTGTGTGTGTGTGTGTGTGTGGGTAAACACTCGTCCGACAGCGTCTTGCTCTCTACATGATTTTAAGAGGATTAAAAGGCCCGTCTTTGGCAGCTGAGTGAAGGCTGGAAAGAAGCTGGACTGGGATTTCTATAATTCTGAAGAGTTTCAGTATCAAGTCCACACTTGCACTGTGTCCACACCGAAGACTGTTTTTAGGAAAATTTATCACATAAATCATCTCCAAATCAGAATCAGAAAAGTTTTTATTGCCAGGAACAGCAAAGGGTTCGCGAAGAGCACTTGACAGTACTAGGAATTTGTCTTGGTGTCAGGTGCAAACATATACACCGATAAAATTTTAAAATAATAAAATAAACTATAGGGGGGCACGGTGGCTTAGTGGTTAGCATGCTTTCCTCACACCTCCAGGGTTGGGGGTTCGATTCCCGCCTCCGCCATGTGTGTGTGGAGTTTGCATGTTCTCCCCGTGCCTCGGGGGTTTCCTCCGGGTACTCCGGTTTCCTCCCCCAGTCCAAAAACATGTATTGTAGGTTGATTGGCATCTCTAAATTGTCCGTAGTGTGTGATTGTGTGAGTGAATGAGAGTGTGTGTGTGCCCTGTGATGGGTTGGCACTCCGTCCAGGGTGTATCCTGCCTTGATGCCCAATGACGCCTGAGATAGGCACAGGCTCCCCGTGACCCGAGTGTAGATCGGATAAGCGGTACACAATGAATGAATGAATGAAAATAAACTATAATAAATTAAATAAAGTTGTTCACAGCAAGTGACAGCACAGCAAATCACTTCTACTGTAAGCGTAATTCCGGATCCGGATTATATCCAGAGACCACGGAGCTCGATGAAGAATTAGAGAACTGTATAAATAACTAGTTGAAAACGTTTTGCGTGTCACATCTGGAATCTATTTTCTCTTCGTGTTCAGGACACACGACAGCTCTGCGTCTGAAACGCTGCGACTCGAAACACGCCGCAGGTTTGATTCGCTTCCTGCAGGTGAGTTGATTCGGAGTCGACTCGCTTTCTCGCTTCGAGTTCCCGAGCGTTCATCATCACCACACCGAGTGGAAGAACACCAGGCTTCCGTGCCTCTTCGGAGGGTTAATGGGGCTGTTGTGGAACCTCTGAACCTTTGAGGTTTCCTTCAAAAGAGATGAATGAGAGGATGCTAGATTTTGAGTGAAAGCAGGTCCTTAGTCGATGCTTAAGACAGACAATAGGCATGGTGAGGATGGGCGCGAGCGGTGGGTGTTTCCCCAGGAAAGAGGAAGTCCAGCGTCAGACACACAATGCGTGACAGTAAGATGGATGTGAGGTTTGTTTTGTATGCTAACGTCTCTTTCTGTGGATGTGAATGGAGTCGCCGAACCCTGGGGAACGGATTCTGACCAAGCTGCTGGAACATCTGCGCTAACTGTGACACACTGATCGAGGACGAGACGAATGGAGGACGATGAGAAGTGAGAGAGAGAGAGAGCATGTCTGTAGGCTGAAATCAGATCTCAACACTCTGCTGAATAGATAATAGGGAATTATTATAGCTGGGACTAATTATAACCAAAACACACACACACACACACACACACACACATCTCTGATCTCTCGCTGAGCTGCAGGCTAACAAAATTATAACACGGATTATACACGACACTCA
Organism: Hemibagrus guttatus; assembly: GCA_033459395.1. NCBI lineage: Eukaryota > Metazoa > Chordata > Actinopteri > Siluriformes > Bagridae > Hemibagrus > Hemibagrus guttatus. The sequence goes on along the minus strand of JAUCMX010000021.1, from coordinate 19,410,560 downwards.
AACACACTTGCATCTGAACCAGAAAAATCCCTTTATTTAATTTATTATTAATTAATTTCAGGACTCGAGTTATTTAAGAGCCGAAATATTTGAGGAGAAAGAAGCTCTAAACACAAGAATTAGCACTGAGCGACATGAAGCATGGATACTGTGATTAATTATGTCATAAAACATTTTTCTGAGATAGCGAAGGTGTCAAGAAGCGGCTGATACCGTGACTGTAAATGCTGATACTGTGAAATAAAAATAAACTTTAACACTGTCTATGTTTCAGAGTCAAATAAACTTCATTAAATCCATTTTCGTCGACACCATTTTCATCAAATGTATGTTTCTAAAATATTCTGGTGCTTTTGTTGCGCTGGTTTAAAAAGTCGCTCTCTAAGTAACGAACAGCGTAGCGTTCAGAGCGAACAAACGACGCTGATGTGAAACGATCACTTTTGTGTTTTTAAGGAATATAGAATGTAAATTACATTAAAAATCCTTCCTCTCTGCTCGGTTCTTTATTTCTCTGTATTTGTCACGGGGTTTTTGTCACAGTTTCATTTGTTTTTCTTCAGATTTGTAGATTTTCTTTGGCTGAAAAAAAGTCAAATCTGGCAACAGCTATAAGGTGTGAGTGAAAGCAGGTCCTTATTCAGACGTTTGTCTACACCAGAGTGTGATAATGAGCCACAATGACAAGAGAGAACACACACCAGGGTTCCGGTTAAAGACACTAGAAAAACATCCGAGGTTCCTATGAGGTTCCTGAGATGGTTACAGAGCCTGCGAGGTAAAGGAAGTACGCAGAAGGTCCGTCAATAGAGCAGAACCTTCGCGTTTTATTATTATATAACTACTGTTTCATGTGCTACATTTCAGAGAATCTTATCAAAGTTTAATCACTACAAAAAAAAAAAATCAAGAATCATCATCATCATCATCATCATCATCATCTGCTTGAGTACATCTTCTTGGTTAGTTCTTTTAACACAGTAGGATTCTGACACCTGATCTAAACTTCGCTGTAGGTATCATTTCTCAGCACCTCTGACTATTTTCACATCTAAACACACAACATTTAAGAGCAAACCTTAACACACATCCTGGTATGATCGCCATTCGTAAGATGACAGCATGAAATTCGACAACGTCAACGAAGCTGATACGATACGAGGCGATTTATTTGCTTAGAAACCTACTGTTAATATATAAATGATGATGATGATGAAGAAAGGAACTACTTTAATAATAACGTTACAACCGGGACACTTTACATCTGAAAAACTATGTCCACATCTGTTTAAAAATCGGGATTATTATTTTACTCGCTAGTCGGTTATCGATTTATTTCTTCAATAAAAATCAGCTTATGGATGGAGCTCAAACGTCAGACCTGGTTAAAGCAACAATTGGATATTTGATGATACCGTCAAATCTGTTTCTGTACTAAATAGAACTTCCTCAGAAGTCCCTGGTTGCTGTTGTAGAAAGGACATTATTTATCAACATTTACATTATGTAGTGTCCAGTGCCACCTAAATGAGGATGAGGTTCTCTTCTGAGCCTGGTTGCTCTCAAGGTTTCTTCCTCAGATCATCTCACAGGGAGTTTTTTCCTCACACCACCATCACCTCAGGCTGCTCATGAGGAATAAAGCCACTTTGAGACGATGTTTATCGTTAAAAGCGCTATACAAATAAACTGAATTGAACTGAATTGTTACGAGACAATGCGACACGAGACGATTTATTGAGGCGTGGCCAACTTTGTTGCGTTAATTTGTGAGTGACGATGAGGAAGATGATGATGATGATGATGATGATGATGGCAGTAAGAACTATTGATCAGTGTTACAGTTAAATGACAGGGGCGGTGGTAGCTCAAGGGGTTAAGGCTCTGGGTCGCTGACCGGAAGATCGCGGTTGGAGCCCAGCACCGCCAGGCTGCCACTGTTGGCCCCTTGAGCAAGGCCCCCATCCAACCCACCCAGCTTCAGGGGCGCTGCATCATAGCTGACCCTGCACTCTGACCCCAAACCCTAAGGATGGGATATGTGAAGAAAGAATGTCCCTGTGCAGTAATGTATATCAACAAATAAAGGCAACTTAAATCACCTCGCTATCCTGTTAAATGCTTAATAACATTTTTTTTAATGGACTGCTTCGTGTCTCTGACTCTTCTGGGTAACGTTTACGTCATGTCAGGTGTGAGACCGATTACAGCGTGCTGGCGGTGACGGTGAGGGTGCGCCAACTTTTTGTGCACTCGTCGCCACACAAACTTTACGGTAAAGTGGTTAAAAGTCGCCTACCTTTTGCTCGGGTCTTTGTTGGGCGAGGTCCCGGTTCGGTAGCTGTACAGTCCTGGTCCCCAGGTCCCCGTTATCCCGCACACCAAACACACCAGCAGCAGGAGTGTGTTCCGGGAACCGCACCGGTGAAGCGCGGACACCGAGTCTGCGGGACACGCGCCCATCACGGCGACGTCAAACACACACACACACACACACACACACACACGAAACTACACTGAAATCGCGTTAATTTTAAGCGCAGGCTGCTCAGGAGGAAAGACGTTTCTTTTTCTTCTTCTTTAAAAAATATGTATTAATTAAGTGTTGCGCAAAAAAAATAAGTAAAAAATGAGAAGAAATCTCGAAGGACTCCGCGGATCCGTCCCGGGATCCAGCAGAACGGAACGCGTAAACGTGTGAAAGATCCTCCGGTTCCTTTAGCAGTTCCTTCCCTCCTCCTCACATCTTCAGCACTTTTGACAAGAGCAAACACAACAGTGCAGCTTTATAGCGTCTTCGCAGTGTGTGTGTGTGTGTGTGGGTGGGGGTGGGTGGGTGAGTGGGTGGGTGGGTGGGTGGAGGGGGGGGGCGTGTTTTTATATCTTGGTGGGGACCGAATGCGATCCACAGAAATATGAGCTTGTGATTGTGAGGACATTTTTAGCTGGTCCCCACAAGGAAAACTTTTTCTTACATCAACAACAAAAAAAAAGTTAAAATAAATAAATAGCTAAATATTTCCTTTTGTTTTTTATGGTTAAAGTTGGATTTATGTGTAGCATAGCATTATTTAGCTTCTTTAATAGTTGTATCAGTGGCAGGTCGTCATAAGTATAGTAAGACAAACGTGTGTGTGTATGTGTGTGTGTGCACCATTCTTCAGCCAACCCCATTCCTTCACACAGCTTCCTCTCTAATCCCCCCCCACACACACACACACACACACACACTGGCTGCGTCCCCAGACCGCACAACTCCCCCACTAACACAATGTCAGATCATGACACCACAAACCTGCTGTCATGGCCGTTATCCAAAAGCTGCACACGACTGCAATAAACTGCGTCAAAATAGTGTTTTGTGACATGGCAGTTACACTAGTTGTACTAGTCGACTAGTTACAGCGCAATGGACGTGACATTTAAACACAATCTGACCTTTCGGCATGCAGATTAATGGTGTTTTCATGACTAATGGAGGTGACATCAGAGGAAATGACATGAAATACGTTTACAAACACCCTAAGACATATATTTGTGTATTAATTGTGTATTTCACATCCTGTTCCTGTTGGATTACAATCATAAGTGTTTTATTCCTCTTATACTTGAGTAATCATGCCAACGGTTACAGTTTATAATAATTAAAGAACAACAGTTTTTTATTGTATAGTTAGAGAAAGTCAACAAAACAACTGTTACTTACGTTATAGCAGCTGTAACCAGCTGTTCCCTCTCCAGTTTCTTCTCTTTCTTCTCTCTCTCTCTCTCTCCAGCTTCTGGCCGTTACAAATGCTGACACTAGAGACTCCTTCCACACAAGCTACGTAAACATCGTCTTAAAGTGATCGTCCAGCTGTTACTATGGAAACGGTAAGGTATATTAGAATGATTATGAACCAGCGCTAGTGTGGAAGCCGCTGTGACGGAAAATCGAACCGGCTACATGTTATCAAAAATAATGTGGATGAATTAACCCCTGTTTAAAATAACATCACGGTCTAGAATTCTGTAGAATACGACAATATATTTTCACGAAAAAAAAGAGAAAGAATGAAAGAAAGAAAGAAAAGAGAGGTTTGCTAGAAACACTGGACGAAATGTTGCGCAGTAGAATATTGTGTGACAAACAAACATTTTTTAAATAAACATTATGTAAAAGCTTTGTAAAAAGATTTTTTTTTGTAGTCTAGGAAGGAAAAATCTATGCTTACGGATGTTTTCTCAGACTTCGGCAGGACGATCGGCTCTCGCCCGTTTGCTAGGATAAATCCGACTAAAACGAATCCGATTCCAACGATGACGTTAAGTCTAAAATACGGCTGTGTGGATTCCCGAGCTGATACACACGGCCGAGTGAAACACGCTGCTCTGACGGCTCGTATTCGGTGGATAAACGATATGAATTTAATCCGAGCGGTAATTTATAGACCTAAGTGGGCCATTTAAACGATTTTTTGCTGTTAAGGCTAACAGTTTGGGTTAGTGCACGTTCTCAAAGGAGCAGAGAAAGGCAATCCGCTCGTCCGTCCACACTAAAGACCGTATGTAAAGAGACTCTGAATAGAAGAGATTAAATTCCACAAAATAAACAATGACAGTGTTAGGGATTTATAGCCGCTGAATGGCCCCCTATAAAGCACACCTGAGTCAATGAACCCTGATGATTAGGTGTTGAAACAAGCCATAAAAACGTTAATGGTTCTGGAGGAACTGGGGGGAGAAGCGTGCGACCTGTGAGAGAGAAGACGTCGGATTATTACTGCACCTGTGTGTTGGAGGATGAAATTATTACTGTCTGAATATTCTGTGTATAAATGAAAGATTTGGGGATCATGAAGACTGTTTCATTGCATCATCACACAGCTGTGTGGAAGGTAAGAGAAGAAACTGGAATTTTGTTCTTTTCCTGCTCGGGCTGTGAGGCTGTGAAGTCAAACTCCAGAGTCTTATTTACAAAAGTGAGATGGATTTTATCGGCTCTGTTGGGAAATAATAATCTCATCTGATTGGCAGCTCGGTTTGGTGATGAGTTGGGGAACATTCCGCTAAAATCTGTAAAGCTCTAGTTACATAAATACGGTTACATTATAATGCTTAAACATTAAAGATTAGTTTATGACTATAAATGAAGCACAGCATTAAAGTGATTGTTTGTTTCGTTTCAGTGTCTGGTTTCAATGTTAGAAGTCATGAACCTTGAAGAGATTTTTAACTTGAAGAGGAGAAGAAACACCTACTGCTTCATTTGTTCATTTTTAAACATCGTAAACATTATTTTTTTTGAAGAAGTTGCATCGATCATCGTATAACACTGTGAGCAGTGCCAGGTGAAGTGAATAAGACTGATGATCTCCTCATCATGGCACCTGTTAGTGGGTGGGATATATTAGGCAGCAAGTGAACATTTTGTCCTCAAAGTTGATGTGTTAGAAGCAGGAAAAATGGACAAGCGTAAGGATTTGAGAGAGTTTGACCAAAAGGGCCAAATTGTGATGGCAATAGATCTTTTTAATTAAATTGTGATGGCAATAGATCTTTTTAATTAAATTGTGATGGCAATAGATCTCTGCTGTTACTTTACTGGATCCACGTCCAGGTATGAACAAGTTTCAAGGCCATAACGTAAAGGGTAAGTTGAATTTTATTGTATATGCTCTTCACTCTGGCCTTCTTTCTCTAAATGAGGAGTCCTGCCTGAGGAGAAAGAGAGAGAGAGAGAGAGAGAGAGAGAGAGAGAGATGAGAAGTGTCTCTCTTGTGCCCAGTGAATAAAGTGTCCTGAAGGGTTTCTGAGCAAACACTCTGGAAAACCACATCACTGTGGTTCAACTCCAAGTTAAACACCTGCCCCTGCAGGCAGTCTGACCCGCTGAAACTCCGTCTGCGCTCATGTGACCCTACTTTCTCTCGCTCTCTCTCCCTCTCTTTCTATCCAGAGCTACAAATAAAACTTTAGTACCTCGTCTGCTGAGAAGAACAGCCAGATATCAGATATCAGCGCAGGGGAAAATGGAAATTTTAAACATACAGACACAGATTTATGGTATGTTTGTGTTGATCGTGTTTACAGGTATGAGCGGTTTGTCCTGGTCAAGCTGATATTCCTGATTTTGGAAGCCATGATGTTCGTCGCTACTTCACGAAAATTAGTTTCGACGTCAATGCTACCGCATGACTTGTGTAAAATCTTTTACATATAAATAAATAAAAGCTGCTAGTTTGTTAAATTGTTCATCTCGGTTGTTAGCTAGCTGAAGCTCCCAGTCCCTTAGCAGCTTAAACCACTCAGACGTCGAAGGTATCGCGTATTCTTCTTCCTACATTTTCCCAAGTTCCACTTGAAGGCATTAAGAATTCAAAAAGCCTTATAATCTCATCCCCCCGTGTGTCTTTGAGCGATTTCGTCCATGCAATGAAATGAATAGAGCCATTGACTCACGTTCGTCTGAGCGTAACGAAGTCGACCGCAAACTCTCGTGGCCAGGTAATAAAGGTGCAAGCGATCCTTAAACCTCACCCAGTGTCTCTGAGCCAGATGTTCCCAATGTGGAAATTGCTTTAAAGCCCCGAGGAGGAGGAAGACAAGGAAGAGGAGGCGCAGGGCTGGAAGTGATGGGTGGATTATTTATTTTTAGGTGTAAATTGGTGCCAAGCTGTAACTGCATCACTTTAGGGTTCGTGTAAATCCCCTCCTCGGGTGGCTAACAATAACCCAGGAGGAAAAACTCGTTCACGCTGAGCTCCGTTTCACTCCTCATGTCCTCGTGCACCCGCTGCTCATTGTCTCTACAGAGTTCACTGCGGCTTTGTGCCTCCGTTTCATAAAACCCGCTATTATCCCCGCCTTTCCTATTGAGTTACAGCTAGCTTTTCTTTATAACCTCATAAGCTGCTTGTGTACACTCACATATTTGGCCCTGGTGACCTCCTTGGAGGCAGATTCTGCAGGGAGGGGGGGTCACTAGGGCACTCGTTAGGCACTTGCTGGCATGTATCCCCCGGTGTATGGATCAGTGTGGGGGGATTAGAGGAAACAGAGAGAGTTTGTACTGGAATAAAGCGCCTCCTCATCGCTCCAGCATGTGCAGATTTGAGCGCAGTGCTGCTGAGTAAGATATATTAATGTGTTTTTTGTGACTTGTGGCTAATGGGAGCTGAGCTTTGTTTCATAATGAGACCTTCTGAATGAAACGGGTCACTCGTCTCGCCTCATTACTGCTGGGTGGCGTCGAGTTTTCGGCTAAGATTTATCTCGCTGAAAAGCTAAACAATGACTAGTTCCTCTTGGACTTATTGAAAAGGAACCTTCGAGGTTAAATTGTTCGAACATCCTCAGATCGCAGTTCAAACTCGTTATGCTTTCTATAGCAACCGCTCATTCGCTCATTCTACAGCGGACGCTCCACATAAACAGATTAAAAACACGTGTAATTGTATATGATACGAGAACGTTTTGTGTAAGGAGTCTCCAGTTCCAGCGTAACCTTTCTGAAGTCATCAAGTTTACACGTCTTTGCGGTCTCTCTGTAACTCATAACAAGCTGCGTTTATATTTTTGTCTTATCCACTTCAAAGGAGCGATAAAAAGAGTGTGTTGAGAGAATGACTGTTTATGGCTGCCATAATATTAAATGTGACTATAAACGGGTAATAAGGGTGACGTGTTGTTTTAAAATAGAAATTCTAATCGTCGCTGTAAAATCAGTAACTGCATAAACTCATCACAACACTGCAACAGCACCACATGAAGAGTTTTATTTCTTTACTTAGTACACACTTTCTTGAAGCAGCCATGTGGCTCAGATCAGGCAGTGGAACAATATCTGTGAGGAAGGACCTCTGGGTAAATGGACAAAGGGTTCTGCAGGTGAACTTTAGCTGAAAAACTTCAGACTGGGCAACTCCTTCAGTCAGGAACGAAGGAAAGAAAAAGGAAAATGTTTTTTTTTTCTCTTTCTCTGTTCGGTCAATAATTGATACTGATGTGAATTTTTCCACAGACTCCGAGCTCCCGAGCTCCTGTAGTCAGGAAATATATATCAAGTTCTATATGAACGTCCCGGGTTCCTCTGGAGACCGCCGGGTTATGTTTGAGCGAGCCGAAATCTGTCAAATTCAAGTACAAGCATATGGCGATCACACATAAATTATAAACGCTCTCACCAATTTAAAGCACAACTCGAACAGTGGGTTGGGCTCCGTGGCACGCACACACACACACACACAATACGGCCCCGGCACGTCGTACGGCTGACTGATGTTTCCTTTCTTTTCTGCAGGAAATGTGTTGCTGGAGAATCCTCCCTTCAGGGACAGAGGGAGGGAGAGAGGACTGTGTACACGGGGAGGAGGTATAGATATATGTGTATGTATATATATATATATATATATATATATATATATATATATATATATATATATATATATATATACACATACACATATATATATATATAGAGAGAGAGAGAGAGAATCTCGTCGGTGAAACACAATCTGCAGAAATAACATTAAGACTGTAATTAAAAGAACACAAAGCATCCCCTCAGTTCCCCCAAAGCTGTCTCTCTCTCTTCCTCACATGATCTCTGAGGCCTTTCTGAAATGTCGTGTGGAATCAAGCACACAGAGGACTTAATAAAGAGATCTGTCTTGAGAGATTAAAAATAGGCGAAGCTGGAAAGGCCTGAGTTCTGGCCCAAGTCCAGTGCATTAACCGCAACGAAGATTTGTGGTGCCACCAAATGGTCAACCCCTGTCAGTGCATTTAGACAACATTTAAAGTTCACATACAAAGTGATATAACCATAAACTAGAGAGTATACACACGGATCAGGTATAACATACTGAGCAGTGCCAGGTGAAGTGAATGAGACTGAGGATCTCCTCATCATGGCACCTGTTAGTGGGTGGGATATATTCGGCAGCAAGTGAACATTTTGTCCTCAAAGTTGATGTGTTAGAAGCAGGAAAAATGGACAAGCGTAAGGATTTGAGTGAGTTTGACTGCAGCTCTTGAGGGGTGTTCCTGGTCTGCAGTGGTCAGTATCTATCAAAAGTATCCTGTAAGCTCTGTAAGTGTCCTGCTCTGTAAGGATCTGCTGTTAATATCTTGGTGCCAGATACCACAGCACACCTTCAGGGATCTAGTGGAGTCCATGCCTCAACAGGTCACCAATGAGGTGACTAATCAGTGCTTGGATGTGTGGTGCAGTTCTGTGTAAAATTTACCGATATC
>JAUCMX010000021.1:19321323-19396323 GCA_033459395.1 Hemibagrus guttatus | reverse complement strand
GCGGGATTCTGTAATCCACGTCTTTGCTGTGGAAGAAACGGAAAGGCTGGAAGGAGTCGAAGATGAAATCTCCCAGATATTCGTCCATGTAGACGGTGAGGATCCTGCGGTCGAAGCTGTCTATCGCTCTGCCCCCGTACATCACCTGAGTGGACGTCAGAGCGGTTTGTTCAGACATTGAAAATAAACGAATACAAGCTAAGACATGATACCTCTCTCTAATCAGACAAAGCTAAATATTTGACATATTGTGTCACAGATTCATGTAGAAATGCATTTAAACAACAGAGAAAGAAAGATTTTATCAAAGCACAAATGCTAGAAAATCTACATGACCCACCCCCATTCTCTGTAAAGAAAAAAAGTGTTGCATGATTCTAATTTGCATATTACATCCTGATAGGATCTTACTTTTTATGATGCAATAACATGCAATCATGCAATATCGTAAATATTTTTAACACCAACTCTAACGAGAGACATTTTCAGCTCCGTGTTTTTTTAAAAAGACAAGGAAAGAGTTTAATTTCGATCAGAAATCAACGTGTTTTATACATTTTTAATTTTTGCAAATTAATCCATCGTGAAATCAAGGCTCATTGATGCACGTGGGGAGCGAAGGCTGGCCCGTGTGGTCCGATCCAACAGACGAGCTACTGTTGCTCAGATTGCTGAAGAAGTTAATGCTGGTTCTGATAGAAAGTGGTCAGAACACACAGTGCACGACGGGTCAGGGCTGTTTTGGCAGCAAAAGGGGGACCAGCACTATATTACGCAGGTGGTCATAATGTTATGCCTGGTCTGTGTATATCCTCATACACACATTCATAATTATACATCATATAAAGATGCAGGCATGTACATACATGAACATAGAAATATCATGCATATGGTGTTGTTTGTTATGTCGTGCTGTAGATGTCCTGTGTGCTTCACCTCTCCGATCAGGTATTTCAGGCTGCCCCATGGAATCGTGGTGTCACCTTGAGTGTGGGCTTTGGTCAGGTAGGTGTTCAGGATCTCCAGACACACCTGATACACACGCACACACAGAGACACACACACAAAAGGATAAGAATGAAATGAAATTGAACTTTAAACATGAAGTTAAACTTTCTGCCCCGTGAGTTCACCTGGAAGTCGGACTCGTTGAAGTCGTACGGAATGTTCCAGCCGATTTTGCCGTACTTGCGTCTCTCCTGCACCACAGCGTGGAAGAAGGCCAGCACGTAGACCAGGCTGCGGAAAGCCGGATGAGGGCAACTCATCAGCGTCTGCAGGGGTATCTTAAAGTACGTGGCTCTCATGTTCAACTTCAGCCCGTTGGGAGGCTCGGTCACCACCTGAACCATTCAGTTTTAATTAATAAATAGACATAAAGCATCACAAAAAGCAGCTTGGATGAATCTGAATGAAGTTTTAGATCCATAATGAACTATAGTGACTGCTGCTTTCATATGAAATAGCAACGTGAAGGAAAGTAACCTTGAGAGATTTCTGCAGGATGCCGATGGGGAAGTCTTTGATGGGATCGGTGGTGAGCCACAGACGGAAGTCTGGGTGAGGTTTTGTGATTCTCTCTAGAGCTTTCTCCAACTCCTTCAGCCACTTCACTAACAGATGACAGTTCTGGAGCATCAGCCACTGACCTCGAGACACTGCGGTATCCAACAACTGCAATGCAACCTGGGAAACGGAAGGTAAAAGGATTGATTACAAGGACCTTTCTGTTTACAGTAAAGTCAGCATTTTTTTCTGTTAGAAGCTACCATTCTGTCAGGATGTGTATGTGAGTGTGTGTGTGTGTGTGTGTGTGTATGTGTGTACCTTCTCTTGGCCTTGTCCCATGGCGAGGAACTTCAGCCTGTTGGTCCCAAAACCGGAGCGCTCGGCCAGCTTCATCAGGTCACTGGCAGGCTCACAGCCTGGACTCAGGATAAAGACGATGGGCGAGTTTGAAGTGCTCTGCTCAAATATCGCCTCGAAACTGATCACTGGAGGCTGTACATACCTGAGAAGAAAAAGATAGAAAGACTAAACAAGTTAAGGAAAAAGTGAGACTCCTGTAGCATCATCGTGATTCAAACTCAATACAGTCTGGTTTAGAAGCTTTGTAGCTATCAGTCAGTCTGGATCACGGCTCTGAAACTGTTTTGCACCTTCAGATATTAGACGTAAATCAAAGAGTAAATATGGCGGTTAAGAACATTTAAGTTCCAGTTTGTGGAAAAATTCAAGATACACAACACTGCTATTGAGATACAAAAACACTGTTTAATAGATACACAACACTTTAGGAGTGATCCCCCTTTCTTACTTCTCTCCCATGGTGACGGTGACATAGTCGCTGACCGCACGGTACACTCGGTCCACCCTGAAGCAGCGCAGAAGCAGAAGTTTCTGGAAAGCTGTCAGATTTTCCTGGTACTTCATGGGGAATGGAGCCTGCTCTGGGGTGTCCAGGTCATACCACTAAATCATAAAACGTGGGGGAAACACATTAACTTTCAAACCACCAGAATCAATGACAAACATGTCTGTGTGTGTGATTAACATCAAACATACATCCTTCCATTCGGTGGGATTCTTCTCGATGTCACCTATCAGTGAGCCAAACTCGTTTTGGAAAAGTTCAGTCAAACGCACTATATCCTCCCAGCCCTGATCCGGCAGCCAATCACATGGCTTCTTCCTCTTACTCTTTTCCAGTGAGAGGTTCCCTGCATGATACAGAAGGACACGTTATGGATGATTTGTTGATTGCATCCTCAGTTATATCTTTGACGTTCCTCAGCGTGTCACCTTTAAGGAAGAAGTCGAGCTCTTCCTGAGGAGCGCGACCCTCCGCCTGCTCGATCTTTATGGTCATGTTAAAGGAGAAAAGCAGCTTGTGTCTTTCAAACAGACCTGTAAATAAAAATAAACAAAAACAAATGCACACTAATTATAACTTTCTGTTAAAACAATCAGTAAAAGTAGCAAAATGTTTTTGTCATAAGATAAAAGAAAACATCGACAAACTCCATGGATTTAAGATTCTATAAATATGTATGAATATGCAAATTAGGCATGCCTCCTACATTTACATTTCTGGCATTTTGGCAGACGCCCTTATCCAGAGCAACTTACATTTTATCTCATCTCATGGTAAACTGGTGTTATTTGCATACTGGAACATGACTGGCTGTTATATTTTATGATGTAACAAAACACACCTCTCACTTGCTCTATCAAGAAAACTCTATTTTTTTTAGATTTTCCAGTGATATTTTTAACTCTATGGTGCTTACAGATACAGCCAAACCACAATTTTTACCTACTCTGACAATATTTACATTAGAAACACACATTTGTTACTCTTATGCAACATTACCATCATTTTAAATTCATTTTAAATCCAAAATAACTCAAACAATTGACGTTCTTGAAGGTCTAAAGCTCTAGATAAAAAAAAATGGTAATGCTTTTTAAACAAAAGTCAGAACTTGCCCTAGACCAGGAGATTTATTTGAAAACATTTAACCCAGGAGATTTATTTCAAATCGCCTTTTACAGACACTCCAGAGATTGTGGGGACAGAATTTGTTATGCTATCTAACATCCCAGCCAACAATTGTGTATCTATAGTTCAATACTAAATGATAAGACAATAAAGTAGACCAATTCTGTAATTTCTATTATTACAGATAGCCATTGGTCTATGACTCCATGTTTTTTGCCCTCAAAAAGAAAATAATACCGATATACAGTGCTTGGACCTCTTACCGGTGCAGCCGTAATTGTAGACGTTGTGTGTGAGTGTGTTCATGATGTTCTTCAGCCTCTTGGGCAGGATGGAGTCAGGAAGAGATTTACGCAGAGAGAAATCAAACACCTCAAGGAAGGAGGCTAAAGAGTACTGGTACATGCTATTCACCAGAGCCATCTCAGCCAGCACAAAGAATAGGATGGCACCACGTTTAGCTGCCGGACGATAACCATCACGCAGTGTATCGATGTCTGCGGATGTGTGTTCAGCCAGCTTCAGTTTCTCAAAGACCTGCCGAGATGAAATAAAGAAATCAGGACGCTGCTGGAAGAAAAAGCGCTGTAGACTGAAAGCTCCGGCTATATGACACAGGTACAGCAGAGACTTGGCTGTCTCAAATGAGTACAGACGAGAGAGCTGGAGCAACTAAAGGACTAAAGCACTGCTGCATTGCTCTCTTCAGATACTCCCTGTCAAGTCTTATTGTCATCCGCCATGTCACTATACACAGCATAGTGTATACACAGCAATTCCCTGATGCACTGGTCAAAGAAATTATTTTTAGCAAACTGTATGGAGCTGTTGCTTAACCACCTCATACCTAAATTGCATATAAATAAGAAAATCTTAGTGCACTTGCTTTTAAATCATGTTTCCATGCAGTGTGGGCAAGTACAAGAAAATTTATTTTTATATCACTTTGTCACTTGTTAGTGTGTATGGATTTTTATTTTAAGAGTTCACATATTTGATTGATATTTGATCACGTTGTACCTCGCTAGCTTTAGACTTGGTTTCCTCGAGTGTTTGGACGAGCTCCACGTTGTCCAGCATGTTGCCTGTGGATGTGGCGAGCTCTCGGAGCAGGGAATCCTCCAGGTCTTTAAGGAGACGCTTGTTCTCACTCGTCTCCTGGATCAAACGTTCCCTCTGTTCCTCCAGCTCTTTCCGCTCAAAGCCCACGATGACGCTCAGCAGCTGGTCCTCCAGACCTTTTAACGTAACTGATTAAGTAAAATAAAATAAAATTAAATAACTGATTAATTGACTGACGAACTCAGTGGGCTGTTTTCAGAGTGGAGTTGATTTAATATTGGAATTACACACATCAATATTCATAACTTAATCATTACTACAGACTTAAGCACTGATCAGATGTGACTTAAGCACATGGTGTGGAGCTTGTCAAAACAAAGGCATATATCTGAAGCCCACAGACTTTCTTTTCCTCACCGGTGTAGTTAATGACCATAGCTTTGCCAAACACCGCAGGGGAGTATTTGGGATTTGCCAGTTTGGTGTTGAGGTACAGTTTAAAGTTGGGGTCGTAGTCGACCTCCTTGTCTCCCAGCACAATGACCTGCCGTCCCTCGGATCCTTTCACATTCTTCTCCAAGACGTTGTCGATGACAGGGTCGATGTACTCATCCACGTCTTGAAAAAGGAAAGGAAAGCCATATTTGATTGCCATCTCTAACTGCTTCAGGAAATCTGGATCATTAAAGGAGGAGATCTGCAAACAGAAATAGCAATGAATTATTTATATGCCCTAACTCCATCTAGTGGCCAGAAACCATCATTACAGGTCAATAAAGATACACTATATTGACAAAAGTTTTGGGACACCCCTCCAAATCATTGAATTCAGGTGTTGCTTTTCAGGGGTTGAAAGGAACTCTAAATGCTTCAGAGACTGTGAGTCAGGCCAAAACTGGGACTCTTCTGGGAAGGCTTTCCACAAGGTTTAGGAGTGTGTTTATGGGAATTTTTGACCGTTCCTCTAGAAGCACATTTGTGAGGTCAGGCACTGATACTGGACAAGAAGGCCTGGCTCGCAGTCTCCACTCTAATTCATCCCAAAGGTGTTCTACGGGGTTGAGGTCAGGACTCTGTGCAGGCCAGTCAAGTTCCTCCACACCAAACTCTCTCATCCATGTCTTTATGGACCTTGCTTTGGTCACTGGTGTGCAGTCATGTTGGAACAGGAAGGGGTCATCCCCAAACTGTTGGGAGCATGAAATTGTTTAAAATGTCTTGGTATGCTGAAGCATTAAGAGTTCCTTTCACTGGAACTAAGGGGCCGAGCCCAACCCCTGAAACACAACACCTGAACTCAATGATTTGGAGGGGTGTCCCAAAACTTTTGGCAATATAGTGTAGCACTTATCACTAAGGCATAAAAAAACATTTTAAACTATGTACTTTTTATTTATACCTTTCAGACATTTTACTGAGGTGACTGAATTTATAAATCATAGTTAAAACATTAAAACAAACATTTACAGGATACTCCAGAAACACATTTATTTGCCTGTCTGTTTTTTTTATCTATCTATCCCATTTTTATCTATCTATCTATCTATCTATCTATCTATCTATCGAACGAATGAATATGAATTATAATGAAATAGTTAACTCAAAGTAGAATTTAAGCCATAAATGACTGCTGTAGACTTCATAATACACACACAAACACACATATATATATATATATGGTTGATAAAGTTGAATTATACTTACATAATATATACGTAATACGATATAAAAAAATGGTCAACAAACAATGAAAAATATGGTAACGCTTCACGATTTTGCGTGTCATCCTTGCGCAGGGGCCATGCTAATCTTCTCTGTATCGTTCCAATTTTAGTATATGTGCTGCCGTAGCAAGCACAAACAAGGTACCTGAAAGTTCGGTATAAATGCCGAGGTTTCTCAACACGGTTCTTGTTCATGGTTAGTGTCAAAACACACCAAGTTCCTTCAGGAGACTCACAGACTTGACCTGAACACACTCTCATTACAAGGTGTGTAACGAAATAATAATTCCCCGAATTAAACATTAAACACTTTAAAATTATAAACTTTATTTCATATTGCGTCTCAGACTACACAGGTGCATGCTGGGAATATGCAGATTAGCGCGCTCACTGGTGTTCTGATTGGTTCTCTGTGTGGTGACGCAATCAGTCTTTTGTTCTCCCGAGCTGACGCACACACCCCGTCCCCTCCCCCTCAGCGTGTGTGCTGTTTTCTCCGCCGAGCTCACGGCTTCTCAACCCACGGCTCATAGACGTCCTGATGCAGTAAACTCTAAAGACACACACCGAACACATCGACATACACCACGCGCGCAGTCGGGGAGAGAACGCTAAAACACACACACACACAAACAAACACGTTAGCCGCCATCTTGCTTCACGTCTTTCTAGACATGAGGGTGTAGTACTACATTCTGCCTTTAGAGATGAACATCAACACACTCCTGTACGTTTAAAACATTCAACCAAACCGGCAACATTTAATAATGCACTTTAATAACACTTTTTTAAAACCAGAATTTATGTGATTAACAACAAAATTACAGCTTTACCCACAAACGCATCTAACACTTATGTTAAAGTAGATTTAGTATGATCCGTGCCTGTTCATTAAACATCAGAGTAGATGCTGGAATTTACATAATGCATGTTAGAGCTCAGAGTTTAACGCTTTAAAATGTTTATTTTATTTGGAGAATTCTAAGATTATTAGATTTCTGGTTCTAGATCATGATTAAATTATGAATAGACATTGTGTGGACAGGGGGTCTGCAGATTTCTAATTTTGTGAATATGATGGAAATCAAGGATCTGAACCCTTATCACACAAATAAATAATTTTAATAAAAATTGAAAGGTATAATATCGAAGATTTTAAACAAAATGTAGCCAATTATTGAGGCAAAAATGAACTTTGAGAACATCGTGCTACAGAGAGCCCTGCATGCTATTTTAGGCTTAAGTTTCTTCTTTTAGAGCCATGGTTGATAAACAATGAAAAATATGGTAACGCTTCCTTTTCGTGTCATCCTTGCGCAGGGGCCATGCTAATCTTCTCTGTATCGTTCCAATTTTAGTATATGTGCTGCCGTAGCAAGCACAAACAGGACGCCTGAAAGGCCCCTATAAATGCCGCGGTTCCTGACAACGTTTCTTGTCCGTGGTTAGTGCCCAAACGCACCAAGTTCCCTCAGGCGACTCACAGACCTGACTTGAATAGACGCTCACTACATGGGGATTAGAGATATAATAATTGCCTAAAGTAAACGTTAGACACTTCTGAATTATAAACTTTTCTTTTTTAAATTTCATTTAGAGCCCCAGACTGCACAGGTGCATTCTGGGAGTATGGAAGCTCGAAAGGTCTCAGGTGTTCTGATTGGTTCTCTGTGTGGTGATGTAATCAGTCCTTTGTTCTCGTGATCCACCCCCCCTTCCCCATTAACCACATTTAGCCAACTACTGAGGCAAAAAACAACTTTGAGAACTTGTGCTACAGAGAGCCCTGCATGCTAAATAAGTGTTTCTGTTGAAAACTTAAAATTTTAGGACAATTCAATAAAGGGTTATTAAAATCCAGGTTTCAACAAACAGGAATCTACGGCAGTCCACAGAAGGCATCTTGAGCGTTTTATGAGATTTGCTTCAACGATAAAGGACAGTCTCAGCTACTTTACACAGCAAATTTGGTGTACTCCACTCAAGTGCTCTAGCACCACCAACAGGGGAGAGATAGAAATACGTTTGCAACCGTATCTCTGCAACCCTTCAATGTGGTAGAAAGAAACTTGGCATTCGTTTGCAACTTAGGAAAACTACCGAAAACATTAAGTGAGGCGATATCTCAGCAAATGTGTTATATGTCCTTGAGACGTAGAACCGATGGTCCCAATGGCCTCTGGTTTTTAGCCATCACTAAGGGGTGGGGTCAGAAGGTACTTGTCCCCAAGCGCTTTTAGGTCGGACTTAACATCTTAGGCTTAAGTTTCTTCTTTTAGAGCCATGGTTGATAAACAATGAAAAATATGGTAACGCTTCACGATTTTGCGTGTCATCCTTGCGCAGGGGCCATGCTAATCTTCTCTGTATCGTTCCAATTTTAGTATATGTGCTGCCGTAGCAAGCACAAACAGGACGCCTGAAAGGCCCCTATAAATGCCGCGGTTCCTGACAACGTTTCTTGTCCGTGGTTAGTGCCCAAACGCACCAAGTTCCCTCAGGCGACTCACAGACCTGACTTGAATAGACGCTCACTACATGGGGATTAGAGATATAATAATTGCCTAAAGTAAACGTTAGACACTTCTGAATTATAAACTTTTCTTTTTAAATTTCATTTAGAGCCCAGACTGCACAGGTGCATTCTGGAGTATGGAAGCTCGAAAGGTCTCAGGTGTTCTGATTGGTTCTCTGTGTGGTGATGTAATCAGTCTTTGTTCTCGTGATCCACCCCCCCTCCCATTAACCACATTTAGCCAACTACTGAGGCAAAAAACAACTTTGAGAACTTGTGCTACAGAGAGCCCTGCATGCTAAATAAGTGTTTCTGTTGAAAACTTAAAATTTTAGGACAATTCAATAAAGGGTTATTAAAATCCAGGTTTCAACAAAAGGAATCTACGGCAGTCCACAGAAGGCATCTTGAGCGTTTTATGAGATTTGCTTCAACGTAAAGGACAGTCTCAGCTACTTTACACAGCAAATTTGGTGTACTCCACTCAAGTGCTCTAGCACCACCAACAGGGGAGAGATAGAAATACGTTTGCAACCGTATCTCTGCAACCCTTCAATGTGTAGAAAGAAACTTGGCATTCGTTTGCAACTTAGGAAAACTACCGAAAACATTAAGTGAGGCGATATCTCAGCAAATGTGTTATATGTCCTTGAGACTAAACCGATGGTCCCAATGGCCTCTGGTTTTTAGCCATCACTAAGGGGTGGGGTCAGAAGGTACTTGTCCCCAAGCGCTTTTAGGTCGGACTTAACATCTAGGCTTAAGTTTCTTCTTTTAGAGCATGGTTGATAAACAATGAAAAATATGTAACGCTTCACGATTTTGCGTGTCATCCTTGCGCAGGGGCCATGCTAATCTTCTCTGTATCGTTCCAATTTTAGTATATGTGCTGCCGTAGCAAGCACAAACAGGACGCCTGAAAGGCCCCTATAAATGCCGCGGTTCCTGACAACGTTCTTGTCCGTGGTTAGTGCCCAAACGCACCAAGTTCCCTCAGGCGACTCACAGACCTGACTTGAATAGACGCTCACTACATGGGGATTAGAGATATATAATTGCCTAAAGTAAACGTTAGACACTTCTGAATTATAAACTTTTCTTTTTTAAATTTCATTTAGAGCCCCAGACTGCACAGGTGCATTCTGGGAGTATGGAAGCTCGAAAGGTCTCAGGTGTTCTGATTGGTTCTCTGTGTGGTGATGTAATCAGTCCTTTGTTCTCGTGATCCACCCCCCCCTTCCCCATTAACCACATTTAGCCAACTACTGAGGCAAAAAACAACTTTGAGAACTTGTGCTACAGAGAGCCCTGCATGCTAAATAAGTGTTTCTGTTGAAAACTTAAAATTTTAGGACAATTCAATAAAGGGTTATTAAAATCCAGGTTTCAACAAACAGGAATCTACGGCAGTCCACAGAAGGCATCTTGAGCGTTTTATGAGATTTGCTTCAACGATAAAGGACAGTCTCAGCTACTTTACACAGCAAATTTGGTGTACTCCACTCAAGTGCTCTAGCACCACCAACAGGGGAGAGATAGAAATACGTTTGCAACCGTATCTCTGCAACCCTTCAATGTGGTAGAAAGAAACTTGGCATTCGTTTGCAACTTAGGAAAACTACCGAAAACATTAAGTGAGGCGATATCTCAGCAAATGTGTTATATGTCCTTGAGACGTAGAACCGATGGTCCCAATGGCCTCTGGTTTTTAGCCATCACTAAGGGGTGGGGTCAGAAGGTACTTGTCCCCAAGCGCTTTTAGGTCGGACTTAACATCTTAGGCTTAAGTTTCTTCTTTTAGAGCATGGTTGATAAACAATGAAAAATATGGTAACGCTTCACGATTTTGCGTGTCATCCTTGCGCAGGGGCCATGCTAATCTTCTCTGTATCGTTCCAATTTTAGTATATGTGCTGCCGTAGCAAGCACAAACAGGACGCCTGAAAGGCCCCTATAAATGCCGCGGTTCCTGACAACGTTTTTGTCCGTGGTTAGTGCCCAAACGCACCAAGTTCCCTCAGGCGACTCACAGACCTGACTTGAATAGACGCTCACTACATGGGGATTAGAGATATAATAATTGCCTAAAGTAAACGTTAGACACTTCTGAATTATAAACTTTTCTTTTTTAAATTTCATTTAGAGCCCCAGACTGCACAGGTGCATTCTGGGAGTATGGAAGCTCGAAAGGTCTCAGGTGTTCTGATTGGTTCTCTGTGTGGTGATGTAATCAGTCCTTTGTTCTCGTGATCCACCCCCCCCTTCCCCATTAACCACATTTAGCCAACTACTGAGGCAAAAAACAACTTTGAGAACTTGTGCTACAGAGAGCCCTGCATGCTAAATAAGTGTTTCTGTTGAAAACTTAAAATTTTAGGACAATTCAATAAAGGGTTATTAAAATCCAGGTTTCAACAAACAGGAATCTACGGCAGTCCACAGAAGGCATCTTGAGCGTTTTATGAGATTTGCTTCAACGATAAAGGACAGTCTCAGCTACTTTACACAGCAAATTTGGTGTACTCCACTCAAGTGCTCTAGCACCACCAACAGGGGAGAGATAGAAATACGTTTGCAACCGTATCTCTGCAACCCTTCAATGTGTAGAAAGAAACTTGGCATTCGTTTGCAACTTAGGAAAACTACCGAAAACATTAAGTGAGGCGATATCTCAGCAAATGTGTTATATGTCCTTGAGACGTAGAACCGATGGTCCCAATGGCCTCTGGTTTTTAGCCATCACTAAGGGGTGGGGTCAGAAGGTACTTGTCCCCAAGCGCTTTTAGGTCGGACTTAACATCTTAGGCTTAAGTTTCTTCTTTTAGAGTCATGGTTGATAAACAATGAAAAATATGGTAACGCTTCACGATTTTGCGTGTCATCCTTGCGCAGGGGCCATGCTAATCTTCTCTGTATCGTTCCAATTTTAGTATATGTGCTGCCGTAGCAAGCACAAACAGGACGCCTGAAAGGCCCCTATAAATGCCGCGGTTCCTGACAACGTTTCTTGTCCGTGGTTAGTGCCCAAACGCACCAAGTTCCCTCAGGCGACTCACAGACCTGACTTGAATAGACGCTCACTACATGGGGATTAGAGATATAATAATTGCCTAAAGTAAACGTTAGACACTTCTGAATTATAAACTTTTCTTTTTTAAATTTCATTTAGAGCCCCAGACTGCACAGGTGCATTCTGGGAGTATGGAAGCTCGAAAGGTCTCAGGTGTTCTGATTGGTTCTCTGTGTGGTGATGTAATCAGTCCTTTGTTCTCGTGATCCACCCCCCCCTTCCCCATTAACCACATTTAGCCAACTACTGAGGCAAAAAACAACTTTGAGAACTTGTGCTACAGAGAGCCCTGCATGCTAAATAAGTGTTTCTGTTGAAAACTTAAAATTTTAGGACAATTCAATAAAGGGTTATTAAAATCCAGGTTTCAACAAACAGGAATCTACGGCAGTCCACAGAAGGCATCTTGAGCGTTTTATGAGATTTGCTTCAACGATAAAGGACAGTCTCAGCTACTTTACACAGCAAATTTGGTGTACTCCACTCAAGTGCTCTAGCACCACCAACAGGGGAGAGATAGAAATACGTTTGCAACCGTATCTCTGCAACCCTTCATTGAAAAAACTGCTTCTTTGCAACTTAGGAAAACTACCGAAAACATTAAGTGAGGCGATATCTCACAAATGTTTAAGTGAGCGTACCAACGTGTCCATGCCTTGGTTTTCAGGTCCAAGGCTGGTTTTTAGTCCTTGCTAGGTTTTAGGTTTTCCTTAGGCTTAGGTTGGTCTTAACATTTAGGTTGTAACTCTTTAATATGGTGTTACATTAAATTGTCTGCCAGGTTTTGCTAATCTTGCAGTCCATTTTAATTGTCTGTCGTCAATAGCTGGAGCCTGCGGCCCAAAACGCGTTAGCACGTTTTTTCCGGGAGTCCCAACGTCCTGTCCTGATGGCTCAAGACCAGTGATCGAGCTACTACAGGCTATAATAACACTTCCTAATGAGTTAGAATTTATTTATAAACTTTTCATTTAATTATTAACTTTCTGTAGTATTCTGGAGTCAGTGAAGGTTCATTTGGATTGGACTCGAGGTTCAGTTCCTTTGTTCTCGTGATCCACCCCCCCATTCCTTTTCATTAGCCAACTACTGGCAATAACACTTTAGCCCTTGTGAAGAAAACCTCTTTAAACTTTGTTGAACCTTCAATAAGAGTTTATTAAAAGTTAAAATTTTAGGACAATAAAAAGGTTATAAATCCAGGTTTAAAATGGATTTGCTTCAACGAAAGGATCTGACTTTAGAAATTTGGTTCACTAAGGCTCAGCACCACAACAGGTGGGTAGCACAAGTGTCTGCAACCACTGGGGAAGATAATGTTTGCAACTATTCACCTAATTGAAAAGAAATTAGTATGCAATTAGAAACGTAAAATATGAGCGATACCCAAAGTTTTATGCCTTGGGAAACAAGGGTGGCCAGGTTTTTGCCACCTAAGTTTGGGGCTAAGTACTTTCCCCAAGCTTTGTGACTTAAATTTAGTAAGTTTATTTTAAGTCGTTTTGCTGACTTGGGGCGCTAACTTTCTGTATCGTTCCATTGTATGTGCTCGTACGACAAACTTATAAAGGCCCTAAAGCCACGGTCGAAAGTCCCCTAAAGCCGGGTTCCCAACGTTCTTTCCTGGTATCCACGACCAATTGAGGACTCACAGATGTTAATAATTCCTAAATAGTTAGACACTTCTAATTATAAATTTTTTTTAAATTTATTAGAGCCCCATGCTTGTATTCTGGAGAGGAAGCTGAAGGTGGTTTCTGATTGGTTCTGTGTGGGTTATCGTCTTTGTTCTCGTTCGCCCCCCCCTTCCCTTAACCACTTTCCAACTACGAAAAATAACTTTAGAACTTGAGAAGAACCATCTAAAAATTTTCTTGAACTAAAATTTTAAATAATAAGGGTTTTAAAATCGGTCAACAAAAAGGATAGATCCAGTTAACACTTGGTTTTAGAGTTACAAGCACTAGTTTTTAATTTGTACACCAAATTGGACTCCACACTTCACACAACATGGGGAATAAAATCTTTGCAACCAGAACCTAATGTTGAACGATCTGCAACCTTCAATTGAAAAACCTGCATTAGTGGTAACAAAGTATAATTGAGGGAACCATGGTCAATGGCCTCTGTTTGCCACCAGGGGGGGCAGGTTTGCCCCAACTTTTGGTGGCTAAATTTGCTAAGTCCTTTTGGTTGAACATAAAAATAGGTAAGTTCCTTTTGGTGTTTTGCAGGGGCATGTAACTTCCGTTTTCTTATTTGCGCGGGGCCAGCAACACGACGTTAAACCCTATAAATGGCGGTCGAAACTTCTGCCGGGTAGGCCCAAAGCGCCCAATTCCCTGGCGTAGCCACTGAAAGGTCCTCAGGGGATTAAGTATAATTGCCGAACTAAGTTGAAAATTTTTTTAAATTATTTAGACCCCACTGCAGTATCTGGTTGAATCATAGGCCGGGTTGATGGTTTCTGGGGTGATGAAGTCTTGTTTTGATCCCCCCCCTTCCCTTAACACATTTCCATCTGGGAAAAAACACTTTACTTCACAAGCCACATGAGCAAAAATTCTTTAAAACTTAAATTTTAGGCATTCATAAAGGGTTTTAAAACCAGTTTAGAAAAGAAAGGTATTCAAACAGGTTTCAGCAAATGTGTTATATGTCCTTGAGACGTAGAACCGATGGTCCCAATGGCCTCGGGGGGGGGGGGGGGGGGGGGGGGGGGGGGGGGGGGGGGGGGGGGGGGGGGGGGGGGGGGGGGGGGGGGGGGGGGGGGGGGGGGGGGGGGGGGGGGGGCCCCCCCCCCCCCCCCCCCCCCCCCCCCCCCCCCCCCCCCCCCCCCCCCCCCCCCCCCCCCCCCCCCCCCCCCCCCCCCCCCCCCCCCCCCCCCCCCCCCCCCCCATGCTAAATAAGTGTTTCTGTTGAAAACTTAAAATTTTAGGACAATTCAATAAAGGGTTATTAAAATCCAGGTTTCAACAAACAGGAATCTACGGCAGTCCACAGAAGGCATCTTGAGCGTTTTATGAGATTTGCTTCAACGTAAAGGACAGTCTCAGCTACTTTACACAGCAAATTTGGTGTACTCCACTCAAGTGCTCTAGCACCACCAACAGGGGAGAGATAGAAATACGTTTGCAACCGTATCTCTGCAACCCTTCAATGTGGTAGAAAGAAACTTGGCATTCGTTTGCAACTTAGGAAAACTACCGAAAACATTAAGTGAGGCGATATCTCAGCAAATGTGTTATATGTCCTTGAGACGTAGAACCGATGGTCCCAATGGCCTCTGGTTTTTAGCCATCACTAAGGGGTGGGGTCAGAAGGTACTTGTCCCCAAGCGCTTTTAGGTCGGACTTAACATCTTAGGCTTAAGTTTCTTCTTTTAGAGTCATGGTTGATAAACAATGAAAAATATGGTAACGCTTCACGATTTTGCGTGTCATCCTTGCGCAGGGGCCATGCTAATCTTCTCTGTATCGTTCCAATTTTAGTATATGTGCTGCCGTAGCAAGCACAAACGGACGCCTGAAAGGCCCCTATAAATGCCGCGGTTCCTGACAACGTTTCTTGTCCGTGGTTAGTGCCCAAACGCACCAAGTTCCCTCAGGCGACTCACAGACCTGACTTGAATAGACGCTCACTACATGGGGATTAGAGATATAATAATTGCCTAAAGTAAACTTAGACACTTCTGAATTATAAACTTTTCTTTTTTAAATTTCATTTAGAGCTCCAGACTGCACAGGTGCATTCTGGGAGTATGGAAGCTCGAAAGGTCTCAGGTGTTCTGATTGGTTCTCTGTGTGGTGATGTAATCAGTCCTTTGTTCTCGTGATCCACCCCCCCCTTCCCCATTAACCACATTTAGCCAACTACTGAGGCAAAAAACAACTTTGAGAACTTGTGCTACAGAGAGCCCTGCATGCTAAATAAGTGTTTCTGTTGAAAACTTAAAATTTTAGGACAATTCAATAAAGGGTTATTAAAATCCAGGTTTCAACAAAAGGAATCTACGGCAGTCCACAGAAGGCATCTTGAGCGTTTTATGAGATTTGCTTCAACGTAAAGGAATCTCAGCACTTTACAAGCAATTTGGGTTATAGTGCTTCAACCAACAGGGGAAGTAGATACTTTCAACCATTTGAACCCTTCAATGTCTAAGAACTGCATCTTGCAACTTAGGAAAATAGAAAACATTAAGTGAGGCGATATCTCAGCAAATGTGTTATATGTCCTTGAGACGTAGAACCGATGGTCCCAATGGCCTCTGGTTTTTAGCCATCACTAAGGGGTGGGGTCAGAAGGTACTTGTCCCCAAGCGCTTTTAGGTCGGACTTAACATCTTAGGCTTAAGTTTCTTCTTTTAGAGCATGGTTGATAAACAATGAAAAATATGGTAACGCTTCACGATTTTGCGTGTCATCCTTGCGCAGGGGCCATGCTAATCTTCTCTGTATCGTTCCAATTTTAGTATATGTGCTGCGTAGCAAGCACAAACAGGACGCCTGAAAGGCCCCTATAAATGCCGCGGTTCCTGACAACGTTTCTTGTCCGTGGTTAGTGCCCAAACGCACCAAGTTCCCTCAGGCGACTCACAGACCTGACTTGAATAGACGCTCACTACATGGGGATTAGAGATATAATAATTGCCTAAAGTAAACGTTAGACACTTCTGAATTATAAACTTTTCTTTTTTAAATTTCATTTAGAGCCCCAGACTGCACAGGTGCATTCTGGGAGTATGGAAGCTCGAAAGGTCTCAGGTGTTCTGATTGGTTCTCTGTGTGGTGATGTAATCAGTCCTTTGTTCTCGTGATCCACCCCCCCCCTTCCCCATTAACCACATTTAGCCAACTACTGAGGCAAAAAACAACTTTGAGAACTTGTGCTACAGAGAGCCCTGCATGCTAAATAAGTGTTTCTGTTGAAAACTTAAAATTTTAGGACAATTCAATAAAGGGTTATTAAAATCCAGGTTTCAACAAACAGGAATCTACGGCAGTCCACAGAAGGCATCTTGAGCGTTTTATGAGATTTGCTTCAACGATAAAGGACAGTCTCAGTTACTTTACTAGCAACTACAGCTGATAACGGAGTTGATCACTTATCATGTGGAATATTGGATTTTTTCAATAGTCACTCTAATGTTCATCTTCCTACATCACTACTTTTTTAACATCTCATCACTACATTGACTCCATCTGAAAGCTCATAAAATCATCTATCTGTCTGTTTAAACTGTTTTATAATCTTACTTTCCAGCAAAACACACGACGAAGTTAATCAGCTAACAATGACCTGTAGATCACATCATGTTGACAATTGAGGTCACGGCCTCTGAGCGTGATGGGTAGTTACGTAAATATTTAAAAGCGGTATGCAAATTTTTAATTAGTATTCATGATTCCATGTAAAGAACGGAGCTGACTGGATGTGCTTTTCAATGGTGCTTATTAAGACAGCATACCTTTCCTATGCCCAACATGCCTTTCCTATGCCGAGATATAGTTCATCAAGTTTAAATTAAATTTCTCATGAAATTTGTATGTTTTTTGTTGTTATTTGTTGTTATTTTGATATAAAGATCATGTTTCGAACCCAATCTTTATTTTCCCGCATTTTTATTCAAATACAGTGACCCGTGTAAAGTCAAGTCACAACCTCTGAACCCGCCATCTTATTACAGCTACAAAATTATTGTTCGTCGATAATGCTTATCAACGAATAAACATAAAATACGCTAATAAATTTCAACTGTGAAAATTCATTGCTGGAAATCAACTGGTCATTAATCTAAAATTATAGGAATAACATTATTATTTTATTATTACATTTTTAGTTTTTTTATTTTGAAGAAAACAACTTCCAATTTTGGTTCAAGGATCCAAGTGACTAAGTATACACTTGTTAAAATGTTTAATTGATATAGATTATACTTTTACGCCTGTTTAATAGAATTAGGTATTGATCAAGGTGAAATATACAGTCATATGAAAAAATTAGGACACCCCATGAAAGCCTGTGTTTTTTTAACATAGCTAAATGTATGGGCATTTGATCTTCATTTTAACAATACTGAAATATTCATGTAATATAACTAAACAAATAAAACCAAAGAAAAGTCTTTTTTTTTAAATGAGCTGTAAAATGTAATTTTAAAAAATCCAAATACTTGTGAGGAAAAAGTAAGGACACCCCCACATTTATTTATACTTAAAATGGATAAAATTACCTACAGGTGTATCAGATCAGGTGCAAATTATTAGAACATTGTTTCAGAGCATTTTGAAGGAGGCTTGCCTTATTTAACCCTCAGACGTTTAGCTTGGTTTGCTCTTAATTGATGAAGTGATAGGTATCACCATGGTGAGATCCAAAGAGCTCTCTGAAGCCTTCAGAAAGAAGATTGTTGATGCTTATGAATCTGGTAAGGGATATAAAAAGATCTCAGAAGAATTTGTAATCTGCTATTCCACTGTCCAGAAAATCATTTACAAGTGAACATTTAAAACAACTGCCCACATAGCCAGGTAAAGCAAATTCACCCCAAGAGCAGACCGCAAGATGCTTAAAGACGTCTCCAAAAACCCTAAAATATCGTGACAGGACCTACAGCAAGCTTTTGCTACAGTTTATACCAAAGTGCATGAATCTCCAATTAGAAAGAGACTACACAACTTTAATTATTATGGGAGGTGTGCAAGAAGGAAACCTTTGCTGTCTAAAAAAGCATGAGGGCAACACTGACGTTTCCCAAAGAACACAGAGACAAAGGCCAAGACTTCTGGAATAATTTGCTTCGGACAGATCTAAAATAAAAAACTGTCTAAAACTCAGTCTAAAACTGAATTATTTGGACACCATAACAGGGCATGTTTGACGTAAACCAAATACAGCATTTCAGCAAATGAACCTCATACCAACTGTGAAACATGGAGGTGGAAGTGTTACGGTTTGGGGATGATTTGCTGCAGCAGGACCTGGCCAGATCACCATCAGAGAATCCATGATGAATTCTACATTGTACCAGAAGGTGCTTGAGGAACATGTGAGACCATCTGTCAAAACATTGAGATAAAGCGGAACTGAACCTTGCAACATGACAGTTACTCAAAACATGCCAGTAAATCCACCAAGGCCTGGCTAAAAAGTAAAAAATGGAGAATTCTGGAATGGCCGAGTCAAAGTCCAGATCTAAATCCTATTGAGATCCTGTGGAGTGATTAGAATCAGACTGTGCGTGCAAGAAACCCCCCAAACATCACACAGCTGAAAGAATTCTGCATTGAAGAGTGGGGAAACTTTCTTCCAGTCCATGTCGGAAACAGGTAGATGGCTACAAGAAACATCTCACTGAGGTTATTTCAGCCAATGGGGGAAACACTACAGTGTAGAGTGTCCTAACTTTTTCCTCAGGTGAAATACTCATTTTTGTAGATTTCTTTTGTCTAACAAGTGAAAACAAAGTGATATTTTGTTGTTTACATGCAATTACATCACTTTCATCTACAGGTACAAATTAAAAAAAGATCAGAAATTGACATGTTGACATTTCTTAATAAAGAACTGAATATTCAGTGGGGTGTCCTAATTTTTTCCACTTGACTGTATGTTATGTAGTGTGTAGGTAGTGTTATTAAAAGGAGACCTTATGATTACGGTTGACTAAAAAAATTAGAAAAAATACAATAAACTTTTTAAAGTTTATCACCTATCACACAAAACAGAGATCTCTTACACAAATTCTAACAAATTAAAAACGAATTCTACAGAAATAAATGCCATAAGAATGTCAAATTTCATTAAAAAATATTTGGAAATAAAAAGGTTAGGAAGAATTTAATAAAAATCACAATCAGCTCAGGTCTGCAAGGGCGACGCATTTTCCTATTGTCCAAATAGTGTGAAAATTCCAGAAATTACCATATTTTGCAAGATTTCAAATCTTCATAACATTTTTATTTATAAAGATATTTTAAAAAGCTATTTGTTTATTTAAATGTGGACTACAGAGTATTGACTACACAGTTTTAAAAAAAAAAAAAAAAACAGCTGTTTTTTTTGTACCATTTTATGTTCATGTTTTATGTCCTTGAGGAATAGAACCGATGGTCCCAATGGCTTCTGTTTATTTCTCCCTCACTAAGGAGTGGGGTCAGAAGGTACTTTAAGGGTTGTGAGGTAACTCTCAGATGATTCATATTTCATGCTTTTTGAAATTAAATTAAATTTGGCCGAGTGATAAAGAACAGCATCAGCTACATTATACAGGGCTTTTGGTGGAATATTGTATGTACTTGTTGTAATATAATAAAATACAGTGAAATATATGACCTTGTTAACAAGTGCTGATGGTCCCAGTGTCTTCTGGTCTTTCTCCATCATTAAGCAGTGGGGGCAGATGTTACTTCACCACAACACAGCATTAACATTCGCGTGTAACGTTTGACATTATTTATATGTATGATATAAAGGAGAATTGTATTTCCCATCGATGTATAAAAAAGAAATGGGAAATCTTCAGACCCGATTATAAATCTGTCTACAGTCCACACACTGAATGTGTAATATAGAGGGAAATGTGCAGTTTAAATACATATTTATATAGTAGATAAAATAGTTTTTTAGGGCTATTAAATGAAGAAAAATATGGTAACGCTTCACGATTTTGCGTGTCATCCTTGCGCAGGGGCCATGCTAATCTTCTCTGTATCGTTCCAATTTTAGTATATGTGCTGCCGTAGCAAGCACAAACAAGATACCTGAAAGTTCGGTATAAATGCCGAGGTTTCTCAACACGGTTCTTGTTCATGGTTAGTGTCAAAACACACCAAGTTCCTTCAGGAGACTCACAGACTTGACCTGAACACACTCTCATTACAAGGTGTGTAACGAAATAATAATTCCCCGAATTAAACATTAAACACTTTAAAATTATAAACTTTATTTCATATTGCGTCTCAGACTACACAGGTGCATGCTGGGAATATGCAGATTAGCGCGCTCACTGGTGTTCTGATTGGTTCTCTGTGTGGTGACGCAATCAGTCTTTTGTTCTCCACACACACACACACACACACACACCTCCCTTTATCCCGATTAGCGCGTGTATGTGCCTTTTCCTTCGCTGTTCTCACAATAGTGTAATAAAGTGCATTATAATTGTATATTTATATTATTAATTATTTAGAAATTAATGTTGCCGGTTTGGTTGGATGTTTTAAACGTACAGGAGTGTGTTGATGTTCATCTCTAAAGGCAGAATGTAGTACTACACCCTCATGTCTAGAAAGACGTGAAGCAAGATGGCGGCTAACGTGTTGTTTGTGTGTGTGTGTGTTTTAGCGTTCTCTCCCCGACTGCGCGCGTGGTGTATGTCGATGTGTTCGGTGTGTGTCTTTAGAGTTTACTGCATCAGGACGTCTATGAGCCGTGGGTTGAGAAACCGTGAAAACAGCACACACACACACACGCTGAGGGGGAGGGGACGGGGTGTGTGCGTCAGCTCGGGAAAACGAAGGACTGATTGCGTCACCACACAGAGAACCAATCAGAACACCAGTGAGCGCGCTAATCTGCATATTCCCAGCATGCACCTGTGTAGTCTGAGACGCAATATGAAATAAAGTTTATAATTTTAAAGTGTTTAATGTTTAATTCGGGGAATTATTATTTCGTTACACACCTTGTAATGAGAGTGTGTTCAGGTCAAGTCTGTGAGTCTCCTGAAGGAACTTGGTGTGTTTTGACACTAACCATGAACAAGAACCGTGTTGAGAAACCTCGGCATTTATACCGAACTTTCAGGTACCTTGTTTGTGCTTGCTACGGCAGCACATATACTAAAATTGGAACGATACAGAGAAGATTAGCATGGCCCCTGCGCAAGGATGACACGCAAAATCGTGAAGCGTTACCATATTTTTCTTCATTTAATAGCCCTAAAAAACTATTTTATCTACTATATAAATATGTATTTAAACTGCACATTTCCCTCTATATTACACATTCAGTGTGTGGACTGTAGACAGATTTATAATCGGGTCTGAAGATTTCCCATTTCTTTTTTATACATCGATGGGAAATACAATTCTCCTTTATATCATACATATAAATAATGTCAAACGTTACACGCGAATGTTAATGCTGTGTTGTGGTGAAGTAACATCTGCCCCCACTGCTTAATGATGGAGAAAGACCAGAAGACACTGGGACCATCAGCACTTGTT
Organism: Hemibagrus guttatus; assembly: GCA_033459395.1. Lineage (NCBI taxonomy): Eukaryota > Metazoa > Chordata > Actinopteri > Siluriformes > Bagridae > Hemibagrus > Hemibagrus guttatus. The sequence continues at coordinate 19,374,221 of JAUCMX010000021.1, read as the reverse complement.
AACAAGGTCATATATTTCACTGTATTTTATTATATTACAACAAGTACATACAATATTCCACCAAAAGCCCTGTATAATGTAGCTGATGCTGTTCTTTATCACTCGGCCAAATTTAATTTAATTTCAAAAAGCATGAGAGTTATATATATGATATGCTAATAACCTGAACCTAGGCCTACTTAAAAGCTACTCATCATCATAATAATAAGTTTCATGTACACAATATTGCCAAAAGTTTTGGGACACCCCTCCAGATCATAGAGTTCAGGTGTTGTGTATCAGGGGTTATGCTCAACCCCTTATTTCCAGTGAAAGGAACTCTTAATGCTTCAGCATACCAAGACATTTTGGACAATTTCATGCTCTTTGTGGGAACAGTTTGGGGATGACCCCTTCCTGTTCCAACATGACTGCACACCAGTGACCAAAGCAAGGTCCATAAAGACATGGATGAAAAATCAGATAGGCTGTAATATTATAGCAGTAGGGTGGTTAGCACGGTTGCCTCACACCTCCAGTGTTGGGGGTTCGATTCCCGCCTCCGCCATGTGTGTGTGGAGTTTGCATGTTCTCCCCGTGCCTCGGGGGTTTCCCCCGGGTACTCCAGTTTCCTCCCCCAGTCCAAAGACATGCATGGTAGGTTGATTGGCATCTCTAAATTGTCTGTAGTGTGTGATTGCGTGTGTGAATGAGAGTGTGTGTGTGTGCCCTGCGATGGGTTGGCACTCCGTCCAGGGTGTATCCTGCCTTGATGCCCAATGACGCCTGAGATAGGCACAGGCTCCCCGTGACCCGAGTGTAGTTCGGATAAGCGGCAGACAATGAATGAATTATAGCAGTAATGACTTTTCCTGGCCACTAAATGGCAGCAGCGAATAAAGAATTATTTAGAAGTTTTGAAAAAGTGGAACTACATTAAAATTAAATGAATGTTATTATATTTTATTGCATGTTAGGTTACATAGGAACAGTTTGGGGATGACCGACAAAAAAACACTGATTAACGTGACCGACAAAAAAACAAGAAAACTACGCTTAAACACACACAAAACCACAAATTCCTCAACAGCTCCTTGCTCTGAAGACATCTGAAAATATCACACAGCACAAACAACCACAAACACCTGCCTAATCAAACTTGTCCTACTAGATACGTACCCCAGCTAATTTGTGCTTAAATATATGAACAGTTATTTGCTCTACACTGAGAAACACTCTCACCCAGAGCATAACTGCCCCAATACACTCACAAATGCCTCCTTCTCCCACATCTCAATACCCCTAGACCATAAAAAATCCCATCTGTAGTTGAATGCCCCAACGGCCAAATAGCCTTAAAGATACCTGTTTATCATCTTCATTGTCTTGATGCCAAAAACTCTTGTCTTAAAATCATAAATTCTCTCAGAGGAGTATGATCTCTAACTAGGGTAAATGTAGGAACGTTAACAGACCTTGAGATTGTTCTTCTCCTCCTTCTTCTTGATCCAGTTGAGTGCTTGCTGTTGAGGGTCGATGCACAGAGGAAAGCGGCTGGCTCTCGTGGTCAGGATGCCGTTCTGCACTGACAGCTCATCAGGAGGGAGACCTTCTGACCCCCATCTATAGCCACACAAGTACAAAGGAGGTTTAGAACTAGGTGTTTCCAAACAACCACAAATGGACACTATGAATATTCTCAGACCTCAAACTTTGACCACCTTACACTTTATCATATATATATATATATATATTAGGAGGCGTGAACAGTGTCTCTCATTTTCAGTCACATACTGAAGCATTACTATTTTCTCTGGACCTTACTGGACTTTAGAGGTGTAAACCCTGTTCCGGGACGACAATGCTCCTGTGCACAAATCAAGTTCCATGAAAACATGATGTGGAGGTTAAGGTTGGAGTGGAGGAACTCGAGTGTCCTGCACAGAGCCCTGACTCTGACTCAACCCTACTGAACACCTTTGGAATGAACTGGAACTGGAGCCTCATCAACATCAGCACTAGATCTCACTAATGCTATTGTAGCTGAATGAACACAAATCCACAGTCACGCTCTAACTTCTGCTCCTAGGATAGCAAAAAATCTTGTACCTGCTGATCTCGACTTCATCAGTGAGCAGGCTCTCGATGCAGAAGGGTTGACTCAGGGGGATGCCTCTATCCATCACGTCCTTCTGCCACACCTCATACACCATCTCGTTTCTGAAGTCCCAGCTGAAGGCTCCTTCGTAGCTCAGAAAGGCGGCACAGATCAGACAGTCTCCCAGCAGACGCACTCGCCTCTTCTTCAGCTCCTCCAGATCCTCCATCCAGCTGCAGACAAATACCTTTTTTTTTTTACTCAGAAAACTTGTGTTTTGAAGCAGAATTACTTTTAGCAAACATGAAATTGATTAATTTCACATAACAGCTTGTCCAACAGTGTTTTATTCCTAATATACCAATTACAATTTCTTATTTACTAATGAGCATCAATCTAGCCATGGGGGTCACAGTCCAGTGACTTCTGTGCCGGTCCCAAGCCCGGTTAAATAGAGAGGGTTGCGTCAGGAAGGGCATCCGGCGTAAAACATTGCCAAATTTAACCATGCGAATCGTCAGTACTCTGAATTTCATACCGGATCGGTCGAGGCCCGGGTTAACAACGACCGCCATCGGCGCCGTTGACCTACAGGGCGCCGGTGAAAATTGGGCTACTGTTGGTGGAAGAAGTAGAGGAGGGAGGAGAGTGCACAGACAGAGAGAGAAGAGGAAAGGTAAGAGTGTAGGACTGAGAATAGGAACTCTGAATGTTGGTACTATGACAGGGAAAGGTAGAGAGCTGACTGATATGATGGAGAGAAGGAAGGTGGATATACTGTGTGTACAGGAGACCAGGTGGAAGGGTAGCAAGGCTCGTAGTATAGGAGCAGGATTCAAGCTGTTTTATTATGGTGTGGATAGTAAGAGAAATGGGGTAGGTGTGGTCCTGAAGGAGGAGTTTGTGAGGAATGTTCTGGAGGTGAAGAGAGTGTCAGACAGGGTGATGAGTCTGAAGTTAGAGATTGAAGGGGTGATGTTGAATGTTGTTAGTGGTTATGCCCCACAGGTAGGTTGTGAGTTAGAGGAGAAAGAGAGATTCTGGAGTGAATTAGATGAGGTGATGGAGAGTATTCCCACGGGTGAGAGAGTGGTGATAGGAGCGGATTTTAATGGACATGTTGGTGAGGGGAACACAGGTGATGAGGAGGTGATGGGCAAGTTTGGAGTTAAGGAAAGGAACCTTGAAGGACAGATGGTAGTGGACTTTGCTAAGAGGATGGACATGGGTGTGGTTAACACTTATTTTCAGAAGAGGGAGGAGCATAGAGTGACTTACAAGAGTGGAGGTAGGAGCACACAGGTAGACTACACAAGTGAGGAGAGTGTACAGAGGAGATGGAAGGAGTACTTTGAGGAGCTGATGAATGAGGAAAATGAGAGGAAAAAAAGAGTAGAAGGGGTGAACTCTGTGGAACAGAAAGTAGATAAGATTAGAAAGGATGAAGTCAGGAAGGCTTTGAAGAGGATGAAAAGTGGAAAGGCAGTTGGTCCTGACGACATCCCGGTGGAGGTCTGGAAGTGTTTGGGAGAGGCAGCAGTGGAATTTTTGACTAGTTTGTTCAACAGGGTTTTAGAGAGTGAGAGGATGCCTGAGGAATGGAGAAGAAGTGTGTTAGTGCCGATCTTTAAGAATAAGGGTGACGTGCAGAGTTGCAGTAACTATAGGGGGATAAAGTTGATGAGCCATACAATGAAGCTATGGGAAAGAGTAGTGGAAGCTAGGTTAAGGAAGGTAGTGGAAATTTGTGAGCAGCAGTATGGCTTCATGCCCAGAAAGAGCACAACAGATGCAATTTTTGCTCTGAGAATTTTGATGGAGAAGTATAGGGATGGTCAGAGGGAGTTGCACTGTGTGTTTGTAGACTTGGAGAAAGCGTATGACAGGGTGCCAAGAGAAGAGCTGTGGTACTGTATGAGGAAGTCAGGAGTAGCAGAGAAGTATGTCAGAGTGGTGCAGGACATGTATGAGAGGAGCAGGACAGTGGTGAGGTGTGCTGTAGGTCAGACAGAGGAGTTCAATGTGGAGGTGGGACTGCATCAGGGATCGGCTCTGAGCCCCTTCCTGTTTGCTATAGTGATGGACCAGTTGTCAGAGGAGGTCAGACAGGAGTCTCCTTGGACAATGATGTTTGCAGATGACATTGTGATCTGTAGTGAGAGCAGGGAGCAGGTGGAGGAAAACCTGGAGAGGTGGAGGTTTGCGCTGGAGAGAAGAGGAATGAAAGTCAGTCGTAGTAAGACTGAGTACATGTGTGTGAATGAAAGGGAGGGAAGTGGAACAGTAAGGTTACAGGGTGAAGAGGTGAAGAAGGTACAGGAGTTTAAGTACTTGGGGTCAACAGTCCAGAGTAATGGAGAGTGTGGGAAAGAGGTAAAGAAGCGAGTGCAGGCAGGTTGGAATGGGTGGAGAAAGGTGTGGGGAGTTCTGTGTGATAGGAAAATATCAGCGAGAATCAAGGGGAAGGTGTACAGGACAGTGGTGAGAGCGGCCATGCTGTATGGTTTAGAGACGGTGTCACTGAGGAAGAGACAGGAGTCAGAGCTAGAGGTAGCAGAGCTGAAGATGTTGAGGTTCTCTTTGGGAGTGACAAGATTGGACAGGATTAGGAACGAGTACATCAGAGGGACAGCTCATGTTGGACGTTTGGGGGACAAAGTTAGGGAGGCCAGATTAAGATGGTTTGGACATGTTCAGAGGAGGGAAAGTGAGTATATTGGTAGGAGAATGTTGGACATGGAGCTGCCAGGCAGGAGGCAAAGAGGAAGGCCAAAGAGGAGGTATATGGATGGAATTAATGAGGATATGAAGCTAGTGGGTGCAAGTGTTGAGGATGCAGAAGATAGGGATAGGTGGAGAGCGATGATTCGCTGTGGCGACCCCTGAAGGGAAAAGCCGAAAGAAGAAGAAGATAGAAATTATTTCATCAGAATGAGCGCATTAAAATAAACCTGCTTGACTGTCAGTGCTGCTGTGATAGAACATTAATCAATACCTTCTGACCAATCACACTTCAGAATTTAACAGCATTGTGTTGTAACTGCAAGAATGTAAAATTCAGGAGCAGCGCATTCTTTTTCTGACCGCTTGTTCTCTGATCCGAGTCCTGAGATGAGCTTGTCAGCGGCGATGAGTCTCCGCTCCATGAGCTCAGCCTCCTCCTGCAGCTGTTGCTTCTCAGCCATGGCTTCGTTGTATTTCAGCCCCAAAGCACCCAGCTCCCTCTGGATATCTGCCAGCTCACTCTGGATCCGCTCTAGCTCACGCATACTCTGGTGAAAGTTCCTCTCCAACTTGGCCACCTGGAAAATAATCATGTTTACTGACTTGTAAAGAAGTAAATAAATCTGACAAAACTCAAATAATATATCTCCTAATGTTTCTACAGACACATTTACAAACAGACTTTTCTAAAGTGATATTTTCCATATGTTCATTTTGCAATAAAGTAGCAGCAGAAAGATGAAATGGTGTTTATTAAACCTTCTCTCTCTTGGGTTTGATCTCTCTGGCCACGTCACAGTAGCCCATCACGGCCTCGACGAATTTCAGCATGCCAGAGCCAGCCTTACTGATGGCCTGCATCTCCTCAAACGACGTGTTCAGGTTCTTCAGGAAGCCTGATGAGAAGGGAAGGACACAGCAAGAGTGTGGTCAGGAGGTGTTGATTAATTTTCTGTTACAGCAGCTCTGACAGCTGCACATCACAGGTTTATTTTAATTTGCTTGTTTCTATAGTAACAGCTCATATACAGGGATCCACTTAAAGAGATTGTTTAATCGTTACAATACATGTAATAATAAGTGGATAAAAGGCCCAGTGTCTCGTTATTTAATAAACAAACTAAAATAATTGTTGTCGAATAGCTGTGGTGTAATAGGAATAAAACACTTGGGCATGAGCTGTTACAGTAATATTCAACATTATATATTCACTGTTCAATATTAACTCTGTTTCATCACATCTGTAGCTGGTTGGTTATTTTCCTATAAGAGCATGGCACTGAGTGTTATATAGATCTAAAAAATGTTATTTTAACTGCCATGGCCTGTTAGCTAGAGTGTGTAGTTTAATCTTCATGAACTTATTTATTATTTAAAATCACTGACCTGTTTCTTAACTTTTAAAAAACAAAATATAATACACATGGAAAATAATTAGTATCACAGCACATCTCTCACCTCGGACAGTTTTGACCTGTCCACTAGTGATGGAGTCGCAGTCCATCTCCATGAGCAAGCGCAGGAAGTTCGCTTCTGACATCATACCCTTAGCTGTCTTCCAGCTGATCTCTTTATAACCACGCATGACCAGGATACACTCACACACCACCTGCACCTGCTTCGGCGGCTTGGCGAAGGATCTGCGCAACACGAGGAAGATGACATGAGACAAAACACGGTGAACGAGTTCAGACATAACTTTATTAGAACGAAGATGAAGACAGACGTTTCTCATTTATAATAGAAGGTTCTATTATGCAAATGATGATTTGTTTGAAATTTGTTTCCTTATAAAGGTGGAACAGTTTCCACTCGGGTCTCCATCATTGTACGGTTCGGTCCGATAGAACAGACTTCAGGTTAAAACTAGAGTGATTTCAGAAATAACTCCACACTCATAAGATGATCATAAACTCATAAGTTCCTGGATACACACTTAGCACACACCTGATCTCAGTTACATCAGACTTGTCCAGGTCCTGCAGGGCGATACGAGCTGCCTCCAAAGCAGGCAGAGCTTCGGCCAGAGAGCTCTCGGCGTCCATTTTCTCCACGGAGATCACTTTATTCTGCTCTGCAATCTCCTTTGCCTTCTCCTCTGCTAGCTTTTTCTTCTCCTCGGCTTCATTAAGAACACAACAGTTAGCATGATCCTAATCATATCCGATATCTAATATATTTGGTAATCAGAGTCAAAGAACGGAGCCGTGCTGCTTTATGTATATCGAAACTGACCGATGGCTGTGTTAGTGGAGATCTCGTTCAGTAGGACCTCGCAGGCGGAGGACTTCTCGGCCAGAATCACCTTCTGCTCCGCCAGCTTAGTGTTGAGTTCGGCGAGCTGCACACTGGCCTCCTCTAATTTATCCAAACCTCCTTCCAATCGCTTACACTGGGCTTCAACATACAGAGAGAGACAGAGAGAGAGAGAGAGAAAGTATGTGTTAATTCGCAACTCCTTCATACACACATTTAAACACACACACACAGAGGTGAGCTGTTTCCTCACCAAGGATGTATTTGTCCTTGTCCTCCAGTAGGTTGGAGTAGGTGCTGATGAAATCCAGGTAGTTTTTGGGGGTGACGTAGTTACTGCGGCGCAGCTTCTGCTGGAAAAGTTTGCTGTACTCACCCACAGAGCCGTGCACCATACACACGTGACCTATCACGGCCTCAGTATGGGCCTGGGGTATCATAGGACTCTCACCTGGAACAGATATATATCCATCATTTTAGCATTTATCTTCTCCGGGGTTCTAATAAATAAATAATCAATCAGGATGTGGCCAAACACCTGATCAAGATAAACTTTAAAGTGTTTGGTATGTTAATAGATTTTTAACATCACAATCATCACCAAACTGTTGTGGTATAAAAGGAATAAACACCTCTTTATTGTGCTGTTATAGAAAAATAATCAACGTTGCCATGGTGATAGTAACTCTATACCTGTAGCATTTTCAAGACTTACCCAAGAAAGACTGTGCAACTGCATGTAGAGCCTGAGGAGGCCACGGGAGGAACCAATCAATACCAGTGTTATTCACCAGCCCTGAACAACACACACACACACACACACACACAAAAATAAAAGAACTAACATTAGAAACAACATTCAGAAAAAGTTGATACACAAAGACACAATGAAAGAGCAGAATACTTACAAATGTGCTTTAGAGGAATACAAAGTAAAAATAAAAATGCACATTTATATTATATGACATTCATGACTGTGAACCTGAGTATATTTGTTACAGGTGATAAAATCTGTGAAATCCTAACTCATAGTACACAACACTATTGCTTTGGTTTCGCCATTTTGCATAGAGGGTGTGTAAACCTTTGTATGTATCTGTATCATTTACAGTGAAGTCTATAAAATGGCCGCCCCACATTGTACACCACCTCCCATGTTACCTGGAAAGTTCCTGCATCGCGTTCGGAGGACATCCCCTACAGGAGACATGCCCAGGACGATGTGCAAGTTGTTGGCGCTTTTGTTCACAAAGTATTGCCACACGCTGTCTTTGGACGGCCCTGAGCCCATCTTCAGAGCCTCGTCTCGGATCTGATTCAGGACGGACTCCTTCTCGTCATCAGGGAACAACGCTGGAACCATTCCTGTATGCACAGATGAGCGCATTAATCCACATTTGTCTTCAGTATGCTTTATGTATGATCTTTAACGCATCTATAAGAAGATATGACCCTTTATAAGGTCCTTAAGACCATAGACGGTAATCTGGGAGTGTCTTAGAGCTCATACATGAAAAAAAGAGTGCCTCTGAGTGGCGTGACTTTATACCATAAATGATAATATTGGAGGATTGTTGGATATATATAAGTCAAGAGAATATTTGATTGGCCAGGTCTTTAAAAACATAAATGTGATGGTAAGCATCTCTGAGTGGGTGTGGCTTAAACATCATAGGTGGCAAGAAGGGTGTGTCTATATGGCCATATAAGGAAAAGAGAGCATCTTTGAATGGACGTGTGTTTACACCAAAGTGGTAGCATGGGTGAGTCCATATATATAAATATGAGTGGTTCTGAGTGGGCGTGTCTTTGAATCTGTATATGGTAATGAGAATATCTTTGCGTGTGTGTGCATGCGTGCCTTTGTATACATATACATATACATAAAATAACAGTGGCTCTGAATGTGTGTCTATTAAAGACCATAGGTGGAGATGTGGGTGTGTCTTTGAGACCATATATCGAAATCTTTAACAAGATGGAAGGAAATCATTGCATTACATCAAGTTTGTAAAATAATCCAGGTAATTAATTTTAGATCATTTTAGTGAATTCATAAAACTGCATACATGGTGATGTCCAGAGTTCCAAAACCATGTACCTGAGGTGAGCATGTTGTTCATGAGCTCCAGGAAACCCTCCTCAGCCACATGAGCATCAGTGAACAGGAACACGGTTTTCTTATTCTCAATTCCCAGCTTTAAGTAAAGAGTCTTCAGATCTTCACGGAAGTTAGACTCTGAGTATCCTCGACTCAATACAATCTCAAATACCTACAGCGAAAAAAAAACAACAGCTAAGTAATAGATCCTAATGTTAGCCATATATTGTGATTCTTTTATTAGAAAAATGTATTACCTCACATCCTGCAGTAAAAGCAGCCAGTTTGGTTAAGGACTGTTTCCCAGACCCTCCCACTCCCACTAAGAGGGCGTGGCCACGGTCCATCCTGATGATGCGATGAATTCTGGTCAGGTGGTCCAGTGCATCGTCGAAGAGCACCAGGTTCATCCTGGTCTTGTTCTCGTTGTACTCCTCAAGGATCTCCTGTGAGAGAAATAGAGAACACCAATGATGCTAAGTGATTCTAAATGCTCATGAACCAGAGATGTACAGAGTTCACTTGATGCCAGCACCTGGAAAAGAGCCTTGCAGGCATCATAATCCTGAATGTCCTCATAGACTCTGGGCTCAGACTCGGTGAGGGCTGTTCTGTAATCTCCGAACAGGATGGGGTTTCTCATGGCTGACTCCAGATCATTTTTAAAATGCTCCTCAATCAGGGTTCTAATGTGTCCTTGAACCTGGAGACAGCAAGAGCATTGACATGGGAAAGACTAAATAATAGCCAAGTGTAGCGTGGAGGAAACATATATTCATCACTTAGTGTTATACACTGATCAGGAATAACACTGTAAGCAGTGCCAGGTGAAGTGAGTAACACTGAGTATCTCCTCATCATGGCACCTGTTAGTGGGTGGGATATATTAGGCAGCAAGTGAACATTTTGTCCTCAAAGTTGATGTGTTAGAAGCAGGAAAAATGGACAAGCGTAAGGATTTGAGCGAGTTTGACGAAGGGCCAAATTGTGATGGCTAGACCACTGGATCAGAACATCTCCAAAACTGCAGCTCTTGTGGGGTGTTCCCGGTCTGCAGTGGTCAGTATCTATCAAAAGTGGTCCAAGGAAGGAACAGTGGTGAACCGGAGACAGGGTCATGGGCGGCCGAGGCTCATTGATGCACGTGAGGAGCGAAGGCCCGAGCAGATGAGCTACTGTTGCTCAAATTGCTGAAGACGTTAATGCTGGTTCTGATAAAAAGGGGTCAGAATACACAGTGCATGACGGGTCAGGGCTGTTTTAGCAGCAAAAGGGGGACCAACATAATATTAGGCAGGTGGTCATAATGTTATGCCTGATCGGTGTATATATCACCTAATGTTAGCTATCTATTTAGAAATTTAGTGGTGAGCTTGAAATGTTAATATTCAGACGTGTGTGTTAATTGATGTTGCCGTTGGACATCTGAAGTAAATATGATTACTTCTGATTAAAGATTTCCTAATAACTCTACTTATGATAAGGAAATCTGTTATGTTATTGCAGCTATAAAGAGTTATCGTAAATTAATTAACACCTTCTGACCAATCAGAATCGAGAACAGCTCAACAGCGCAGTGGGATAATAGAAGACGTTATGTACGTAACAGTGTGCAAATAGTTTGTGAAGATGACTCACAAGAGCTTTGTCGGTTTCGTTGACGAGCCTGTCGTGGAACACTCGGAGACACTCGTTCCTCCAGACCCGCACAAACTGCGTGACCGTCAGGAACCTGCAACAAGTCACGATGAGAAACAATGAAATAAATGATGAAACGAAGGTTCTGTCTGATCAGAAGCTGTGAGGAATAAAACTAAACCTCTCTGCGTTGGTCAGGGTCAGGCCATTATACACCCTGGACAGATCCCTCAGGTTAAAGATGTAGTGGAACTTAGAAGGAGTTGGTGGCAGGTCTTTAATGATGGATTTATACAGCTGCAGCGTGCAGGAGGTCACTGTGTCACAGATCTTCTGAATATTTTCGTCAAATGCCTTGAAAAACAACAAGACTTGTTAGCTACATAGTGGAAACAGCACAAGCTTAATTTATCCATTTTATTCACACTTTCCTTAGAAGTAAATTATTATTGAATATCCCACAGCAATGGCAAATTCTGGACTCTGATTGGCCAGAAGGTATTGATTCATTTTTTCTAACATTTGTAATCATTGATACATAAGAAAAAACGTGTTGAGTGAACAATTATGGAAGGAGTCTCCAGTGTCAGTAACTATAACAAAGGCAATGCTGTAACTCTTTTTAATCGTTCAGGACAGCTGAGTTTATTATATGAAATTAAATGCAACTATAAAGAGATAAAAAGTATCACTCTAATTTTAATAGCTGTAAAATTGCAATTATTGACAAATTGCTATGGTATAAGAGGAATAAAAATGTTTTGAGAGATTGTTTTGTGCATCAGAATTGCATTAGTGATATAAGCTGACTGTAGTATAAAGAAGTCCAACAGTGATTGCCAAATTCTACTCATAACATCTAGTTGTTTTTTCAGCAAATTGTTGTTGTACTGAAGTTTCTCACCCTGGTGTGGCCCTTCAGGATAGAGGAGTAGATGAGATGCAGCGACTCCTCCTCAGGAAACGGGATGTTGAACACCCCGAAGAGGGAGATGAAGCGAGGATCCACCTCGTTACGGCCTCCTCCTGCTTTCCCCATGGCTGCGATGAAGCCCAGGTCCTTCAGCATCTTGCAGTTGAGCTCTTTTCCCCGGTCGTACATCCCGCCCCTGTCCAACAGCAGCTTCAGAAGGGCTATAGGTTGTTGTGTGCCATAATCATCCACCTGTGAACAGGAAAAATAGGGGGGAAAAACACAAATATAAGGATTATACTGTAAAATTTAAAGGCTAGGGCACCAGGAAATGGAATTAGAATTTGTTTCTAAAATCCCACTGGTATAAGATTTATAGATAAAATGATGCCGAATCATTTTAAAGCACGTTATAGGAATTAACAATACATATTTTGGAAATCTTGGAATCTCAAATCTTTTATTTGCCTGCTTCAAACAATGCTGCTAAACTCTGTAATATTCTTTTTAAATATCAATCATATAGCATACTTACCTGCTTGAGTTCAATGAGGAACTTTTTACCTTTAAAGTTTAAGGCAGAGTCTAAAGTTTGTGGAGTGATATGAAACTAAGCTAAAATAACACAGCAGCCTCGGTACCATTCAGCTACATACACAGTGAAGTTCAAATATTTCATGTTTATCAATCAAGATATGGTTTGAGACAGATATTTAGATTGTATACACTTTGTTTGCACTTATAGACATACTCGTGGCATGTTAAGGTCGTCCATAAACACCAGCAGTCTCTTGCCCATGGGTGGTCCGTAAGTCTCCTTTGTTCTCTTCTCAACGCTGGCCTCCAGGTTCCTCTGTAGGTCCATGGATGTGGTTCTCGATGAGAAATTGATGGTCAGAACCACCTGGAATACATGAATTAAGTTTCACATGTAACAGTCTGACAGTCAAGGAATACAGTGGGATGGAAAACTTATGCTGGACTCACGGTCGTGTCGGGGTTCAGACTGTTGAGGAAGTTCTGCGTGGTGGCTGTTTTTGAGGTTCCAGACTCTCCCACCAGCACCACAGGCCTCTTCACCTTCACCATCTGCTCTAGCAGCCAGTTGGTGCGAGTGGTGTCAACAGTGGGCACTGAGAGAGATGATCACAGGACCGTACAAAAAGATATTATAGATCTATCGCAGATCATCTTGGCTACGACACTAATATATTTAAAGTAGTGAGAGTATACACTCACCGTCCACTGTAATAGGAACACCTTTATACCTGCACATTTATGCAGTTATCTAATCAGCCAATCATTTGGCAGCAGCACAATGCATAAATCATGTAGATACAGGTCAAGAGCTATAGTTTATGTTCACATTAAACATCAGGAAGAAGAAAAAGTCTGATTTTTTGAGAATCTGAGTTTTTACAGAATGGTGTGAAAAAACAAAAAAATAGGTCTGTGCTGATAAGAGAGGGTCAGAGGAAGATGGCCAGCCTGGTCTGAGCTGGCAAGAAGGATATAGTATATGTAACTTATACACTCACTCTTTACAACAGCGGCGAGCAAAAAAGAATCTCAGAATGCACAAAACATCCAATCTTGAGATGGATGAGCTACAACAGCAGAAGACCCATGTGAGTTACACAAATTTGTTATGTAATATGCAATGTCCACCTTAAAACTTCAGGCCACGCCTCTGGTGGAAAAAAACTGATGGAGCTATGACTGTTTTTAGCTTCGCAAAGAAAAGGTTTGTTTTTTTGTTTTTTTTGCAGAACACTAAACTGGTAGCCATATGCTTGGCTTACTTCTTAGCTACTTTAGTACTTCAGAGCCAGTGCATAACTACAGAAGCTACGTTTAGACGCCAAACCATCACAGAACAGAAGAGGTAAAGAGATGAGAGATGAAAGCAGAACAGAACTTTATTAACTTTTAAAAGTCTGACTGTAACTTTACCCAGAATGTCGATGAATTTCATGTCAGGGTTGTGGATGTATTTGGGGACCAGCGAGCTCCAGGGAGTCCACTTCTTTGTGCTTGGATCAAAGTGGAAGTCATAAAGAGTCGGCAGGAAACCTGAAAAATAATTCAGATCTGTGATATTGAATCTTTTACTCACTTTTTAGTCAGTAAATAAAATGGAATTTGCGTTCAAGTCCCACCCGGCCCCACCCACACTGTGATGTCATACTTAAAAAAACCCTCACATCATATTTCTAATATTTAATATCATGTCAGTACGCATTTTTTTCTTTTTCAGTACTTTTGTTCAGTTATTTTTGTTTTCCTGCCTTCCTTCTTTCCTTTCATCTGTTTTCTTCCTCCTTCATACGTCGATTTTTCCTTCCAGTTTTTTGCTTTTTTATGTTACCCTTCCCTCCTTTTTCCTTCTCCTCCTCCTCCTCCCTCCTTTAGTTTTCCTTCCCTCTTTCAGATTTTCTTCTTCTTCTATCTTTCCTCTACTTTATTTTTCAGTACTTTCTTTTTCTGCTTTCTCTCCCTCCCTCCTTTAGTTTTTTTCATCCTCCTTTGTTTTTTTTTCTGGAAATAATTACACACAATAAAAAAAACAACCAAAAATAAATAAAGGAAAATAAAAATTTGATTTCCAGAGTTACCGGGTAGTTCTCCAGGGCCGGCGAGCGCTTTCTCATCGTGGACGGTGGTGAGACAGGACAGCCCCTTAATGAAGTCATCAAACTTTTCCCGGCCGCTGTCTAACAGCGAGGCTCCGAGCGAGCAGTACAGAGCCTCAATGAAGAAACTCTCCAGCTCTTCAGAGGAGAACTCTGTGGGTTCTAGCAGAGCGTCCAACATCATCGACAGCTGCACCACCTGAGAGCAGAAGACCAGCGAGGTAGACTGATAATCTCCGTACAGTTGGGTTTAAAGCCATACTGCCAGCTATGAAACATACATTCTCTTTACTCTAAAAGTAACTAATCATCAGCCAAGGCATTAAATGATTTGAAATGTCATCAGCTCACCATGTTAAGGTCAGTCTGTGGGACGATCGTCTTCAGTTTCTCTCCTTGTTTTCCATCTACGATTCCCTCCACTATCATGTCTATGGTGCTGGAGACGTATTTCTCAAACAGTCTGATCAGATCCTCCTGCTCCTGTGATCAACATTTGTGTTAATATCTTACCTTATCTTAATATCTCACTATTGTGCACTGTTACTGCACTGCAGGTCCATCTCTTACTCTCACAGGCCTGTTGTTCACCCATTTCTGCCAGTAGGGGGCATAGCGGAGATTTTTGGGATCCACAAACACCATTCCACAGCGGGATACGGTTGCAGGAGAAGCATACTGCAGATCTCCAACCTGAAGGCAAACATCTGGGTGAAATTGCATCTCATGAATGTTTTATTATTCACACATTAGGAAACCAAACAAACAAGACTTAGCAGCATGAGCTTCTTTTTTTCTGTGTTTTATGTCCAGTCTGTTGTATTAGATCCCTCTTCAGGACAGACTGTGAAAATCATGTAGCTCAACACCTACTATGGTGGATTAGTGTGTATATCACTGACTGGCACCTCAAACAAGAGCGCGCAGTGACTCTGCAGACGGATCCTCTCTCCATTAGCGAGCGTCAGCAGCTTGTTATCATCCATTACAGAGTTCATATTCTCCACCCACAGAGCGTCCACATCCCCATCAAACAGGATGTACCTGTGGAAAACAGACAAACATGATTAAATATGAATGAGAAGATGGCGAGGATTGAGATCATTTTAATAAAGCTATTGTCTGCATTTGCACATGGACGTCACCTTCTCTCCTTTTTGTCTGTCGACCTGTTGATGTCTCGGAAGATGTTGGACAGAATCCCATCGGTCCAGTCTCGAGTGACCGGATCCAGGACACCATAGAGCTCAATCACGCTCATGGCTTTAGGGTTTAGTGCATACAGCTTGGTCATCAGCCCCAGTCTACATGGCACACGATACACAGTCATTAGCTTTTTTTAAAAAGAAAACGTAAAAATAAGACTTTACATTCACATTTAAGAAGCGGAGACCTAGTCTGAGCTTGGCACAGAGTATTAATAACCACTGATTTGCCCCCTCCTGTGGGTCCCACTACCATGGTAGTGTGTCTGGTCATCATGGTCTCGTACATCTGGACCACTTTATCCACCTGCAGCCAGAACCAATAAAGAATCTATTGAGTTCTGGACTCTGATAGGTCAGATGATTTTGCATCATTTTCTACAAAAGCAGGTTTATATAAATGCATTTGTTCAGGTGATTTCTATAGGATTAGGATTTAGGTTAGGATTTAGGGTTAGTGGCTAGGGATTAGGGGATTAGCAGGTTATGGTTTTGGGTTAGGGTTAGGGATTAAGGGTTAGGGTTAAGGGTTAGGGGATAGGGTTAGGTTTAGAGGTTAGGGTTTAGGATTAAGGGTTAGGGTTAAGGGTTAGGGGATAGGGTTAGGGTTAGAGGTTAGGGTTTAGGATTAAGGGTTAGGGGTTAGGGGATAGGGTTAGAATTTAGGGTTAGGGTTTGGGTACAGCCCATTCAGGTTACTTTTTTCAGGTTACTTTTCTTTTCCTAATCTCCTGTGAGATAACTACATTATTCAACATGGAGGCACCTGATTAGGCAGCAGAATGTATTTATTTTCCTGTAGGATGGTTTCTACAGCATCGTTAAAGTTGGGGTAGCGCACACGTGGACAGTCCAGTCCTGGGAACAGGTCTGAGATCAGTCCAAGGAACAGAGGAACGTCCTCAAAGACAAATTTTGGGAGGTTCATGTCCCTCAGAGCTCTCATCAACACCACATCCTATCACAGAGACCGACAGAGAGAGAGACAGAAAGAGAGAGAGAGACAGCTTATGAAACCTTTCAGCATGGGTCATGGGACAGTTTAGTATTAATTTTAAAGTCACCTCATTAAGCTCAGGAGATCCTCTCTTCAGCTCTCCTGCCATGACTAATACAGATTTGAGCGCTCGCAGCCCAAAATCATAGTGAGACTGTTTGGACAGCTGCTCCCGAGCCAGTTTATACAGAACCGTCATCTTCTTTGCCAGCACCTGCCACACGGAATCCACAGTTAATCAAAATAATCAACAATCAATGCTCAACATTTACAATCACTTGAGTAATTTGAAAAATACTTAAATGTAGGTAAGGATTAGATTTAAATATTTGTTAAATGTGTAGCTTTGCAGTTGTTTCACAAGTAAAAAAAACTCCACAGATGGATTTTTTTACAGAAATGTAAGCTGAAGTTGTAATTTTCTGATACATATTTTTAAATGATGCCGCGTACCTGGATGTTGGATAACAGTAGAGAAGTTACTGCAGTTTAATCAATTTAACAGTGATAAAGAAATTTAATTTTGTTAATCTCTAATAAATGGAAAATTGTAATTGAAAGTAAAATGCTGTGATAAGCGGTACAGACAATGGAATGGAATATAACACTTATTTTAGACAAATTATTGTTGTGGGAAAATCATCAAATTTTGGGGTGATAATAATATACTATAACATGAGATGGTCACCTTGGCCATGAGAAAGCCTTCTGAGAACAGCATAATCTCACAGATCTGCTGGAGGTCGGGAACGATGACCACCACAGGCCGGAACAAAGCCTTCACCGATTCAGGCAGCTCAGTGCGGCCGGCGTAGCCCGGGTTCATGGTGATGAAGATCCCCATTCGCGAGTCCAGGCTGATCTCCTGGCCCTCAAACTATCAGCAAGTCAAGATGATACATGACAACAAGATTTAAAATCCCTTAAAACCCCTGGTATGAAAAGATTCTGAAATGAAAGGATGATAGCAGCTGATACAACTCACGTGGAACCTCTTGAGCTGCAGGATGAGAGCGTTGCGGATGATGTGGATCTGAGTGGAGATGACGGACAGCACAGAGGCGTCGATGCGGTTGAACTCGTCGAAGCATCCCCAGGCTCCACACTGAGCCAAACCAGAGAAGATTTTCCCAACCGCCTAGAGAAGAAGAGGAAAGCATCCAGCTCATCATTGTAACTACAACCGAATTGTTTATTTTGCAATCAGCAGTAGATGCTATGATGATCGATTTACTCTATTGGTTCTTAAAACTTTTAGATTGAGTTTTTTATTCCTTTTCCTGCCCTTTTTGGTCTTGCCAGTCCTATGAGCTAACTCTCCCTCTCACACCATAGCTACCCATCAGGGAGAGAGAATGCATCACAGTGCAGCATAACAAGTCCGGAGGATACCACTATCATCTGGACATCTATGACTAGCTAGTGTCGCTGTGATTAGCAGGAGATGGACAGTATGCCCCTCCCACCCAGACAGCACAGCCAATTTTGTTCTCTTGGACTCCCAGACACTGCTGGTTTTCGGGATTCCATCACATTTCTGTTACACCACTTGAGAGCTGGGTTACAGATACAGTGGTTAATTTTGTTCCATTATGGAATACGTTTACAAACATGTTATTGGTCAGTAAGCAAATGTAATGACTTTATAGCATATGTAGCAACTTCTCTTGAAACTGAAATGCAGAGAAATATTAATAGGGGCAATAAAAATATAAGTAGTCATTAAAAGTGGACAGGCATTACATTATAGTGTGATAAATGTTAAAAGTCTAACACTTACCATATAGTCCATTCCCTCACCACAGTTAGTGACCACACAGAGTAGACCCAAAGCCTTGGCCAGGTCTTTAGTGGACTCTGTTTTTCCGGTACCTGCAGGTCCGGCTGGTGCTCCACCCAGGTACATGGACAGGGCCTGCAGACAATGTTACACATTAACCTTGTGTGTACTGTGTGAGAGTGTGTGCTTATGTGTGTGTATACTTGTGTGAGTGTCTGTTTAACAGTGAATGTGTGAGAGTGTGTGTGTGTGTGTGTGTGTGTGTACCTGCGTGAGTGTAAGGTAGATGCGGTCAGTGAGGGGAGTGATGACCAGTCGGCCGTTCAGACCCATGTACTCGTATCCGTAGGAGAACTGAGCTGAACACTGACGCACAAACAGATCGTCTGGTTCTTTGGCCCAGTAAAATCTCAGCTGACTTTCCCACTCAAATTCACGAGCGTCTGTAATACTGCAGAACGACATCAGCATTGATCAGGACAAAAATCTCCTTTTTTCAATATCATTCAATTTACTTGAGACCTATTTCTGTTACGGGTGGCAGGTCCGATGTGGACCACTAGGGGGGTTTCCAGCAGGGGTTGTGTTATGTCATTGTTTACGTTCATGTCATGTGCTTATGTTAGCCCCGCCTTATCCCTATTGTTTCCGGATTAATGTTCACCCGTTCCCAATGTTATTCCTAATTATGTTTAGTATTTATAGCGGCCTTTTGCCAGGGTTCGGGGCTGGTCTTCGTCTTTATGTTCCGTGTTAGTGTGGCGTCATGTATGTTGTCTATGTCTACGTTTGATTTAATAAACCCCTGTCTGCTGTCTATCTCCGCGCTGGGTCTGTTTCTTCATGCTTTGGATACCGGAAACGTGACAATTTCATACTATCTGACCAAATGAAAGTAGGAAGTCTAATAATAACATAACATATAACAATCGACAATGTGACGTCCATAATGTCTCACCTGTCCCTGACAAAACTGTCCACGATGTCTCTGGCGTGGACGTCTATGATGAGCACGGTGTTGAGTTTGCAGCGGTCATTCTTTTTTAAAGGCTGCGTGATGCGCATGACCAGGTCATCGATCTGGCCGTGCAGTTTCTTGGCGTAATGTTTGAGGGCCTGCTTGTCTCCAGCGTTCACCTTGCGGAAAACGTCCTCCACCTGCCACGTCCACCACACCTGGTTCCCTGCCAGCACGACCATGCCCTGGTAGTCCAGCATCCAGTCCACTCTGAGGCACATTAAACAACACCAAACGGAGAGTTCAGGGTGAGAACATGAGGAAGAAACCTTGAGAAGAACCAAACTAACCCACGTCATAGTACAAACAAGAAGTCATTTTCATAACAGGAACAGGAAGTAACTTGATTGTGCCAAGACCACTGTGTTTTGTTTTGTTTTTAAGCAGACCAGAAACCGGTTCACACACCTGGAATTGTGTTGTTGATAAAAGTAGATAGCCTCCTTGGTGATGAGCCTGTTGGTCCTCCTCATCTCCAGCAGAACGGCCGTCATCCAGTCCTCCACTCGTCCATCAGCTGGGACGGCCTGCCTGAACTCCATCACCTCCCCTTCTGCAGACACCATGGCCCCCACCACCGTCTCTCCGCTTGTCCCCGTGTCGAAGCGCAGGGATGCGATGTTGTCGTACATCTGCAGGGTGATGAAACATGGGTTGTGTTTGTGAGGTGATTTAATGTAATGTAATGATGTTCCTGAAAACACCAAGCCCAAACACACTCCTGCTACCTTGATCATGTGCTCCTGGACGCAGGATGGCTCGCTGCTCCCCAGAATGCTGAGCAGCTCGTCGTCTGAGATGAAGAAAAATCGAGGGAAGGCGTTGCGTTTGGAGTCCAGGTAGTCGTTCAGACTCTTCTGGCAGCGCTCCAAACCGTCGCTCAGGTTCTGCAGTTCTGACAGCCGATCCGGTACCAGGCAGCACTTCTTAATAACTGGGTCCTTCACTGTTTCTGACATGATCTGAAGAAAACATTACACAAAATCACCATCTAACTCACTCTGCTTCATCTACACTGACTGTTGCCTGACTATATATATATATATATATATATATGTATATATATAAAATGAATAGATTAATGTAATATTTTTTTTAAAGAACACGTGCCACCTTTTTAAACATTTTGTCAATGTCGTCAAATTTCTTGGCCTCCTCAGGCAGTTGAGAGCGAATGTCACCTCCAATAAAGATGCTCTCTAAGTACATCCACTTCCTCTGCACCAGCATCCAAACCTGAACAGGATGAGACGATGAATATTTATGAGCTTATTATAATATTAAAGTATTATACAGAGTACTCCAGAGATTTTAAATAGTTTAAAACTAATTTTAACTAGATCTTTTGTAATAAACAATAAAATCTGTAACTGGAAACATGTTTCAGTTTAAGGTTGTATTTTATAATTTTTGTAAATGTATTTTTTAATATATAAAATATAATGTATAAGATTATTAGAATAGTTAATATTCAATTCAATTCAGTTTTATTTGTATAGCACTTTTAACAAAGAGCATTGTCTCAAAGCAGCTTTACAGAACATAAGAAACAATAAACATACAAACAAACAGTCCTAGATGTTAGACAGAATTTTCCCTAGTGAGCGAGCCTGAGGTGACTCAGGCCACTGTGGCAAGGAAAAACTCCCTTAGATGGTATGAGGAAGAAACCTTGAGAGGAACCAGACTCAAAAGGGAACCCATCCTCATCTGGGTGACACATAGTTAATAGTTATATAAAAGTCTATAAATAATAATAAAAGTCTATAAAATTCAATAAAGTCTGACAATATATGGTAGAAGTTTTATTTGGTAAAATTTTACATTTTAAAAAGAGTGAAAATAATAATTTATAAATTATATAATCTATAATAATACAGTAAAATTTATAGTCACAAAAATAAAAGGGAGATTTATCATCTGAAATCGAGAAAATCTAGAATTTAATATTCTGTTAAGAATTGAAAAAATTCCAATAAAATTATACAATATGTTAGGAATTTATAGAAAGATAAGAAAAAAATGTAAATAATATTTTGATGTATAGTTTAAAATAATTCTGTAAAATGAATAGTAGAAACACAATAGAATTTATTGTAGAATTTATTCTTGTATCCTACATTCTATATAAAGTTGTAATAAATAAATAGAATATACTGTGTGTCCTGACCTCGATGACCTCCCTGATGAGCGACAGGTTTTTTTCCCACTGCTGGATGGAGGACAGGAACGGCCCGATGAAGCGGCTCCCTGCCATGCTCTGCAGGTTCATGGCATTATCATCTAGGTTCTGCAGGATCTCATCCACCGAGCCCAGGATGGAGCCTCGCTCCTGCGTGCCTTTTAAGTAGCGCTGCACGCCGAATTTCATGTTCTCCCACATGTCCACCACCTCCTTCACACCCTGTACGAAACACAAACAGAAAAATATCTATAAGATACACAGAAACCGAGACAGGGTGTGAATATGTGGAAATTTCTAGACCTTCTCTATGCTGAGTTCTTTGACAGCTGAGGTGACGATATCTCCGATGACATTGCCGTGTTTGTGGAGCTCCATGGCGAACATGTTGTCCAGCGTGAAGGTGTCTGGGTTCATCTCGAAGCTGGTTCCTGTTCGTGCCATCAGCTCCTTCCAGTGCCTGGGACAGACAAAACGGCATAAAATCCAGTGCTCAGATCTAGAAGCACTGACGTTCTGCTTCAGTGACACTGACTCTATGCTCATTGTGTCCAGATCGTGTATGCTCTACATGTTATCAGAGAATTTCTACAAATATGAGCAAATGAGCAATGTATTAAACTTGACACCAGCATCCCTAATTTTCAGGAAAGTCACAGCACAGTTGAATTCTCAAATCTGATTGGTCAGAAGGTATCTATTATTATTTTTTTAATTAATTTTCTTATTGAACAGTACGACTCAAGAAACATGAAACACGGTTTCTACAGTAACAAAATCTAAGACAAGTGATAAACAAATTCAAATCTGTTGTGTTTTAACATAGAAATACTTATATTCGTGTGTGTGTGTGAAGTGTATTGGACACTTATAGCAGGAATCTATATTAGTGTTAGTGCTTGTTTAAGCAATTCATTTTCGAAGTAACGAGACACACACAAAGTGAGAGAGAGAGATACAGAGAGAGAGAGAGAGAGAGAGAGAGAGATGGAAACAGAATACTTTGCCATTATATGGAAATAATTCACATAGGGGTGAAAACAATCAGTCACACGCTAATTCTTGTGTATTTGATGTATTTGCAGTTATAACCTGTCTCTCAGTGCCTCGTTCTTCAGGTCCAGCAGCAGCGGCAGAGACTCTTTAAACTCTTTCAGATGTCCCTCCAGGAAAAAGGCCACTGGGAGAGCTCTCACATCTTTAGGCAGCTTTCTGAGGTTTTTAATAAAACCCTCCACGCCTTCCTGAAGCAGCTGGATGTTCAGGTTCACCCACAGAGTCTGAGACCACTCTGCCTTAGCAGCCTGAAAAAAATACAAATCTGAGTTGTTGTTGTTTTGAAAGTCTATATTACAGTTTGCCCACAAAACAAAATAGAACTGTGTGAATGACCTTCTGTTCCTCATAGATCTTGTAGATCTGCCTCAGGCCTCGCATCTCCTGTTGTACATTCAGCAGTTCTGGGTACATGGTGATGGGAAGGTCAAAAAGCTTCTCAGCGTTGCCTAGCTCCTGACGGCTCGCCTCTATCTTAGCCAGATCTGCCTCATAAGCACCCAGAACCATCAGTCCTGGAGGCAGGAAATTATTCAGCATTAATGTTAGATGAAAACAGATTTTAATCCCAGAGGACTTACAAGATGCTGCAAATACATTAAGACAACAACTTAATGATGAGACACAGAAATATATTTATGTGGAGTGTCATCCAGGTAGCAGCATATGCAGGACTTAAATTTAATATATATATTTAATATTTTTCAATTTCTTAAATCAAACATGAATACTTTGCAATATAGCAAATATCCATTAGCCATGTTACAATTTAGTTTGCACTTTTTGTATTTTTTCAGGGTGTTATTAAATTTGCGATCATTTTCACACACAAACCTTTAAAAAAAAATCAGGGAATGAGTGCGTACCTTTCTCCAGGTTGTCTCCTACAGCTCCTGGGCCGTGCATGCTAAAGCTCTCAGCAAACAGAGACACCTCCTGCTTACACTGCTCTATCTGCTCCAGGGTGATCTGATCAGATAGGAGACCATGGATGAGAAGGAATAATAACATAATGCTATAATCAGTGCAGTAAAATGGTGTCATATTTGGGTGACTAAGAAGCTGAGAGGATTTCAGAGAGCTCACCTTGGTGAAAGTCTTCTTGACTTTGCCCAGACTGTGATCCACCTGTCGGGCCTCATTGAACACTTCTGTCCACAGATCCTCAATCTGGGCCATCAGATGCAGCTCGTCCTCCGCAGCCTGTGTGGGAAATAAATCCAATCACCCCAGCATTTTTATTTATTTATTTACTTATTTTATAATCAGTCATCTCCAGGAAAGAAACAGCGGAGCTCACCTGTATATTATACATGGCCAGAGTCCTGTATCTCTCCTGGATGTCTCTGTATCTGATCTCCACTCTCAGAGACATGTTCCGGATATTGTAGATTGTCCCGAGGACAAATTTTAGGTCTTCCAGCGTGTCCGGAGATCTCTTCAGATTCTCTGACAGTTGCTGTTTAGTGACATAAAAACTCTTAATCAGGCTGAAGTCAAATCCATTTAAAACAAACAACAGTGCCGTTATTAGCGTGTGTATTAAAATGAGCACATTAATATAAATGTTGCAGCTAAAACCCGAGTCA
Organism: Hemibagrus guttatus; assembly: GCA_033459395.1. Taxonomy (NCBI): domain Eukaryota; kingdom Metazoa; phylum Chordata; class Actinopteri; order Siluriformes; family Bagridae; genus Hemibagrus; species Hemibagrus guttatus. The sequence goes on along the minus strand of JAUCMX010000021.1, from coordinate 19,350,052 downwards.
TGCGATCGCAGAAAATGAATCAACACCTTTCTGACATTTAGTATCAAGCATTCAAAAGAGCTGTATTTTTTTATATGGTGTATATTTTTATATTTTGTATATTTTATATGGTGTAAATGTGCTGCATTTCCTGAAGAGAGTAATGAAATAAAACATGAAGGAAAAGGATCATGATTGAACACCTGGAATTCATTGTGCAGTGTGTATAACTCCTCCCGGGCCGAGTCGTTGAGTAGCCTGCCCAGTGAAGTGACCCAATCCTGAGCGTTTTCCAGCACAGTGCGTCTCAGCGGCTCCAGGTTCAACCTGATGATGTGTTCGTCCTTCACCAGCGGCTGCTGCGCCACCTCCTGACTGATGTGTGAATAGAACTGCAGCTTCTCGTCATAAATCACGCATGAGGGCTTCTTTGCTGCAAATTTCTCCAGCATGATGGCCTTGTCAAGCTTCCAGAGGGTCCGGTAGTGTCTCCAACGATTGAGGTGGCGGGTGACGGAGCCGAGGAGCCGCTGTGTGTTCTGGGATATGGTCACAGCAAGCTCGTTCACTTGCGGCAATTGGCACACGTCACTGTAGAAGCTCAGGATCAGCGGCTCGTTCTCGCTGTCCACGCGCTGCGGAGGACACTCGATACACGTGCCATGCATCCAGCGAACAAAATGCTGTGGGGTTCAAAGTGAACATATTTATGCACCTAATAATAATAATAACAATAATCACAATCATAGACTTAAAAGCTAAAAGTGCTGAACAGAGATAAAAGATTACCTTGGTGCTCTCCACACAGTCCCTCACACACTGCATGATCAGCTTGTACACCTCGTTGCTTTTGGGGTGCAGCACAATCAATGGAGCAGAGAGGATGGTCTCGATTTGGAACAGTGGGGTGGAGCCGAGCAGGGCGGAGTTAAACACCTGTAGGTTCCTTGCACCACACAACAGTATTATGAGCCTTGTACATCACTTTACTTTGGAAATGTAACTTTCTTGGTTATAGAATGTGAGTTTGGTGCAGAGCAGGACAGAGCAGTGTCATGAACACTAACATCTTGGTGTTCATCACTAACATTTCGAACACTGGAAGAGAAGATGCCAACCCCATGTGGACTTAGAGGACAACAACCTCCTAATTAATACACACAATAACATTCTACATATTCTGTATCTCCATCACACAACTCCAACTGACTGTTTATGACTGTAGAATGGACATTATTCATAATCACACTCTCTGTCATTTATAATAATTTATAAATCACACTCTCCGGTGTTTATAATCATTTATAATCACTCTCTAGTGTCACCCAAATGAGGATGAGGTTCCCTTTTGAGTCTGGGTCTTCTCAAGGTTTCTTCCTCATACCATCTAAGGGAATTTTTCCTCACCACCGTCACCTCAGGCTTGCTCACTAGGGATTATTTTGTCTAGAATTAATCTTGGACTTTTGTACTATGTTTCTTATTTATCTTATCTTATCTTGTGTCCATGTTGAAAGCGCTATACAAATAAAATTGATTTGAACTGAATCTTATCATTTAAAATAAAGGACTCTCTACACACGTACATTTTAAATCCAACTTAAGTAAATTATTATTTATTTTACTGAGTTTCATATTTAGGATATTTATATTTTTGTTGTTACTACTACTACTACTACTAAGGGGGGGATGGTGGCTTAGTGGTTAGCACGTTTGCCCGCCTCCGCGATGTGTGTGTGTGGAGTTTGCATGTTCTCCCCGTGCCTCGGGGGTTTCCTCCCCCAGTCCAAAAACACGCGTAGTAGGTTGATTGGCATCTCTAAATTGTCCATAGTGTGTGATTGCATTAGTGAATGAGAGTGTGTTTGTGTGTGCCCTGCGATGGGTTGGCACTCCGTCCAGGGTGTATCCTGTCTTGATGCCCAATGACGCCTGAGATAGGCACAGGCTCCCCGTGACCCAAGAATAGATCGGATAAGCGGTAGACAATGAACAAACTACTATAACTAATAATTTAAATAATTTAAGTACATTTTTTTTTAAAAACAAGCTAAAATCAAAAAGACAATAATTATGAATTTAAATCTTTTAAATAAAGTTATCCTTCAGTAATCAGTAGACTCACTTCAGCACCATCTTGGTGAGAGAGTCGAACACTCTGCGCTCCCAGTAAGCATAGTATTTAGCCATGTGCTTGGCCTTCCTGCTGTTGGTCTGTGCAGTCAGACTCTCAATCTTGGTCAGCAGAGGGCAGATGGCTGAGTACTTCATGCTCAGCAAGTGCACATCTTTGGCCCTTTGCTTCTCCAAAAGCTCACAGAACTCCTTCGCACCTTCACATACAAACACATTTCACATCCGTCATATCTGGTGTTGATTAAATGTGAATGAGATTACCAGCAGCTCATTACCTGGAAGTTCTCCTGCTCTTTCTGGTCCGGGGAATTTAAAAAGATTCACTGACTCTATGGCCTGAAGCTTGGCATCTATGTTGATTTCATTGTTTTGGATTTGGTTCAGCAGGGACTCGAATTTGGAGATGGCCTGGATGGCCTTAGAGATGAAGATTGATAATAGACCTGAAGGGCATGAAGAATGAAATCAGCTTGAGTGTCATGCTAATACAACAGCTGCGAAAGTGATAGAAAGACAGACTGGATATGATAAAAAACTCTGAATCATATCTGCAAAGAATCTTGTTTTCTTGCCTTTGTGCATCTCATAAGGCTTAAAACAAGCCATTATTTAAAGTGGTCACATACTGTATTTATCCAGTCTGAAGCTGCAGTTTATTTCTTTAACACAACCCATAAGGTGAGGTAGTGATGTGATTGTAGCTACCCAGAGAAGACAAGGTGAATCTTTTACATCCGGCGGACATCACGCTTCTCAGTTCCTGAATCTGCTCAGCCAACAGGAGGGACTGAGCATCCTTCAGATTGTCCATCACAGATCGGTAGTGATCGGTCAAACTCTCCAGTTCGTTCAAGTGTCTACGAACCCAAAAGATATGACGAAAAAATTATTTGCTCTTACAGGGCTAATCTTTCAAGCTGAAGTGCAAAAAAAAGTGCTTTGTGTGCTGTAAAAAAATAATAAATAATCCTACCTGAGGAACCTGTCCTGAAGCACAGCCACTACTCTGACCTGTTCAGGTATACTGAAACCCAGCTGCTCAAAATATCTGGCCTCAGTAAAGATCTCCTTCAGCTCCAGGCCAAAGTTCACCACAAATCGCACCCCTGTCTGCAAGTCCTGATCCTGATACACCAAAAAAACAACCAGACCTCATCGCTAAGCTCATCATTTCTTCAAAATAAGAGTGAAATATTCATTAAGTCTGCACCATCAGCTTATAAGGTACTTTGGGATTTTCTGAACTCCGCATTCAGATTTACATGTAGCTCATTTTTTAAGAGCGTCTGGAACTTTATCCACGAGCGCTCATGTTTATAACTTAAAAAAAAAAAAAAAAAAAATCAGGGATAGAAAATAGGGACTAAATAAGCAGATTGTCTTAATTCTTTGCTGTCCAAAGTGATTATGTTGATTCCATTCTTTCTCCTGTAAAGAAAAGCTCTCATCTGCTACAATTACAGAAAAACTTCCAGTTTATTCATAATTCTTTTTCCATAGAATAATTCATTCATCAAGATAAGAAATGTCCTTTAACGTTCACTGTGTGAATTAAAATGGACAATTATTAATTAATTAATCGTTTAGAGTAGAATTATATATTTAATATTGATCTCAGATAAGATCAAATAACGTTTGAGTGTATTTATAGTCAAAAATATAAATCTCAGTGTGACATATTGTGGTCAGATGTTGGTGCTGGACTTAATACAACTCCTCACTCGAGCCCTCATCACTCAAGAAAAACATGCACATCTCCTGCACTTCAAATCAGATAATCAGTCTCAGGGGTCTGCCCTCAGTGTCTGACCTCAGACTGTTTAGAGCTGTTCACCATGAGCAGGACGTTTCTCTTCATGAGCACTTCCAGCATCTGCATCGCCTCCTCGGTCCAGCATTGGTGCTTCTTTGCCTCGTAATCCCGCATGCACTTCGCCACCTCCAGAAACTTTGCTTTGGCCTGTCAACATACAGAACACACACACAAAGTTACACACTGTACACACTCCAGTTAAAAGAAACCAGGATAAAGTATATCAGAACCAAGCTAAATGTGAAATTACAACTTATATTAATTTCACATTGATGGTGGAAAAAGTTCTGGCATGATTTTTCTTGCTTTATATTTCTTTCCATCATGAAAACCTGCATTTTAATAGCAGGGGTGTGTAGACTTTCTATCCATCATATGTGACATCAGCACACACACACACACACACACACACACACACACACACACACACACACAGAACACATAATAGCTTACAGCTATGCCCTGTTTGCTCTGCAGCACTTCCGGCAATTTTTGGAATAGCACGATGGTGTGTTTAATGCTGTGGAACAGACTGCGCTCCCAGAAAATCGATCCTGTCACTGGAGGCTGGTTCTTATTCAAGGGTGGGTTGTCTTTGTTCTGGATAAACATATCATTTATGATGTCCACCTAGAAAAAATCAAAACGGTACGTACAAATTTATATTTGGATCATAATGCATGTGATTTTCACCAAATATAGTCTATACCCGAGACACCCACTAACAGGTGCCATGATGAGGAGATCATCAGTCTTATTCACTTCACCTCTCACTGCTCACAATGTTATGGCTGGTCGGTGTATATTTGATTTGCATATTAGGTTTATGTTATGTCACATACGATACCACATATCTAATTTTTGTAGCCTTTAAAGCCAGATGTTTTAGATATTTTCGCACCTCTTTGCAGTACTGGACCAGAATGTCATTGAATTTCATCATCATCTGATTATTAAGCACTTCTCTGGAGCGGATGTGCTGGAACTTCAGCAGCACTTCGAAGGCCACAGACGCCGAGCGCAGGGTCTTGAAGGACTGGTCGATGAAGTAAATGGCTTCTCTTTCAATATCCTGGATCAGAAGAAATACAACATGGTGAAGAAATCTGAAACAAATCCAACAAAGCCTTTCCACATGGAGACATATTCATGACCTCACCCGCACTTTCCTCTGGAAGTCCTCAATGACTTTTTTCCAATTATCTATCTTGCGAATGTTGAAGGGATCAAAGTCCAGCTCCTCGATGGGTGCGACCAAGCAGTCCACACTCTGCAGGACATCGTCGATACGCTTGGGCTCGCTTGTTACTTCCTTCATCTCTGGCCCGAAGATTTTATAAAAATCCTCCAGGGTCTGTTGGTTCAGAAGGTTGTGTGTGAATTGTCTTGCATTTGAGCTACAGCACTATAAGCTTATAGCTACCAGATTAGCATGTGTACATCATCACTAGGATTGGGAATCTCACTCAGCATCTAAATATGTAGCATAGTACAATGTGCCTTAAGAAAACAGCAAATCTGGAAATAATGCTAAAGTTTTTTACAAAGTGATCTGACCTGCAGGATGTCGGAGAGGTCTTGACAGACTAAAGCCATGTAGTCCGTCCTCTCAAACAGCCTTTGGCGGTCAAACTCCCAGCGTGATTCCCTGCCGGACTTTTCGATATCTTCTCGAACGTCAAAGTAGCAGGATTTCCACTGGTCCAGAACCTGCTTGCCATCCAGAACTTTGGCCTTGGCCACATTATGTTTGTCTCTACAGTAACAGGTAATGAAGGAGACTTCTTTCATTAAAGGACATTTACAGAATTTCTATTTGAATAAGAGAGACAGAGCACAAAAACTAAAAGACATCTTATTGTATTTGAAATTTTATGTCAAAGCAAATGTTTGTCCATCCTCCTGACCCCTGCTCGTTTTTGAATGCAATGCTAATATATATTAGACATTATCTACAAGTGTGTTTTCAAGTCAAAATATAGTAAAAAACAAACAGAAAACAGTTTGATACTCTGATCCTCTAACTCAGGGTAATAAAGCATTTATAACCTATTACACTATGACCCTGATTATGCTGATTATACCCTATTACACCTGAAAAGCGTGCGGATGTCGATGATATATGTGACACGTTCACACAGCTCCCAGACGATACGGTCCATTAGGGCCATCATGCGCTTGTCTGTGTTGTAGTGGCTGGAAATGATCCATATCATCCTCAGACCCCTCATCAGCGGTGCAATGGTGTCCAGGATTAGGCTGAAGTTCACTGCTGTGGCCAGGTTCTGAGGTGAAATACAAAATACAGGTAATGCAGGAGTACTGAACACTCAAGTATCAGTTACGATGTAACAGACCAAAAATCTATTACCAAAACTACAAACTACTAGAGTTAAATAAGGAAGAATTTTTTTTCCTAATAAAAAAATTTGAAGTCTTTTGTTAGAAAAAGTGCCATATTTGCCATTTTCTGACTCACCTTAAAGTACCTCTCCACAGTGCCAAGGAAGCGTACATTCTCCATGGCTTCCACGTGGTAGAGGTTCAGCTCTGCTAGAGTCTCGTTCAGGTTCTGCATGGGCTCGAGGTCGGCTCGGTTCGTCACCTCCAGCATCTTCTTCACCACCGGGAGCTTGAGCTGTTCGCACAGACTAGTGAGTACAGACGCACGCTCACGCCAGAACTCCAGCTCCGCCATCGGACCAGGAGCCTGGGGATCAGCACCGAGATCGGAGGCAACGAAAGGTAAAGAAAACAACACGGGGAAAACCATTATGTCATACCTACTACTCTTTATCATTATATTACATATAAACATTGTAGTTTCAGAGATTTTGAAGGAAATATCAAGAATAAATAAAAGAAGCCAAGAAAGAAAGAAAGAAAGAAGGAAGGAAGGAAGGAAGGAAGGAAGGAAGGAAGGAAGGAAGGAAGGAAGGAAAGAAGGAAGGAAGAAAGAGAGAGAGAGAGAAAGAAAGAAAGAAAGAAAGAAAGAAAGAAAGAAAGAAAGAAAGAAAGAAAGAAAGAAAGAAAGAAAGGAAGGAAGAAAGTAAGGAAAGAAGGAAGGAAGAAAGAAAGAAAGAAAGAAAGAAAGAAAGAAAGAAAGAAAGAAAGAAGGAAGGAAGGAAAGAAGTAATGCTGTAATGTAATAGATATTTATTTATTTATTTATAAAATATGCAGTGTTTTATTATTTTTAATTGATGTGACTGTCCTTCCTCTTAAAGCTTTAGTTATCTATTTTATCTGTCATTTCCTGAGGTGTTTCAGGGCAGACCTGTGGGGTCTTCTCTTTCTGCTCCTCGAGGACGATAGTGATTTGGGTTTGCCAGTTCATTATACACTGCTCCAGCTTTTCTACCACCTCTGGACTGGTCAGCAGTGTCTCCACGTCCTGGTCCAGATCCATCTCTGGGATGTGTAGATAATTCATACCTACAGCAGAGAATTAAAGAGATACCAAATGTCCATGTTAAATGTGTGTACCTGCGGTCAGAGAGCTGATGGAGTTGTGTTAAACTCACTCTGCAGCTGCTGCAGGGTTCGGTCTGCAAGGCCCATGTACTTGTAAGAGTAGTTAAGGAACTCATCTCGGACCAGCACCGTGCTGAACGGTTCTGATGGTGCCAGCTGGACTTTCACCTCGGCACTCGCATCACAGACTTCAGAGCTCAGTGCCTCCTGCTTGAAGCCTTGTTTGGAGAGCTTTATCTGACCCACTGAGAGCAGCGGCATGTACACCTGTTAGATAGAGCAAAACCATGGCACTAAATTACAATAGAAAAACATGCCTGACTGCCCAAAGCCCCTGGTGGACTAAGTCTTCTGATTGCCCGAATCCTTTTACTACCCAAAGCCTCTGACTGTACAAAGCCCCTGAATGCTCAAAGCTACTTACTGCCCTAACCCTGCCCTGACCAACCAAAACTCTTTACTGCCCAAAGCCTCTGACTGGCCAAAATTTTAGACTGGCCAAAGCCCTTAACTGCCCAAAGCTCCTTATATTCTAAAGACTTTTACTGCCCAAAGCTCTATAACTACTTAAAGCTACTTATTGCACAAAGCCCCTGAGTGCCCAAAGCCACCAACTGCCCAAAATTCTTTACTACTTAAAGCACCTGACTGCCCAAAGCTCCGTATTGTCTGAAGCATTTTACTGCCCAAAGCCTCTGACATCCCAAATCCCAGTGACTGCTCAAAGCTACTTACTGCCCAAAGCCCCTGAATGCTGACAGCCCCTGATTGACCAAAGCCCCAGACTGACTTTTACTCCCCAAAGTTGTTTAATCTCTAAAGCGGTTTACTCCCCAAACCACTCAAAGCCTCTGACTGCCCAAAGCCCCCTGCTGCACAAAGCCCATGAAAGTCCAAAGCTCCTTACTGCTCAAAGCCCCTGATTTCTCGAAGCCATTTACAGCTCAAAGTCTTTTACTGCCCTAAGCCCCTCACTGCCCAAAGCACCTTTCAGCCCAAAGCTCTTTACTGTCCAAAGACCCTTTCTGCCCAAAGCATCTGACCATCCAAAGCACTTTACTGCCCCAAACCTCTTATTGCCCAAAGCCCCTTATTGTCCAAAGCCGAAGACTGCCCAGAGCCCCTTACAAAGCATATTATTACCCAAGGCTCCCACTGCCCCAAAGCACACTACTACCCTTATTGCCCAAAGCACTTTTCTGCCCAAAGCTCAAGACTGCCCATAGCCCTTTACTCCCAAAAGCCTCTGACTGCCCAAAGCCCTTCACTGCCCAAGGACCCTTGCTACCTAAAGCGCCTTACTGCCCAGAGTGTTATGTTCATATGTAAATTAATACACCACTGTGATGATTTAGAGATGTTGTAGCTATTAGCTTCTCTTACTTGTTAGCAAAAAATAGTGACCGTACATGTTCCTGACCATATCTCTGATGAACTATACTTTTTTTGATCAGAGTAAACGTGTAAATTAAATTTTAGGCAGTTTCATTAAAAGTGACAGATTTTAATATTGAACAGATTTATTTATTTGTTTGTTTTTTTGGATCACACACATGCTGAAAGTTATTCCTGAACATCCGAAGTTGGTGACCGTTCAACATGCCGATCTCCAGCAGCTTGGGCATCAGCTCGTTAGCCTCGTTAATGTCCACTGGTTCGACGATCGTCTCTGAAACACATAAACAACATTAAACTCCATTACTGTGTGTTTTAAAAAACAACAGAACCAAACTGTGCTTTTTTTTAACCCAATTATCATCACTGACCATTGGTGTTCCTCAGGAAGTAGAGCACGTTGGACTTCATGAACCTCTTTGGGATGTAGTTCACTGCTACATGCAGCTCCATGTGGTACACGGTCTGTAACTCAACTCTCTGATATGATGAGAAGGAACAACAGGAGATCCACTAAGTGACAGATTGGCAGATGAGCAATCATTTAGCCAAGACATTGTGCACCTGGAGCAATGACATTAGTATGACCAATGACCAAAGCCTTAGGCTGGACAGAAGTCCCTGACTGCTCAGACTCCCATACTAGGCTACTGACTGCCCAAAGTCCCATGCTGAACAGGAGAGGTCCCTGACTGCCCAAAGTCCCATGCTGAACAGGAGAGGTCCCTGACTGCCCAAAGTCCCATGCTGGACAGGAGAGGTCCCTGACTGCCCAAAGTCCCATGCTCTATGCTGAACAGGAGAGGTCCCTGACTGCCCAATGCTCCATGCTGGACAGAAAAGTCCCCTGCCTGACTATTATTTCCAGCTCTGAATGGCTGCTGGAAGCCAGAATGAGTGAGTGAGTGAGTGAAAGAGAAAGAGAGAGACAGAGAGAAAGAGAGAGAGAGAGAGAGAGAGAGAGAGAGAGAGAGAGAGAGAGAGAGACTATACATTTAATGTGTGTAGTGTTTAATAGCTATAGAAAGTCAGGAAATAAAGCTATTATTGATTATTACACTGACTGGAAGCTCATCCACTTTCACCGGTTCTAAGGTTCCCTCTGTTGAAGGGTCCTCTGTAGGACACAGAGGGTCCCTGCTGAGGTCTTCAGGTGACTTTCGGCCATTTGTTATCTCTTCATTCAGCCACAGACGGGCGGAGAAAAAAGAAAAACAAAACAATAAGAGAAAATACCGTGGAGTTATAACAGGTAATAATTAGTAATAACTGCTCTATGATTATGGACAAACCTGTATAGCTTATTCAACTTTTATCTCATTTACTGTCCATCTGTAACCATAGCAACACCGTTCTAGATAGTAGCAGCTAACTAGCTTAGTTTACTTACTAGATGAATAGTTTTTATTTTCTCAAATTTTTCTCTGTTAGTCACAACGATGCAGACCGCATGTTTATAATAACACGGCCCTTTTAACATGTTAACATTTTGCTCATTTACAGACAGGATGTGCCACACTAACAAAATTAAAATCGTCTATTCGTTGATTTGGTGATGTTTTCTCGAAGGGCATCATTTTATTTAAGACGCAGAAGGAGCCTCTAGGGCCAGAGGTAAACGCTTCAAGTTTTCTGATGACTTCAGGACATTATTTTGAGGTTTCTCTGTAACATGCTTCCTGATTGGTCAAAAAGTAAAAAAAAAAACCTTGTTAATTTAACTTTTTCCAACTCATGTCATGTCATAAGAGGCTGATTCAGAGGATTATGGGTAAATGGTGTGTTGATGAAGAAAAAATAAAATCAAGCTTTTTTGCTAATATATTGTTGCTAGGCAACCAAGGAGAGCTTCATCCGTGCTTTTATGGCTATTTGCTCGTCACTGTAGGTATTTTCTTACTCTCTGTGAGAGATTTCTCTCCCTCTGAGGTGGGGGTTTCGATCGGAGGAACAGCTGACCGGTTCTCCTCGGATCCTTCCGGATCTGGAGATTCTTTCGGCTTTTCTGATGAAACAAACGACAAGCAGGCTGAGACACCGGACCGAGATACAGGACTGTTCATAGTGCCACATTATGTACAAACCCGATTCCAAAAAAGTTGGGACACTGTACAAATTGTGAATAAAAACAGAATGCAGTGATGTGGAAGCTTCACATTTCAATATTTTATTCAGAATACAACACAGATGACATATCAAATGTTTAAACTGAGAAAATGGATCATTTTAAGGGAAAAATAAGTTGATTTTAAATTTCATGGCATCAACACATCTCAAAAAAGTTGGGACAAGGCCACGTTTCCCACTGTGTGGCATCCCCTCTTCTTTTTATAACAGTCTGCAAACGTCTGGGGACTGAGGAGACAAATTGCTCAAGTTTAGGAATAGGAATGTTGTCCCATTCTTGTCTAATACAGGCTTCTAGTTGCTCAACTGTCTTAGGTCTTCTTTGTCACATCTTCCTCTTTCTGATGCGCCAAATGTTTTCTATGGGTGAAAGATCTGGACTGCAGGCCGGCCATTTCAGTACCCGGATCCTTCTTCTACGCAGCCATGATGTTGTAATTGATGCAGTATGTGGTCTGGCATTGTCATGTTGGAAAATGCAAGGTCTTCCCTGAAAGAGACGACGTCTGGATGGGAGCATATGTTGTTCTAGAACTTGGATATACCTTTCAGCATTGATGGTGCCTTTCCAGATGTGTAAGCTGCCCATGCCACACGCACTCATGCAACCCCATACCATCAGAGATGCAGGCTTCTGAACTGAGCGCTGATAACAACTCGGGTTGTCCTTGTCCTCTTTAGTCCGGATGACATGGCGTCCCAGTTTTCCAAAAAGAACTTCAAATTTTGATTGGTCTGACCACAGAACAGTTTTCCACTTTGCCACAGTCCATTTTAAATGAGCCTTGGCCCAGAGAAAATCTCTTTAGCCAGGCATACACCTAATAAATCCCATAACTTTGTACTCCAATACATCCGATTAGATGCACATCATCATCTAGTGCCTCCTAATATCATGAATAGCAGCTACGCTAATCCCTTTCCATTTGTTTCCCTTCTTCTACCCACCCCCGAGTCACACAGAGATTGTGCCAGCTCCGGTGGCATCCAGAGATGGTCCAGCTCCAGCCGGGTTCTGCTTTCTGAGGACTGGAGTAATCAAAGCAGCACTGCCAACCCTATGTGGACATTTTACACATAACATTCTACACATGCTGTATCTGCATCACACAACTAATGCAGAAAGGACATTGTTCATATCACACTCTCCGTGTGTCACCCAGATGAGGATGGGTCCCCTTTTGAGTCTGGTTCCTCTCAAGGTTTCTTCCTAATACCATCTGATGGAGTTTTTCCTTGCCACAGTCGCCTGAGTCACCTCAGGCTCGCTCACTAGGGAAAATTTTGTCTAACATCTAGGACTGTTTGTTTGTATGTTTATTGTTTTTTATGTTCTGTAAAGCTGCTTTGAGACAATGCTCTTTGTTAAAAGCGCTATACAAATAAAACTGAATTGAATTGAATTGAATAGAAAACGCCTGTGCTTCTGGATCATGTTTAGATATGGCTTCTTTTTTGACCTATAGAGTTTTAGCCGGCGATGGCGAATGGCCCGGTGGATTGTGTTCACCGACAATGTTTTCTGGAAGTATTCCTGAGCCCATGTTGTGATTTCCATTACAGTAGCATTCCTGTATGTGATGCAGTGCCGTCTAAGGGCCCGAAGATCACGGGCATCCAGTATGGTTTTCCGGCCTTGACCCTTACGCACAGAGATTGTTCCAGATTCTCTGAATCTTTGGATGATATTATGCACTGTAGATGATGATAACTTCAAACTCTTTGCAATTTCTCTCTGAGAAACTCCTTTCTGATATTGCTCCACTATTTTTCACCGCAGCATTGGGGGAATTGGTGATCCTCTGTCCATCTTGACTTCTGAGAGACACTGCCACTCTGAGAGGCTCTTTTTATACCCAATCATGTTCCCAATTGACCTAATAAGTTGCAGATTGGTCCTCCAGCTGTTCCTTATATGTACATTTAACTTTTCCGGCCTCTTATTGCTACCTGTCCCAACTTTTTTGGAATGTGTAGCTCTCATGAAATCCAAAATGAGCCAATATTTGGCATGACATTTCAAAATGTCTCACTTTCAACATTTGATATGTTATCTATATTCTATTGTGAATAAAATATAAGTTTATGAGATTTGTAAATTATTGCATTCCTTTTTTATTCACAATTTGTACAGTGTCCCAACTTTTGGAATCGGGTTTGTAAAAAATTAGCATAGTTTCCAAAAGTTGATATCTAAAAGTGAACACAAAAGCATGTTTTTGGATTATTTATTATATTAAAGCTTTCCTAAAACTTTGTTTAATGACATTTTATCCATTTTTGATGCTTTTGTTTTTAATAGTGCTATAATAAAGTCTGCTGATTTGGTGATACAAGGTTTGGACATGCAAATGAATTCATGAATATTCAATGAGCTAGTGCGTCATTTGCATATTGGCCTCCATTTTGGATAAAGAATATTACACCGAAGCACAGAAATATTTCCAACCTTTATTTATAATGAATAATAATGATAATAAATTGTGTTTTAAGGCACTTTGCTGCCGAAAGAAAGTGAATAAAGTTGTGTATAAATACCGATTATCACTTCCACTTCTTCCTCCCATATTCTCTTAAAAAACAGCAGTGCTGAGGTGAATTCCTCCTCAGTGACCTGGTTTAAAAACTGGATTATTTTCCTCTCCTCTTCTCCGTCTCCTCGGCTCAGCAGCTCCTCGAAACAGTTCGGCTCAGGCAGGTGAAAAGCCGCATAAACTCGGTCTCTGATCCACTCCAGCCGCGGGTCATCCAGCGTCATTTTCCTCTCAGAGAAAAACTCGTCTTCATTCAGAAACAGCGTTTTAATTTTTCGCGCTCTTTTCTTCCCGCCTCAGAGGCTGGCACGAGCGCTGGGTTTAATTCTTTAGTAGCTAAAAGTGGCTAAAACAAGCTGAGACTGAAAGTTTAACCGGTTGCCATGACAACCAGCCGCGCTTGCTGCTGACAGGTTACACCCCCCTCCCCTCCCTAAGCGCGGACAAATTAATGTCAAAATAAAAGACCTACATTTTAGCGGTTTAATCAGCACGATACAGTGTTTTTATTTTAAAATAAATAAACTAATAAATAAAATATTTACAGAACAAAGTAGTAATATTTCGAGAGTAAAGTTGTAATATATGAAAAAAGTCGCAATATTGTAAGAAATCGTTAATTATTTGAGGAAAAAACCGTCAAAATATCACAAGAACAAAGTCGCGAAAGTTCGTAAATAAAGTGAAATAAAATTGTGAAGAAAAAGTTTTAAAATATTTTTGAGAAAAAACAACAACGTTTTGTGGTAAGTTGTCATATTTCAAGAAAACAAATTAATTACATGATATTACATCAAAAAAGTCACATTTCCACCTGCAGCCCCAAAATCTTTCTATTTATTTATTTATTTTTATTGTGTTTTATTTTATTTATGTAAACCTTTTTAAACAGTGGCCCTCAAACAATCCTGATTCTTAAACTGAAGACTTAAAAAAATTCTATTAATATTTATAAAAGCTTCTGTTACATAAAATTTCAGGTCCAGATAAACTACATTTTTAATCTGTTTTTAAACCATTAAATTACCTTTTAAACAGTTACTGTTTTTGTGTGAAAAGGCTTTTTTTTTTTTTAAACTGTTAATAAAATGTTAATATAACATGTTATAAAGTCAGAGTACACTGTAGTATAAAAATAATAAAACGCTACTTACGTACAGTAACAGTACAGTACTGAGGAGCGAGGGAAATTGTCACCTGACTATAAATAACTCAACATGAAGTAGTTTTGTTTCTCATCAGCTCTCTGGACGTGTGTACATGATGTTTTCAATCCCACTCAAGAAAGAAAGATTCCCATGATCAGCTGAACATAACACTTCCCTGTGTGTCACTTAATCATTTCTGACCTTCTGTCTCGCTCTGGAGCTCGGTTCTTATCCCACGAGATGCCTTACGCTGTATAATTCACACAAATGCAGCTGAATGGATGAACCACAACAGAGCGAAGCTGCGATGGTTAAGAGACTGAACACACAACTACACCATGATCTTTCTATTTATTTATCATCTCTTCAGATCCCGTCTTTAGATCCCTGAACTTTTTTCCTTCGTCGAAAGTGACGTAGATCATCACATTGTCCAAATTGTAAAAATTTTTATTATTTACAAATATTACAGAAAGTAACGTCATTTAAAGCCAGGATGTACAGACCAGGACATGTAAACCATCTTTTTCTGAGATTTATATATATTTTTTCACAGAATAAAAGTCCATTTCAACCTGAAGACTGATCATTCAATCACATATCAAGAAGGCAAATATTTCCAGAAAATAAAACATTTATTTCAAAAAAAAAAAAAAAAAAAATCAATCAATTGATTTCAGAACGCAGATTTGATTTGCTGACCAAAAACATAAACCAAAAAAATCAGTAAATACAGGAATTTAAGCACTTTCAAATAACACCAACTATACAATCAACCCAGATTCCTTACATTCAATAAATAATCTAAAATCTTTGAGAGGAATGAATAAAGGAGTGAAACTCGCACACTTGGAAAAAGGAGTAAAGGAACGGAATCAGAGACTCCAGAAGACGGAGGAAACGATCTCGTTGTTATTTTTGGGTTAATACTTCAGGGACAAGAAAAATAAATTTCTTCAGCGTGGAATAAACACAGACCGGAGACGTGTTTTCGTGTAACCTGCTGACATTTCTTCGGGTTTAAGGCTGGAGAAATGCGCCGAACAAATACTACAGTTAGCATCCAGACTGAATAAAGCTAACAAACTATGGTGCTGTGGGATTTTAGTAAAATCAACAATGAGGGTTTTTTTTAGTGCTATACCCAAAAACTTTTACTTTTACAAAAACAATAAACCTGTGTAAATGACCATGGAAACAAAGCATTTGTTTCTTTAGCTGAGGAAAAACATCTGAGGTGTTGAACACCAAACCTCTCCCAGTCCCTAATATTTCGGGAACGTCTCAGGAAAATGCGTAGAAAAATACACTGAAAGCCACTTCTGGAATGTGCGGTTCGCCTCAAACAAACAGGCCACGTGTGACGTAAAAATTGCCATTTGTTTGTTTGGAATTTCAAACACAAAAACTCCAAACTCTCACTGAAAAACCCTGTTGCTAGGCAACAGTAACAGCTACATGTGTTAACAACAGCTGGCCTCATAGCTATAGCTAATATCCGGGGTCGCTAGCACATAGACGCGTCTTAAACAGACAACGTGAAGGAAAAGTGACCGTAAAAACCTGACAGAATTCTCAAGAACATCAACATTTACCTCAAAAATGTCGATAAATGACCAAAAAAAAAAAAAAAAAGAAACTTTAATATGAGTAAAATGACACTGTAATGATTCTTAGCATTAACAGCTAACCAAACCGCACAGAGTTCCACAGGAACCTCTGGCATTTTACTAAACATCGTTAAGTGATGACGTTAATGCTCAAAGAATAGTTTCATGAACTATTAATAACTGTATCTGTGCTATACTGAGTGAAAAAAAACTCACAACGTTGAGTAATTACACTGTAATAATACTTAGCATCAAGTGCTAACCGAACACAGACATATTTTCACTATTAATGTGGCAAATGTTTGCTCAGCGCTCTATACTAAGTAATTTTTGTTGGAAAAAATCTTTGAGGAAAAATTTGACATTTTTTCCTGAGAACTCTGTCGTTTTCCCCGTCTCCTTACGCCTCCACACGTCTATATGAAAAACCACGTTTTCTACTTGGTCGTTAGCTTTATACGAGATGTAAATATCCTCTCGTTGCTTAGCAACAGTGCTCTTATACCTTTACATGATGGGAAAGCAAACACACGACACGCCTTTTCATTAAATACAAAGAATTCCATGTTTACGGCGTTGGAAAACATCTCCATGTTGAGTTCAGTTAGCGATTGATGTTAAGAGTGGGAATGAAAAGGAGGAGTTTCTCAAAATAACTGAGGAAAATGTTGATATTCTGAATATTTTTTTTTTATCATTTTCAATTTACACTGTCTGTACTAATGACCACATACATGCTAGCAAAACACGTTCAACTCAGTAATTAGCTAGCTTGCGATTCTAATGTGTAATTTCACACAATTTTAACCACTTCAACAGTGTGAATATCATGTGTTTGCCTTCCAGCATCAAATAAAAATAATCTCACTCATTAGATTTGAACAGCACATGTGCAAATTCTGACAGAAACATCCAGAGCGTCAAATCTCTGCTTTCATTGTATAAGACTTGAATAATGAGTGAATTATGAGAAAAGTTCTTTCCTGGAGAGTTTTTTTTTTTTTTTTTTTTTTTTCCCACAAATCACCACCAACTGATGTCATCAGTGTGCGCCTCAGACTCCTCCCACTCCTGGGCTTCAAAAGTTCCATCCAGACTGTAGTGTCACATTTAAAAAAGGCGCTTTATTCACTACGTAGTGCACTAGTGAGGCGACTTAGTCACTTTGTAGGTGTGTCCATGAGGATATAGAGAATATCAGGTGCAGGACACAGGCAAAAGTGTGTATATGATGATAAAAATGACTGTTCTGACTAAATTGTTGGAACGATTCAAGCACAAACAAGCCCTTTTGGTAGTTTGTATCTGTATCTAGTAGCATTTTAAATAAATAAACCATTATGCTGCATTAAAAAAAAAAATTTCTGCAGAGCTTTCAGGATCGTTTAAGTGATTATTGGGAGAGAGAGAGAGAGAGAGAGAGAGAGAGAGAGAGAGAGAGAGAGACAGCGAGTCAGACAGAGAGAGAGACAGACAGAGTCAGAGAGAGAGAGAGAGATAATTAAGTGATCACTCTTACTACTTAGTGATGATTGTAGCTATTGTGGTGTAAGCTAGCTATAACCAGGGACAGATACAATCTGCAGATTGTAAGAGTGAGTTTTATATATTTTTCTTTTTCCCCGTTTGACAGCGAAGACAACTCTCAAGCACCTCCAGAGCCGGGCGACATCAGAAGGCGGTGATTAAAATGACGTCCTGAATGAAGGAACGTCGTTCACAGACTCCGTATTTGGCTGGACTTTTAAGGCGGTCAGTGCAACACTCTGTGTATATGTACATATACATTAAAAGGAGAAAATACAGTATACAGTATTGAGGCTCGATCTGTTCCACATCACTGGCACTTCTGTGAGTCACAGTGTTCAGAGCAATCCCTCGCTCTCAAAGCTCGTGTGCAGGAGGGAGAAGGAAAACGGAGAAAACTTGTTTCCAGTGCCGCTGTAGAATTTATTCTGAAACTCCACCCTGAAACACAGAAAGAGAGAGAGAGAGAGAGAGAGACAGATGGACAGAAAGAGAGAGAGAAAGAGGGGGAGAGAGACAGCGAGTGCAAGAAAGAGAGAGACAGACAGAGAGTGAGAGAGAGAAAGACAGAGAGAGAGAGAGACAGATGGACAGAAAGAGAGAGAGAAAGAGGGGGAGAGACAGCGAGTGCAAGAAAGAGAGAGACAGAGAAAGAGGGGGAGAGAGAGAGAGAGAGCGAGAGAGAGAGAGAGAGAGAGAGAGAGATTTAACTCATTGTTCCAGTGAGGTGATCTGATACAGGTCTATTCTTTAGGGGAAAAGAAATTCGTGGAAAATTTCTATCTTGGAAAAACACTATTTATAACAATGACAAATGCTACCCATGAGGACATGGCCAACACTCATTCATGAATTATTAAAAGATTAAAAATATGTCCAGGCGTGGACTTTACTGACCAGTGGAGGCGCAGCGCGTGCAGGAAAGCGGACAGTCCCTCCATCACCAGCAGGATGGAGACAGTCAGGACGGCAAAGAGGCCGAAGACGGGGACGAGGAGCAGCACTCCGACACTGTTGTCTACACGCAGGCCGACACGCATCACCATCGCCCACAGCACCTCCGACAACTCTGAACACACACACACATACACACAGATATATAAACACACCTGATAAGGGTCACAGGGTAGCAAGAGGAAATGCACCCTGGGTGGGATGCCAGTCCATCACAGACTACCGTTTACACACTTATTCAGAGCTGGGGGCAATTTATCAGTTTATCAATTCTTGTCATTATGAGGTGGGAGGAAACTGGAGGAAACCCATACAGACCGGGGTGGGTGAAGTTCCTCCAAGAACACTACAATGTGTCAACTAACGTCACCTCCAAACTTCAATTTATTTATTTATTTTTAATAAATCCATCAAACAAACCGTGGTGATGGATCACAGACGACTAAGAGTGTGCTAGCGTGTGCTGGAGTGAGTTGTAGATGGACTCACGTGCATGTGCCAGACTCAGGGCCCAGAGTCGGAGGTAGGACGCGGTGTTGGAGATGCAGCCCAGGCAATATTCGATAGTGTGTATTGATTGGTGCAGCAACACATCCGCAAAATCAAACTGGATTAAAGAAAAAAAAAAAGTTAGAAATAAAAAAACAGGACTGTAATGGTCATTTTATTAGAGATGTTAGGTTTTGGGTGTAAATTAATGGTGTAGCGTCAGTCCAAATCTTATCAGAACCAACTATTGTTCCTGTTCTTGTTACATAAAACTAAGCAATCAGTTATGAAGAGTGCCTCCGAGTCAACATTTACCATTAGCTCCAGTTTATCAGCGAGAGCGACGAGGCATTAACCAATGAGGTTAATGTGCTTTATTTTACCTCTTCTGACTGGCTGTCCGAACTGCTGGAGTGACTGTCCAGGCTGGTGCCCTCCTCTAAATCACTGGCACGCATGAGGGAGATCTCCTCATCACTGCTGCGCCGTACACGCTCATATCCCTACACACACACACACACACACACACACACAATCTCTGACAATACTGCTCATTGTATACTGTATAATAAACACAGCATAGGGATTAAGAACAGCTATAGTACAGATAAATTCCCACCCAGTTGCTTGCAATTACACATTTCTACCAGAGAGGTCAAATCCTCAAAATCCACACAATTTTTACTGTTAGCTTGCAAACCACCATCTTATTTTGCATAACTATAGGAATGTATAAGCTTTAATTTTTAAAGAATTTAAAGAAACAGAGTATTGTTAACGCTGTAGGACTGAGATGTGGAACTATTTCACAATAATGAAGGTAAAGCATTCATATCTGCTGTAGAGGGTTAAACTGACAGGTTTATGAATCAGGGATTAGGCAGATGACTGAAACACACACACACACTTCTCACCCTGTACATGCTAAATCGATTCCTGCCCTTATGGAGCCAATAGAGGTAGAGCGGCTTTCCCAACAGCAGCACAGGAACACTGAGAAGAGCCACGAGTAACAGGAACACCTGCAGTCCTATCTGGGATACACATCCACACACACACACACACACACACACACACACACACACACACACACACACACTGCTTCTTCAGAACATACATAAAAAATAATCAGTTGTGATGACCAATAGACCAATCGTTGAAATATATTAGTCATTTGATTATTATTATTATTAGCCACACCCTCGTCTGCTTCCTCCCCTCCTACAACCACTCTCGCTCACCTGCCCCGTGTAGAGTAGCTGTCCCGGGCCTCCCTGCATGAGGAACATGTTAATGAAGTGGATGAGGATGCTGGGAGCTCGCTGGGAGTCTAGCGCCGTGAAGGCTAACCACTTGTAGACGATCATGAAGACCAGGTAGCCGAAGAGGCAGAGCAAGAAAAGCAGCTCGGGCAGGAAGACCAGGTAGAGGTTGAACTTCCTCCTGAAGTGTCTGAGAGCCAAACGAGACACAGGGTGTGAGAGGGACGAACAACAGAGCTCCGCCACTTCATTATGTTAGGAATAAAACACTCATGCTGATTTAGGAAAATAACCAATTCCGGAGTGGTGCTAAAGCTAAGATGATTATTTCCAGTTAGAGTGGTGTGCCGGTGTTTTAGTGACTCACAGGTGATTAAAGACACTCAGGACGACACCGAAGGACATGTGAATGATCCCTAAAATCACAGACATCTTCATCTTATAGGAGTTGAGGAACGTGAGCCGGTTTGATGCCAGGTTCCAAATCTAAGGAAGAAAAAAAAACCAAAACATAAGAGAACGCGACACTTTGATTTTATAAAGTAAAACAAGAGCTTTATTTAAAAACATGCATCTCCTGAAGAGCCGAGTGTCTGTTGATGCCAAGAGGTTTTTAGGGTTTTGCTAATTGGTGAGCAAGGGTGTTGCTAGTGAACTCCAGGTGGTTGTTAGGGTGTTGCTAGTGAACTCCAGGTGGTTGTTAGGGTGTTGCTAGTGAACTCCAGGTGGTTGTTAGGGTGTTGCTAGTGAACTCCAGGTGGTTGTTAGGGTGTTGCTAGTGAACTCCAGGTGGTTGTTAGGGTGTTGCTAGTGAACTCCAGGTGGTTGTTAGGGTGTTGCTATGGTATTCCAGTTGGTTGCTAAGGTATTGCTAGAGTGTTGCTCTGATATTTCATGTGGTATCTACGTTGTAGCTAAGTAGTTATGTTATCTGAGTTGGTTGCTAGGGTGTTGCTGTGTGGTTGCCATGTTCTTCTAGGCTGTTGCTCGGTGAAAGGATTAGATTTCCTCTGAGCAGGTGAAGGAGAATAAACAGCAGCATGTGTAAAATAATCAGTGTGAGGAGTCGCAGTGACACACTCACCGGGTCGATGCCAAACGGGTACGGCCCGTTAAAGACCCCCGTAACGTTAGGGTCGAGGGTGAGGAAGCTGTTTGAGCGTAGCGTGTTATTCCTGCAACAACAATACAACATTAACACAACCAGTCTGAACTGTAACCCTAACAACATGTCCTCCAAAAAAAACAAAAACAAGATCAAATAATTACAAAAAAAAAAAAAATTTTTTTTTACTGTTTTCAGCTTAAGAAAAAAAAATATACTTTGTAAATTCCACTCTTTTAAATGATTAATAATAAAAAAACAGAACTGTAGGAAAAATGCATCACAACTAAAAATATAAACAGGTCATTATTTATAATATATAAAAGTATTAAAAAAAGGTAGTTTTTTTATTTGATATTAAAATAAATAAATAAATATATATATATGTTAATTAAAAACCTAAATGTCAAAATGTAATTAAATTCTAAGTGCAACAACTAGTTTCCTCTTTAATTGTTTTTAATTGCCATCAATACAGACTGAAAAAAAACCACTACAATGAACTTTAATCAAATAACAAAAGTGCAACTCAACAAAAGCTAACAAATTATTTAATCATGTTAAATGTTTAACTTATCAATAATTAAGAATAAACAAATAAATTCATAAAGAAAGATGTAGTGAAGAAAACAAATAGTAGTAGAAAAAGTCTCTTATAAAACAAATATCAGGACAATATAAAAAATATATCTACAGTGGTGTGAAAAAGTGTTGATGTCTTATGTTTTTGCATGTTTGTCACACTTTAATGTTTCAGATAATCAAACACATTTAAATATTAGTCAAAGATAACACAAGTAAACACATCATGCAGTTTTTAAATGAAGGTTTTTATTATTAAGGGAAAACAAAATCCAAAACTACATGGCCCTGTGTGAAAGTGTTTGCCCCCCCTGTTAAAACATAACTTAACTGTGGTTTATCACACCTGTGTTCAATTTCTCTAGCCACACCCACACCTGATTACTGCCACACCTGTTCGCAATCAAGAACTCACTTAAATAGGACCTGCCTGGCAAAGTGAAGTAGACCAAAAGATCCTCAAAAGCTAGACATCATGCCGAGATCCAAAGAAATTCAAAAACAAATGAGAAGGAAAGTAATTGAGATCTATCAGTGTGGAAAAGGTTATAAAGCCATTTCTAAAGCTTTGGGACTGCCGCGAACCACAGTGAGAGCCATTATCTACAAATGGCCAAAACATGGAACAGTGGAGAACCTTCCCAGGAGCGGCCGGCCGACCAAAATTACCCCAAGAGCGCGGCGACAACTCATCCAGGAGGTCACAAAAGACCCCACAACAACATCCAAAGAACTGCAGGCCTCACTTGCCTCAGTTAAGGTGAGTGTTCATGACTCCACCATAAGAAAGAGACTGGGCAAAAATGGTTTGCATGGCAGAGTTCCAAGATGAAAACCGCTGCTGAGCAAAAAGAACATAAAGGCTCGTCTCAGTTTTGCCAGAAAACATCTTGATGATCCCCAAGACTTTTGGGAAAATACTCTGTGGACTGACGAGACAAAAACTGAACTTTTTGGAAGGTCTGTGTCCCATTACGTCTGGCGTAAAAGTAACACCGTATTTCAGAAAAAGAAAATCACACCAACAGTAAAATATGGTGGTGGTAGTGTGATGGTCTGGGGCTGTTCTGCTGCTTCAGGACCTGGAAGACTTGCTGTGATAAATGGAACCATGAATTCTGCTGTCTACCAAAAAATCCTGAAGGAGAATGTCCGGCCATCTGTTTGTGACCTCGAGCTGAAGCGAACTTGGGTTCTGCAGCAGGACAATGATCCAAAACACACCAGCAAGTCCACCTCTGAATGGCTGAAGAAAAACAAAATGAAGACTTTGGAGTGGCCGAGTCAAAGTCCTGACCTCAATCCCATTGAGATGCTGTGGCATGACCTTAAAAAGGTGGTTCATGCTCGAAAACCCTCCAATGTGGCTGAATTACAACAATTCTGCAAAGATGAGTGGGCCAAAATTCCTCCACAGCGCTGTAACAGACTCATTGCAAGTTATGGAAAACGCTTGATTGCAGTTGTTGCTGCTAAGAGGGGGACCAACCAGTTATTAGGCTTAGGGGGCAAATACTTTTTCACACAGGGCCATGTAGTTTTGGATTTTGTTTTCCCTTAATAATAAAAACCTTCATTTAAAAACTGCATGATGTGTTTACTTGTGTTATCTTTGACTAATATTTAAATGTGTTTGATTATCTGAAACATTAAAGTGTGACAAACATGCAAAAACAAGAAATCAGGAAGGGGGCCAACACTTTTTCACAACCACTGTGTTTTTAAGTATATACATTTTTTTTTTAAACAAAAATGATTTTTTTTTAAAAACAGATATTTATTTGTTTATTTATTTCAAAGTAGGAGACTCACAGCCACTGCTTCTGGTCGAACATGGCTTTGACACTCCATCCGGAGCCGAAGAGGTTCAGCGACTTGGAGAAACAGTCGTTATAGATGAACCCGGTGTACACCGAGAAAACACCCATCAACAGGATGATGTAGCGTCCCTCAAAAAACATGTTCCAGATCTGAAACAAAGAAAAGAGAAAGCTCCTGAGGTCAGCTTCGACAGAAAAAAAAAAACATGTATATGAAGAAATGTAGAATGTAAGCACACCTCGTTCCTGGTTTTCTTTAGTTTGCGGTCCTTCTCGTACAGAACCATCCAGAAGGCGAAGAGGGACATGATGAGGCCGTGGCCGAGGTCTCCGAACATCACGGCAAACAGGAAGGGGAAGGTGATGATGGTGTATGGAGCTGTGAGAGACGAGGACATGAACATCAGTGTCACATGAACCTGGATCTCTGTCTGGTACGTCACATCCAGATTCTGGTGCTGCAGGATGAGCATTAATAACACCACAACGTCTGCACTTCACTTTGTTTGAGGTTCTTGACATCGAGGTAAAATGATTTAAAAGTCCTGAAACTAATCCGAACAATTTAGAAATCTGAAAAATTTATATCCCCCCCTCCCCCCCCAGCCTTTGAGTGGAGAAACCAATTAGCTCACATGTACTCCTCCTAATATACTGACATTATTCACACCATCATAATCCCCCTTTCCTTCCCCTAACCTTTGCAATATATATATTACAACATATGACTCCCTAAATCATAGACGAACTTCTACTTTGACGTTTTTGTGGAAAGTTATTGCAGATTATTTGTCATAAAACAAGATCTTGGTGGCCATGGAGTATTTTTTTAAAGTAAGCACATCTGGAATCTGGAAACTCGGTCATTAACTCAACTGAAAACGTTCAGAGATCATTTTTTTGCTCATATGTTTGTCCATTAGAGCTCATTTGCTGCAGTTCCAATTTTGGCCACTAGGTGCAATAATAACTCCATGGAAGTGAAGTAACACTGCCTACTTGAGCAAATCAACAGAAAATCACAGATGATTCAAACTTCTCAAAAAAAAATATCAAAAGAATTTAAATTGTACTGACCCTGCCTACTTTTTAATAACATTTATACACAGCATAAATTTAGTGACTCATTGTTTAAAACCAGGCTCCTCATGTTGTCGCATTGGTGTTTAAGAACTGAACAGTGGAGAGCCAATCAGACTTGAGTCTTCATAGTGGAGCTTCTGAAGATTCTAATTTCCCTCAATCTATCTGTTTTTCATTTGTAACCTTCCTCAAAAGAGCAGTGGGAAAAACCCCATTAAATCTACCTTCAAAGAATTAATGCTTTACCGTTTTTTTCTAGTTAACCTGGGTTCATCTCCCTGACACACCTGGTATCACCTCCCTCCTGACCCACCTTGTATCACCTCCCTCCTGACCCACCTTGGCTTCACCTCCCCCCTGACCCACCAGGGATCCCCTCCCTCCTGACCCACCTTGGTTTCACCTCCCTCCTGACCCACCTTGGCTTCACCTCCCTCCTGACCCACCTTGGCTTCACCTCCCTCCTGACCCACCTTGGCTTCACCTCCCTCCTGACCCACCTTGGCTTCACCTCCCTCCTGACCCACCTGGGTTCACCTCCCTGTAGGAGCCCACTCCGTAGGCGTCCACTATATTCTGAAATCCAGAGGTGAACTTGTTGGTCCGTATGAGCGTGGGAGGCGTGTCGTTACTGGGAATGCGATTGACGAATGAAGGAACGGTTGCGCCACTTTTTCTCTGAAAAGGCAAAAAAAAAAAAAACAGGAAGCAGAGTCAAGACGAGTAAAAGTTCTACATACATGAGAAAAGAACGACAGCAAACTGCAGCACAGAGCTGTGATAAGACAACTGAGGGTGGTGAAGTGGGGGTGCATAAAAAAATCGGATTAAAACATTTTTGAATTTGTCTTTTAAACTATAAAATAGTATCTTCTTCTTTCGGCTTTTCCCTTCAGGGGTCTCCACAGTGAATCATCTCTCTCCACCTATCCCTATCTTCTGCATCCTCAACACTTGCACCCACTAGCTTCATATCCTCATTAATTCCATCCATATACCTCCTCTTTGGCCTTCCTCTTCTCCTACCAATATATTTAAACTATAAAATAATATACGAACAACAAATAACATTACCTAATAAACTCATAAAGGCGGAGCATCTCTACACCAGCAAAAGGTAATGTCTATGAATATGCATGAATATGTAAATAACATTTAATGACATCACAAAATATGGCTTTAACAGATTTCCAGTTTCTGCATAATCAAAATCAGCAAATAAATCAAAAGAAATTATTTAAAAAAAAATCAAAAAAATAGTAGTAAAATATGATTGTAGGAAAAGTGGGCGGGGCAAAAATATAACATAACACTGCCTCTCGTTTATAACAAAGTTTCTGTTTTGGTTTAATGTTTAAGTAATAAATAGTCATCCGCTATAGGCTAGTAATTTGCATGGACTCACCGAGCCTTCCTCCAGCGCCCTCCGCACGGTAGGTAGGTCATTCACGGGGCACCACACCTCCGCGATCAGGCACTTGTTGGTGACGTCGAAGCTGCACAAATTCAGGATATGATAGATGGCTTTCATCTTCTTCACCTGGATCACCCACGTGTACACAGATTCCGAGGCCTTGATCAGCACCTGCCTCAGGTAATCCTCCGTCCGGTACAGAACCTATGAGTGAGGAATCATTCATGTTATAATATGTTAATGTTGTTAACCTTGTATAAAAAACAACAACCCAGAAACAAACCATAACACAAAAGTCTCACTGCACATCCATGTGGGTGTGTGTATATATATATATAAAGAAAAAAAAAGAAGTACAAAGTTCAAATCCCAAAATTACTCTTCTTTACTCAAAACACATTTCTGAGAAAAACATTTTTCATGAAATCTCCATCAGAATACATCGTATTGTTGTTCTAAGCTGAAAAAGAAAATAAAAGGCAGTAGGACTGAGCCTAAAAATAAAAATAAATCTAACTAGCAAAGCAAAATGCAGCTATGTTTGGTCAAAAAAGTATCATGTTCACAATACGCTGTGTTTAATCCTGTATAATAAAGCCAGAAACGGTGCTAGGAACCATAGCAGGTGTCCACATACTATATACAGTGTCCACACCTGTATACACCTGACCATCACACAAACATGTGCTTCTTCTTCCCCAAAACAAATGTACAGAACATCTGTGTGTGTGTGTGTGTGTGTAGTGTTACATTTTCCCTTCACTAAAACTCGAACCCTGTTCCAGCATGACGATGTACCTGTACACAGAGCAGCAGCTCTATGAAGACATGAGGTGGAGGTGAAGGTTGGAGACAGTGGAAGAACTCGAGTGTCTTGCACAGAGCCCTGACTCAACCCCACTGAACACCTTTAGGATGAACTGGACCTGGAGTCTGATCAACATCCTGACATCAGGGTCTGATCTCACTAACACCCTTGTAGCTGATTAAATGAACACAAATCCATCCAGACACTCTGACAAATCGGAGAGCTAATGTTGGGAATGAACTTGCTTTGATTGTCCAGAGGATTTGTCTGACAAAGACGGAACATAGAAGAAGTTTTTATTTTTAAGACGATGAGGTCAGGAGTACAGGAGACAATCGCTCTGTGTCTTTTATACGTCTGATATAACTCTCCCACTCAGTGTACTTTTACAATTAAAGAGATGAGTAAGACAGGAACTGTGCCAATTTAGTATTTTATTAACACTGTGTGTGTGTTTTTATGGCCATCACATGCTAAGGCAGGACGTTAATATCATGACTCAGATCAAATCTCCCGGTAGAGTCTCTAGCACACTCTTACACACACACACACACACACCACACACACACACACACACACACACACACACACACCACGAGCTCAGTCAGATGATGCACCACATCCTCCCAGGCCCGAGTTTCAGTGCAGTCTGAGATCAGAAACCAGCTACAAGATAAGTGTTATATAAAGTTTCTGAGGTGATTTAGAACAATGTCGTCATCAGCACACACCTCTCAGCCAATCAGAAAGCAGTATACTCACAATGTGCAGATCCTGGATGCGGGTGCGGAGACCCTCGACCACGTCGTCCCTCTCCTCGTTACTGTTAGGGTACGGGTACAGGTGGCAGTGGTAGCTGAGGACAAAAGGTGGCAATGGTTTGAAAAAAATATTCCAGATTCTGGATTCTGATTGGTGGGAAAGAGATGGATCATTTTCTGATGCGTTTCAGCTCATTCATGTGGTATAAGGGGAATAAAACACTGTTTGTTTTCTCTGCACGCTGATTGATCGCGAGCTCACGCCAATTTATTTTGAATCTATTCCTTTTTCCATGTAAACAGGAAGTCATTACCAGTCACAGATCTTCTTCACTTTCTGTCCGATCTGATCGCCCCAGTAGGAGATGAGGAAGACGGCACTTCTGGTGGGCTCACCCTGTCAAACCCACACCAAGGAAAAAATTAAATAAATGAATAAATAAAATCACACTCAGCTGCTTTAAATCAGTCAATATCTGGACATTCAGACTTTTCTCTCAGATCTTCATATGTTTAGAAATACATTGTTTAAATAAAACACTAATATACAGAGTGTCTCACAAGTCCAGCATCATAGGAAAGGGGAAAAATAAATAAATAAATAAATAAATATATATATATACATATAGTACTGTAACAGATATTATTTAATTATTATTATTTTTATTACATTTATTACTATTTAATATACATATTTAAGTAAGCCTT
>JAUCMX010000021.1:19261323-19316323 GCA_033459395.1 Hemibagrus guttatus | reverse complement strand
CGCCGCTTTTATGGGAAAAAGTACGAGAGAGAGACCGAGAGAGAAATAGAGAGAGAGAGAGAGAGAGAGAGGAAGAGAAAAGTACAAGAGGAAAGCCCTGAAACTATTGACAGAGGTCTTGAAAATGACATATTACCACTTTAAAAGGTATGTATAAGCGTAAACAGAAACCCTGAAATTTTAATCGAAATTGAACAATCACATATTGCCGCTTTAAGGTAAAAAAAATAGTCTGGAAATGTGCAAGGTGGAAGATTAAAACTACTGACAGACATCTGAAAAATAAAGTAGTGTGAGTGAAAAAACCCTGAAACTATTCTGTTAAAGAAAAAGTCTAAACAGCCACTTCAAGGAAAATAGTTTGCACTTGTGAAAGCACAAACCCCGAAGCTACTGACAGAAAAAATACATACTGCTTCTTTAAAGGGGAAAGTCTTAAGCACAAAACCTGAACCTACTTACAGAGGTATGAATACTATGTACATGCAGATGCCAAAATCCTTAAAATGACTGATCAAGGCCTGAAAAAATTGCATACTGCAGCTTTAAAAGAAACAGTATTTAACAGGAGAAGCAGAGGCCCTGAAACTACTGAGAGAAAGGTTACAGAAAGATCATAAGATATTCATGAAGAGCTGAAGGAGCCCGAATAAATTAATAAACGATTCAGTATTAAAAGGAGATGAAGATGATGAAGATGAAGATGATGAAGATGAAGACGAAGAAATCTTGGAATAAAGTTCACACTGATAAAACGCTGTTGCATAATGACATGAGAGTTATTTAGGCCACCAGGAGAGATTAATAGAGAAATAAGTCAGTGTTTAAAGGGAGAAAAAGTTGAGTAAATGTGAGAAGAAGCTGAAAAAGTCCTCACATCTCTGAACTCCACCAGTCCGAGCTCCCCTAGCTCACTGATGCACTCATAAGCCGAACCGGACTGCAGGAACAGCTGGGCCAAACACACCTCCTCACTCCGAAACAGAGAGCCCATTTCGGACGAATAAACCTCCGAAACTGCACCTCGGGAAAGACTTCACTTCTCTCAGCTTCTCTTCCGTCCAGAAAACTTGTTTAACGCAGACCTGACCGCCGCGCTGGTCTTAGTCTTAGCCTTAGCCTTAGGTCGCGCAGCCCGGCTAGCCTCGGCTTAGCTGTGACGTAACGTAACGTAACGTGACGACGTGTCTTCCTTATCGTGCGCTGTTTTTTTTCTTCCTCTTCTTCCCACCCATATTCCGGCAAACTCTACCTTCAGCGCTGTGATTGGTTAATCCGCTTACTTGATGACTGTGCGATCCAATCAGGGTGCCTCTCTTGATATGTTTCGACACAATGAGGCGGGGTTAGACTTTTTCGCAGAATACGGGTGTCGCGAGTCTTCTCCTCAGGAATTTTAGCATCGGTATTGTGTTGTAATTTTTTTTGTTTTGCTTTAAAAATACAATCCAATTAAAACACAAAATGAATCAATCAATTCATTACAAATACAAATACATAGCTAGAAAACTTAGCTAGCATAAAGTTTTTAGCGATAGCTGAAAAATGTTTAGCAACAAGGCCGTGTTCCAAATAGCCCCCGCATCCCTATATAGGTGCACTTATTTCTTTAATGCATGAAGTCCACTATCTAGTGTAAGTACATATCCAGATTTAATATCGAACCATTTTGCGTTAACGTATATAAACTCGTCAGACGGACTTTTTTTTTTATATATAGTTTATTAACAGATTATTTTAGCTGTATTAGCGCCTCTGAGACAATCTGTTATAAAGTCATGCGGTAGCGAAGCAGCCTCGCAAAAAAAAAAAACGGAAGCAGTTCTTCCAAAATAAAAGTCCGCCTCAGGCGCGTTTTAAAGTGAGTTGAAATTTTCTTTTTTTTTTCTTTTTCTTTTCTTTTTTTTCTAAAATTACATCAACAATTAAAAAAATGAAGTCATTTTTTAAAAGGAATTTTTGCTGCCTGTTAAATACATTTGAAAGAGCTGTAGTCTTTGCTCTTATTTATACGCGTGGTTATGTCTGAAAACAAGATGGCGGCCTGAATATGTGTGAGTGAGTGCGTGTGTCTGTGTGCAAACTGCTGTGTTGATCTTATGAATTATCATTTATCATCATTATTATAATTACAATACACGTCGAGATCTCAGGTGAGGAGTTTTTTTGTGTGTTAACTCTATCAAATACTGTATAATATGACGTGATTTTGCTAGATGATGATTTCTGTGGTGGTGTTGTGATAAGAGTAAAATTCAGAGGAATGTGAGTACGTGAAAAAAGGGGAGACAAAACAATAGAGAAGAAAAGAAAATTGTGATTCTGCTTTTCAGTCCAGCTTTCAGGTGGTGATGGCGGATGTAGTGACTGTGGACTCCTCCAACCTGAACCAAGAGTCTGACATCCAACCAGGATCCCTGCAGGAGGAAAAGCATCCGGAGGAGGAACCTAAAGCAGAAAGCAATAACGAAGGAGAAGAACGAGAAGATTGCAGCAACTCTGGCGTCTACCGCTACATCAAGGAGGATCTGTTCACCTCCGAGATCTTCAAGGTGCAGATCCAGAACCTGCCCAGGTACATCGGCTTCAACGACCTGAAGAAGTTCCTGAACAAACATGGGCTGAACCCACACAAGATCAAGCTGATGGGGAAGCAGTCCTTCGCCTTCGTCACCTTCAAAAACCAGGTTGGGTTTTTATTTCTGTCAGCGGTTGAGACTTTAATGATCAGAAAGTTTGAATGAAGAATGTTCTGTTGTGGTGTGTGAGTGCAGGAGGACAGGGACAAGGCCATGAAGCTGGTCCACGGCGTCCACTGGAAGGGGAAATTCCTGAGTGTGCGATTGGCCAAGCCTAAAGCCGACCCCCTCCTCAGGAAGCGTAGGCAGGACGAAGAGGCGGCGGACGGAGGACAGCCAGCGCCCAAACGTCCAGCTGAGGGACACGACGGTGGTGGGGACGAACCACTCAGCATCCAGCTCGCCAACGTGGTCACACCCCTGTGGCGGGTTCCGTACCCCGAGCAGCTCCGGAGGAAGGAGCAGGAGGTTGAGGCGGTCCTGCACACACTCACCAGGTAACCTGATTACCTTCCGAGTCACAGCTAGATAAAAACACTGCTCCTTAAAAAAGAAAAATTAAAAGTATAATAAATTACACTTAAAAAATTAATAAAATATATATTTTCCTTGTTTAAATACTTCTGATTACTAATATTCCATCTAGTTTAATATAGTTAAATAATAATAAATAAATGCTACTTAATTTTGAAAACTTATGTACAGGACAGTGGTGAGAGCGGCCATGCTGTATGGTTTAGAGACAGTGTCACTGAGGAAGAGACAGGAGTCAGAGCTAGAGGTAGCAGAGCTGAAGATGTTGAGGTTCTCTTTGGGAGTGACAAGATTGGACAGGATTAGGAACGAGTACATCAGAGGGACAGCTCATGTTGGACGTTTGGGGGACAAAGTTAGGGAGGCCAGATTAAGATGGTTTGGACATGTTCAGAGGAGGGAGAGTGAGTATATTGGTAGGAGAATGTTGGACATGGAGCTGCCAGGCAGGAGGCAAAGAGGAAGGCCAAAGAGGAGGTATATGGATGGAATTAATGAGGATATGAAGCTAGTGGGTGCAAGTGTTGAGGATGCAGAAGATAGGGATAGGTGGAGAGAGATGATTCGCTGTGGAGACCCCTGAAGGGAAAAGCCGAAAGAAGAAGAAGAAGAATTTTGAAAACTTAAATACAAATAATTAAATTAAACAGCAAACATTTAAAAAAATAATAACCTGTTAATAAATAAAAATCAAATAGTAATATATTTACATTACTTTAACATCATGAGTTTAAATAAAATATTAATAAATAATTCCATCCCAAACAAAATAATATAATGGAATATAATTTAAATAAATATAATTACTTATTTTATTAAAATGAGCTTATTAAAAAAACTTATTTATATCATAAATTCTTTTTTTTTCTTGGTTAAATGTATCAAATATTTCAAATTGACAGTGTTTGAAATAACAATCTAGCCATGCGGGTCACAGTCCAGTGACTTCTGTGCCGGTCCCAAGCCCGGATAAATAGAGAGGGTTGCGTCAGGAAGGGCATCCGGCGTAAAACGTTGCCAAATTTAACCATGCGAATCGTCAGTACTCTGAATTTCATACCGGATCGGTCGAGGCCCGGGTTAACAACGACCGCCATCGGTGCCGTTGACCTACAGGGCGCCGGTGGAAATTGGGCTACTGTTGGTGGAAGAAGTAGAGGAGGGAGGAGAGTGCACAGACCGAGAGAGAAGAGGAAAGGTAAGAGTGTAGGACTGAGAATAGGAACTCTGAATGTTGGTACTATGACAGGGAAAGGTAGAGAGCTGGCTGATATGATGGAGAGAAGGAAGGTGGATATACTGTGTGTACAGGAGACCAGGTGGAAGGGGAGCAAGGCTCGTAGTATAGGAGCAGGATTCAAGCTGTTTTATTATGGTGTGGATAGTAAGAGAAATGGGGTAGGTGTGGTCCTGAAGGAGGAGTTTGTGAGGAATGTTCTGGAGGTGAAGAGAGTGTCAGACAGGGTGATGAGTCTGAAGTTAGAGATTGAAGGGGTGATGTTGAATGTTGTTAGTGGTTATGCCCCACAGGTAGGTTGTGAGTTAGAGGAGAAAGAGAGATTCTGGAGTGAATTAGATGAGGTGATGGAGAGTATTCCCACGGGTGAGAGAGTGGTGATAGGAGCGGATTTTAATGGACATGTTGGTGAGGGGAACACAGGTGATGAGGAGGTGATGGGCAGGTTTGGAGTTAAGGAAAGGAACCTTGAAGGACAGATGGTAGTGGACTTTGCTAAGAGGATGGACATGGGTGTGGTTAACACTTATTTTCAGAAGAGGGAGGAGCATAGAGTGACTTACAAGAGTGGAGGTAGGAGAACACAGGTAGACTACATCCTATGTAGAAGAGGCAATCTGAAAGAGATTAGTGACTGTAAAGTGGTAGTGGGAGAGAGTGTAGCCAGACAGCATAGGATGGTGGTGTGTAGGATGACTTTGATGGTCTGTAAGAAGAAGAGGTCAGAGATAGAGATAGAGAAGAAAACCAAGTGGTGGAAGCTGAAAAAGGAGGAATGTTGTGAAGAATTTAGACAGAAGTTGAGGCAGGCTCTGGGTGGTCAGGTAGTGCTGCCAGATGACTGGGAAACTACAGCAGAAGTGATCAGGGAGACAGGGAGAAAGGTGCTGGGTGTGTCATCTGGAAGGAGGAAAGAAGATAAGGAGACTTGGTGGTGGAATGAGGAAGTTCAGGATAGTGTCCAGAGGAAGAGGTTAGCCAAGAAGAAGTGGGACATGGACAGGACTGAAGAGAATAGACAGGAATACAAGGAGTTACAGCGCAGAGTGAAGAGGGAGGTGTCTAAGGCCAAGCAGAAGGCATATGAAGAGTTGTACACTAGGTTAGACACTAGAGAAGGAGAGAAGGACTTGTACAGGTTAGCTAGGCAGAGGGATCGAGATGGGAAGGATGTGCAGCAAGTTAGAGTTATTAAGGATAGAGATGGAAGGGTGCTCACAAGTGAGGAGAGTGTACAGAGGAGATGGAAGGAGTACTTTGAGGAGCTGATGAATGAGGAAAATGAGAGGGAAAAAAGAGTAGAAGGGGTGAACTCTGTGGAACAGAAAGTAGATAAGATTAGAAAGGATGAAGTCAGGAAGGCTTTGAAGAGGATGAAAAGTGGGAAGGCAGTTGGTCCTGATGACATCCCGGTGGAGGTCTGGAAGTGTTTGGGAGAGGCAGCAGTGGAATTTTTGACTAGTTTGTTCAACAGGGTTTTAGAGAGTGAGAGGATGCCTGAGGAATGGAGAAGAAGTGTGTTAGTGCCGATCTTTAAGAATAAGGGTGACGTGCAGAGTTGCAGTAACTATAGGGGGATAAAGTTGATGAGCCATACAATGAAGGTATGGGAAAGAGTAGTGGAAGCTAGGTTAAGGAAGGTAGTGGAAATTTGTGAGCAGCAGTATGGCTTCATGCCCAGAAAGAGCACAACAGATGCAATTTTTGCTCTGAGGATTTTGATGGAGAAGTATAGGGATGGTCAGAGGGAGTTGCACTGTGTGTTTGTAGACTTGGAGAAAGCGTATGACAGGGTGCCAAGAGAAGAGCTGTGGTACTGTATGAGGAAGTCAGGAGTAGCAGAGAAGTATGTCAGAGTGGTGCAGGACATGTATGAGAGGAGCAGGACAGTGGTGAGGTGTGCTGTAGGTCAGACAGAGGAGTTCAAAGTGGAGGTGGGACTGCATCAGGGATCGGCTCTGAGCCCCTTCCTGTTTGCTATAGTGATGGACCAGTTGTCAGAGGAGGTCAGACAGGAGTCTCCTTGGACAATGATGTTTGCAGATGACATTGTGATCTGTAGTGAGAGCAGGGAGCAGGTGGAGGAAAACCTGGAGAGGTGGAGGTTTGCGCTGGAGAGAAGAGGAATGAAGGTCAGTCGTAGTAAGACTGAGTACATGTGTGTGAATGAAAGGGAGGGAAGTGGAACAGTAAGGTTACAGGGTGAAGAGGTGAAGAAGGTACAGGAGTTTAAGGACTTGGGGTCAACAGTCCAGAGTAATGGAGAGTGTGGGAAAGAGATAAAGAAGCGAGTGCAGGCAGGTTGGAATGGGTGGAGAAAGGTGTGGGGAGTTCTGTGTGAGAGGAAAATATCAGCGAGAATCAAGGGGAAGGTGTACAGGACAGTGGTGAGAGCGGCCATGCTGTATGGTTTAGAGACAGTGTCACTGAGGAAGAGACAGGAGTCAGAGCTAGAGGTAGCAGAGCTGAAGATGTTGAGGTTCTCTTTGGGAGTGACAAGATTGGACAGGATTAGGAACGAGTACATCAGAGGGACAGCTCATGTTGGACGTTTGGGGGACAAAGTTAGGGAGGCCAGATTAAGATGGTTTGGACATGTTCAGAGGAGGGAGAGTGAGTATATTGGTAGGAGAATGTTGGACATGGAGCTGCCAGGCAGGAGGCAAAGAGGAAGGCCAAAGAGGAGGTATATGGATGGAATTAATGAGGATATGAAGCTAGTGGGTGCAAGGGTTGAGGATGCAGAAGATAGGGATAGGTGGAGAGCGATGATTCACTGTGGAGACCCCTGAAGGGAAAAGCCGAAAGAAGAAGATAGTGTTTGAAATAACATTAATAAAAGAATCCAAACGAATAAAAATAAAGCAAGAAATAATAAAATGGAAATACATTTGAATTAAAAATGTAATAATTTTCCTGTTTTAATGTAAAAACAATTCGAGTTTCATTATTATTATTAATTGTAGTAGTAAATATACTACTACAAAAAAAGCTAAAATAATAATAATTCATCATTTATTTTTAAGAAGAGTACATTAATAAACCATGAAAATCCTTTCTTTTTTTTCTCCTTTTTCTTTCTCACCTTTGTTTGTTTGTTTGTTTGTTTTGTGTGTGTGTGTGTGTGTGTGTGTGTGTGTGTGTGTGTGTACAGGGAGATAGGGAACAGTAATAAATCCATGCTGCCGTGGCTGTTTGTGCAAAAGGAGAGGAATAAAGGTGTGTGTTGTCCTCTGGAGCCCATCAAACCCTCACCTGTACAGGTAATAGCTACTGACCAGCTCACACACTCAGCAAGGTTCCTCATACACATCATACAGTGTGTGTGTGTGTTCAAATTCACACACACATACACAATCATACATAGTACAACATAGTGAAATGTATTTTATGACTGTCCAGTGATGGAAATAAAACTAGAATATAAAATATAAGAATAAATAAAATTGTAAGACTAAAATATAAAACGCAAGAAATAATTTAAATAAAAATGTAAAACTAGAATATAAAAATATGAGATACACTGGAAGAAAATGAGAATCTAAAATAAAGAATATCAAGTATAAAAAGAATATTGGAATATAATACGGAATATAGTATAAAAATAGGCTAGCAATTATACGATACATAAAAATAAAAAAAATAGAATAAAAGTAAACAACAATAGAATAGATATGAATGGAATAAGTAGAATGTTCAAGGTTAAAGTGACGTGTAATGGGTGTGTAAAGTGCTGTGCCAATAATCCGGTGTGTGTGCGTGTGTGTGTGTGTGTGCAGACGGAGTACAGGAATAAATGTGAGTTTGTGATCAGTACCGGTGCGGACGGGGAGGATAAGACGGTGGGGTTCCGCTTGGGGAAGTATAAAGGAGGCTCCTGCGCTGTGGTGAGTCCCTCAGACACCATCCACGTCCCTGAAGGAGCCAAACGCGTCGTCCTCGCCTTCCAGGACTTCATCCGGTACTTTATCACACACACACTCACACACTCTCGCACTTCAGCTTCAAATCAAACCAACTCATCCATCCAGGGAAAATGGATACGGACTTTTCACTACTGTCACGTCGAGTGCAAAAGTTTGTACACCCCTACATCTAGATCATGGTGGCACGTCATCTCTATATATTCAATAAGAACATTAATACATTAATTAATAGCCCCTTTAATGGCTTTTGTGTAATGTATTCTTTTTTTCTTTTTTTTTTCTTTTTTACTAGGTTTTTTTTTTTTTTTTTTTTTTTTTTTTTTAAGCATAAATCAGGTTCTGATCCGTTAAATATGTTTATAATTTAATTTCTGGGAAAAAGAATTAGTTCTGCTTTCTTTTTTCCCCCTTTAAATATTACTGTAATGGAAAATAAAACACAGATATTTAAAATAAAATATAAGCAACCATATAAAATAATATAATAAAATCAGAATAAATGGTATAAAATTGGACCCCACCAAAAAAACAATAAATAAAAATAATTTTCAGTTAAATCTGATGATACATTGTCTGATTACGAAAGTTAAAATTAGTCTAAATAAATAGTTTTAAGTCATTTGAATTGATTAATAAAATTCAGGTTTTGTTACTCTGTGGAAACTTTTGCACTCGGCTGTGTGTTATAGTTTGCTATATGTTTTTATTCCAGTTCATGAAACTGTATAAGAGGAAACGCAATGATGCACAGATAACTGTGTGTGTGTGTGTGTGTGTGTGTGTAGGTCGACTCCGTATGCTGTGTACAGTCCAGAGACGTACGAAGGTCACTGGAGGCAGCTCACCGTCCGCACGAGCAGAACCAATCAGATCATGGCTGTGGTCTTCTTCCATCCACAGGTTACACACACACATGCAAAAAACCACATGTTTACAGACGCGTGCACATACACACACACACACACACACACACACACACACACACACACACACACACACGGACAGAGATAGTTCTCTCCATTTCTTTATCAAATAGTCATTTTTGGACCAATCGCAGGACAGAGTGATGTCACACCGTCAAATCTGATGCATAACAACAAGCAGACCACAAAACATCACATTCTATGGTTAGTTAGTTAATTAGTTAGTTGGCTAGTTAGTTGTTAAAGTGAAAAATGAAAATAGTTAAATTATATTTTATTAATCGTGTGCTGGTCCATAATTC
The DNA here is from genome assembly GCA_033459395.1 of Hemibagrus guttatus. Lineage (NCBI taxonomy): Eukaryota > Metazoa > Chordata > Actinopteri > Siluriformes > Bagridae > Hemibagrus > Hemibagrus guttatus. The sequence continues at coordinate 19,306,822 of JAUCMX010000021.1, read as the reverse complement.
ATTGGCAGACTGTATTAGTAAATATTAGGATCTTAAAATATTAAAAAAATATATTTATTGTCTAGAATATTTTTGAGGTTTCATCTGGATGTGAAGAGAATTTTTTTTGCTTTTTTGATAAATAAATACTTATTATTTAAACATTTTATTATTAAAATCATTAAAATATTATATTAATATAAATTAATATTAAAAAATTTTCTTTCTCCGATAGTCAAACATTATATTTAACATTAGCGTTGAAAAACTTTAAATTATTTAAATGAATGAACTTTAATTATTTAAAAAATAGAAGAAGCAGAAAATAGAGAATAAAAATGTAATAGAAAAAATAATTGTTATAAAATGAAAATAATTAAGATAAAATAGTAATTAAAAAAACTGTGTAAAGCAGGGAAGAAATCATTTAATTCAGTTATTAAATAATATTTTTTAAAAAGGGTGGAAAATATATATATATATATATATATGAAATATAAAACTAAATAAATAAATTAAGATTTTCCAGAGTAAATTATTTTAGATTAGAGTTCATGCAGTGGGCGTGGCTTTGCTCTCTTCTGATTGGCTGTATTGTAATGTATACATGCACTGGGCGTGGCTTTGCTCTCTTCTGATTGCTTGCTAAATGTATTGTAATGTATATTCTCTGAAACATCACGTGTTTAACATGTTTTACATTTCAGATGTTTTTCGTTGATAAACGTTATTTTCTGCTGCTGTAGAAACTGGACGAGGACGAGACGGCGTCTCTTAAGGAGTCTTTGAGGAGCTATTTTACAGACGGAGAGGGGAAGGACAGCAGGGTTACGTCTCTGCACTTCGTCAGGATGGGACAGAGGTGAAGGGACATGTTCATGATGATGATGAGAGACGTGTGTGTGTGTGTGTGTGTGTGTGTGTCAGAGATCCTAATCATGTCTTGGTTCTGGAGCAGGACGTCTGGAGTGTCAGAGGATTTGCCGTGTGAGCTGGTGGCCGGTGAGCCGTGGATCCACGAGGAGCTGCTTGGACTCAGGTTTCGCATTTCTCCTCACTCCTTCTTCCAGGTAAACATCTGCCTCGTTAATAAACTTTTAAATAAACCCACCATCGTGACCGAGTGAAACGTGTAAGTGCTAGTTGTGTATCTAGGAGTGGGTGGGGCTAACAAGCTCTCCCCTCTCTCTCTCTCTCTCTCTCTCTCTCTCTGTCCCCCTTCTCCCCCCCCCTTTCTCTCTCCATCCCTCTCCCTTTCTCCCCCTCTCTCTCTCTCCCTCCCTCTTTCTCTCTCTCTGAACAGACGAACACTCTAGCGGCGGAGGTGTTGTACTCGTCTGTAGGTGAATGGGCTGAGCTGGACCAGGACACCACCTTGCTGGATGTGTGCTGTGGAACAGGAACCATCGGCATCTCTCTGGCCAAGGTGTACACACACACACACACACACACACAGTCTTTGTACTGATAAATAATAAAAATGTAATTATTTATCTATTTATAATAAGTAAAAAATAAAGTAAATGCCATAAAAACAGATCCAGTTCTATTTAAACTGTAATTAATTTCTAGTCATCAATCTGGCAACCCTGACAAGTTAACTTTGTTTATTTATTTATTTTAATCTCCTGCAGTTTATTTCTGTATTTCACATCTAATATATTTAATAATAATATTATTAATAAAACATTGTAAAGTGTCCTGGTTATATGAAATTCTGCTTTTTATCAATTATTGACATTTTTCCTCCCGTGTGTTTTTGTTGTCAGTAAAATTCACACACATTTAATATTTTTTTTTTTCCTTTTTCTCTTTATTTTTAAAAGTCTATTTTTAATTTTTTATTGTGTTTATTCCGACTGCCTTTCCTTCTTCGGCAGCATTTAAAATAAATTGTGTTTTTCTCTTAACAATCTTAAATAGATTGTAAACAGCGATCAATCTGGCAACCCTGAGAAGTTTGATTTGTTTGTGTAGCTGAAGTATAAAATGTTCACACACTAGACTCACTCCTGTTCCTTCTTCCTCTCTGTGTGTGTGTGTGTGTGTGTGTGTGTGTGTGTATGACAGAGAGTCAGGAAGGTGATAGGAATTGATTTGTGTCAGGAGGCCGTGAACGACGCCAAAGTGAACGCAGAAGCTAATGGTAGCTTTTTTAACTGATGGAGCTGTTTACGTTGGAGTAATTGTGCTCCTGAATTCATGCGTGTGTGTGTGTGTGTGTGTGTGTGTGTGTGTGTGTCAGGTTTAAACAACGTGGAGTATCACTGTGGTAAAGCGGAGGACATCTTCCCCTCCGTACTGAACGCTGTGGTGTCTCCTAATGTTACTGCGATTGTAGATCCTCCTCGAGCAGGACTGCGTAAGAGCTACTCTTCATCATCATCATCATCATCATCATCATCAGTGTGATGTTCACCTGCCAGCTTTAAACACCACAGCACGTCCCTGAGCGCTTTATTCCTGTTAAACATTTCATTTTTTTATTTCATTTTAAATAATGACGTTTAGATTTTATCCGTTTTTAGTTACACTTCCACTAAGGAGACTCTATTCAATTCAATCTCTCTCTCCCTCTCTCTCTTCCCCTTCTATGTCCCTCCTTACCTCTCTCTCTCCCTATCTCTTCCTTCTTTAGTAAACATTTAGTTTTTATCCGTTTTATAAGAAGAATCCATTTTTTTAATCGTTTTTTTAAGTCGTTTTTATGAGAATGAATTTGAACCAATCACAGTTCAGAATTTTTTTCAGGGGGTGTGACAAACAGGATCTCAGATTTTAAAAGAAAAATCTGTATTTTTTTTCTCAGGATCTCAGTGCAGCGTGACGTCAGCCATCTTTGTTTGAAGCCGTTTCTGATTTCGTTTCTTTCCAGATTCCAGGGTGATTTTGGCGATCCGGAGGGCGGAGCATCTGAAGCGTCTGGTTTACGTCACCTGTAACGCCAAAGGGGCCATGAACAACTTCATCGAGTCAGTAAACCACGCATTTTAACATTGTTGACCAGCCAGGTCTCTTAAAATACTTCAAATTTTAAATATAAAAAAGTCTGAAGTAAAAAAAAAACAACATGCTAACAATAGTAATAATAAATCATTTATTTATTTATTATTCCAACGATTATATTATCCATCTGTAAATATGTACAATATTGTAAATTTTATCCTTGTATTTGTTTATTTTATTTTGTCTTAATTCTTCCTAAATTCTTTATTCTTATTATAGTTGTTTGTCATTTTATTTTATTTTGTTTGTTTAATTATTTTTGGTGGTAAGGGTCCTCATGGGGTGGAAAAAGTTCTAACCTTAATTGTATAAGGTGTGCTGTTACATCTCAGGGGAAAAAATAATTAAAATAATAATAATAAAATAATAGTAAAAGAAATAGCTAATGACTGGTGATTGGATCGAACTGAATATTTTATCTTTAAAATTCTTGGAAAAAAAAAAAGTACAAAATTTCAGATTCAAATAATTTCTTTCGTGTGACGTTAAATAAACGTATCCGTGTTAATCTCCCTCCTTCCTTCCCTCCCTTCCCTCCCCTCCCCTCCCCTCCCCTCCCTTCCCCTCCCCTCCCCTCCCTTCCCCTCCTTCCCTTCCCCTCCTTCCCTCCCCTCCCCCCCCTCCGTAATTGGAACTTTTTTTACATTTTCATCTGTTTGGTGTCTACAATCAGCACTAATGGCTTCTCTTCTGTTTCCCGGTCAGTCTGTGCAGAGCTCCGTCTAACCGTGTTCACGGAGCGCCATTCCGTCCGGTGCGAGCCATGGCGGTGGACCTGTTCCCTCAGACCGCACACTGCGAGAATGTCCTGCTGTTCCAGAGAGTCGACTACGGCTAACACTTTCTCGCGGCTCCTGCAGCTAGTCACGATTTATTCGATCGTAATTAGCATCTCGTTTCCTTGTGTAACCTTTATAACCATTTATTTTCTCGCTCCAGAACTCACACACAAGTGCACTGGAGATGGTTTTTAAGTTGAATTAATTTGGTAAAACAGAAGAACTTGAAGAAAGAAAGATGCAAAAACATAATCCAGGTGTTTTCCTGACCCAGCAATTAGCCCCACCCCTTTTATTTTACTTGTATAAAAGTTTCACAGAAGGGGTTTGGATGGTGATCTCCGTTTTTGGTGTCGTCACAGCACCAGCAAGTAGAGGAGTTACATACTGCTGCTTTAATTTTCTTGTACATTAAAATGATGGAGAAATAAATAAAGGAGGAGAACCGTCTGGTTACATCATCACACCTTTATTCATTTGCATAAAGAAATCACTGATCTTCAGCGATCAAGTCACATGACCAACTTTTTTTTTTTTAGGCAGCGTTTATCCAAACCGAAAAGATAATACAACCATGGGGTGTGTTGTGAGAAGTTTCTTCACAGCAAACACACACACACACACACTCGTTTGGAGAGCAACAGGACAGGCAGAGAAGCGCTGATGATGATGATGATGATGCAGCACATTCTGGAAGCGGTGGCGGCGGCTTTGTGTTCACACACACCAACGCACTAAACATTCAGGAAAAGCAACAGATAAAAACCTTCACACTGTTCCAGTAGTTATTGCGTTGTTTTTTTCCCCCTCACGTCTATGTTTACACACAAAAAAAAACCCCACACACACACACTGTGGTAAAAATATCCTGAAGCGATCTACATACTAAAAAACTGCATAAGATGTTAAGCTTTGGTTCGTACGTTCTCTTTATCCTTTCTTTTTTTTTTTGATCAGAGCTCTCTGAAATAAAATGTTTACATGCCCAAGAAGTACTAAACACACACACACACACACTTTACATTCAAGTGGCTGAAATCTAACTCATGCTGGAAAGAGCAGGATTTTATTCACACACACACACACACAGAGGACTAGGTAGCTTCACTTCATCTCCTACACGTGAGAAATGGCACAGAACATAAGTGTCACATATCAAACATCTCTCCCATCTTTATTTCTTTTTTTTTTTAAGTCTCTGTAACAGTTCCTTTGTGAGAGCAGGCTTTAATGCTCCAAGCCCTTGTGCTTGTGGTTTCGCTGCAGTGCTAAAGGCTAAAAGGAAAAAGCAAGATTCTTGGTTCGAGCAGCGTTTTTTGTTTTTTTCCCCTGCCTGCTCGCTGATATGTATTATCCTGCCTTTTCCTAAAAGAAAAAGATGACCTTGGCGTAATTCTGGTCTCGGACCTGCCAACCCTGAGGAGGAAACCACACACGGGTCAGTACCCAGCATGGAGCGATGACGGAACCAAGCTTTCCTTCTAAATGCATCAGAAAAAGAGTCGAAGCTTTTTGAGCACAACAGTGACCTCTAGTGGTCATGAGCTGTGTCTAACATACGACTTAACTCGGTCAGTAATGTATGCGTCCCTGTCAAAACTTTCCTCTATAACGTATCAGAAAAGATTCGAAGCTTTTTGACCCAACAGTGACCACTAGTGGTCACGAGAGTTGTATGACATACGGCGTTTAACGTACGTGCGCGTAAGGAACGTTCTCTGTACCGATTATCCATCATCAAAAATCACCAACACAAAGCAGAGCAGCTTGCTTTATACCTTCTGCACGATTCTGCTGCAAAAACGCGAGCGACGTTTTAATTCACGTGCACTCTGACGTACGTCTCGGAAAATGTAAAAAGGTATCTGTCTATCAGGTCGGAGTGGAAGTCACGCTGACGAGCTCCGAGTCTCTTCAGACTCCTTTCTGCTGTCGTGATTGTCGTCATGATCTAAAACGGAGCTTTCAGGAAGTCCGAATACGACGCTCGCCGCGACAGGAAAAGCGGTAAGTGCTAGTGCGTTGTAACGCGCTAAGAAACGTTCACAAGAGTGTGATTCGAGACAGAACATGAGTTCGGTGTTTAGCGGAGTTGGATGGATCCGAATGCTACAGCGAAAAGAGAAAAAAAAAAAAAAAAACAGTACGTATTAATTTAAACGTTCCATTCCAAAAGATTAGCATACAAAATCTGTAAAAATAATTAAACACAACAGAGGAGATCAAGCGTTCCTCCTAAACGTCACGAGTTCCCAACTTTGAGGATCGCTGACCGCTGTTAGCAAGATTGAGGAACGTGGGTTTGGATTTAATTGGGCGAAACTGGAATGTACTGGTTTCGATATTTTCACAGCTATTTACGTATCGCTAACCTGATTCTGTTTTCTGCTTCTTCTCAAATATTTTCAACTCGCCGTGTTTTTGAAGACTTTTTAACCCACACTCCGGAGCTTTCTTTCATCTTAAACAGAGAAAAAGCCGTACAAAAATTCATTTTCGTACAGCTGAATGATAAAAGAAAATTTTTTTATTTTTTTAGTAATTTAGTGTTCGTCCACATTAAAGGTTGGCAGTTCCGAGTATTTTTTATTTTCCCCTCGACCCTTCTCTTGGCTAAAATCGATGTTTTGTGCTACTCAAAATTCTCAACAATAATTAAAAATTCTCGATAATAATTCAGGAGCGTGCAAAACCGAACACACGGAATCAGATCCGGTCCAAACGGATTTCATTCACCGCCGACGTGTTATTTATCGTACCATGATGAACATAAAAAAAAAAATAAAAAAAAACATACACAGCAGAAGTCTACATTTTCACCTAAATCCAGAACGGTAAATACGGAAAGAAATATCCATCTGGGAAAAAAAAAACCTTTATTAAATCAATCATCTAAATATATATTTCAAAATAAAAACCAAAACAAAAGCAGCCACAACGTTTAAAACCCACAAACGCAAGCATTCGGACACCGCGCTTCTTTTTTTTTCTCTTTATGGTTAATGAGTGGCGGCGGGATTGGTAGAAAGAATGCATCAGGGCGTGTGCGATGACGTTTCACCTTGTCACCCGCTAGTGCATGGGATTTATATCCGTCTGATCCGGGTCAGGACTGAACCCTGGTGTCTGTGGTGAGCTGGTATTGCCTTGTCGCACTAACTGCATAATTTAGCGTTTTATTTTTAGGTGGAATCATGATGAAGTGACCTTCTGCATTTTTTCTTCTTCTTCAGTGTGGGCGGGTCGAAGTTCCTCTAGACGTCGACGGTGCACAGAGGCTCGCTGCCGGGTTGCGCCGACTCCACCACCGTCATTTTGGGCTTCTTTCGCGTCTCCTCCTGGAAACAGGAACATAAAGATGTGGATGGAATGAATGGATCGATGGATCTGACCGTCTCTGGCACAAATTCCAGTTGTTCTGTCGTAGGAAAATAATCAACAGCAGCACGGTGTGATGAAGCGGCTTTAAAGTGACCACACTAACGGTGATTATTTTCCCACAACACGACAACCCTGACCCTCGTCTTCAAGAAAGGTATTGGCACCCTTCTGCCACCATCCAGCAACAGAAAAAGGTGTGTGTACAGAGAAGATCTTAAATCAAGTGTTGGTTTATTCTCAGTGCAGCTGTGTGTGTGTGTGTGTGAGTGAGTGAGGTGTGTAATAACATTTAAACATCCCCATGATGCCATAAATCCAGCCATGCCGTCATAGCCATGCCGTCACTGAGCGAACAGCTCTGTGCGAGTGTGTGTGTACTGAGCGAACAGCTCTGTGCGAGTGTGTGTGAGCATGAGAGGTGTGTAACAGCATTTAAAACATCCACATGACGCCATACACCTGGCCACGTCGTCACAGCTGTACCAAGAGAACTGACCACAACCTGAACCTGGCCCTTCTTCCGAGGAACAGAGGGGTGCCAATACTTTGTGCACCATTAATGGAGTGTGTTGGTCTTACCCTCTCTCGAGCCAGTTTCCTCATCTCCTCTTGAAGTTTGTTCAGAATGTGGAGGTTAGGCTTGTTCTTTTTGGCATACTGCTGCAGCTCGATCACACTCTTGTCTGAATTTTCCTACACACACACACACACACACACACACACACACACACATCAATAACACCACTAATGCCAAGCTTCATTCTTCTACAGCTTTGAATTCTTATCCAAATACCTTTTTCACCATCTTGTTGTTCTCTCTGCCATACATGCGCAGGAGAGAACCCCAGTTCTTCACGTGAGGGTGCAACATCTGGAGGATCTTCTGAGAGGCCAGCTGTTTTCCCACTCTCTTGTTCTTACCTTTGTACACAAACCAAAATCTCAGGACAACACAAAGACGCAATGAGAGCGCTGCAGCATGGTGCCTTGTTTTAAATGCATCATCTATTTGAAATGGTAGAACACGTCAGGAATAAGCCAGTGTGTGTCGTTCCGTCATAGGAAAATCATCAACTACAGGGTGGTGTGATGAAGCAGAGTAGGTTTCAAAGCCTTTTATTCCCCTTATCCCACTTCAGTTACAGTCTACGTAGTATAGAGTGACACTACACTTTTTATCCATTTTTAGTTACATTTAACTTTTACAGAAATCCCAAGAGTTTTCCTGTTCCTCTTATGGCTTATGTTATAGCAGCTATGAACAGACATCAGCCCATAGACTCATCTACCTCTGGGACTGGAGACTCCTTCCATACTTGCTAGATAAGCGTATTTCTCCTTACAGGAAAGTGTTGATACGAGGCGTTACTATAGAAACAACACCGTATCAATGTAAACCTGTGCTATTATTGGAAATGAATCAACTTCTAACCAATCAGGATTCAGAATTCATAGTGCTGTGGGATTAAAGGCCATTTTAAGGAGAAGAGTGTGTGCGCGCGCGTGCGTGTGTGTGTGTGTGTGTGTGTACACTTACACCACCCACGTACGCTGTGTTTCCCACACGTCATGACGTATTCACTCTTCTGGTTCTTCCCTGGAATGACCTCAAACTTGATGCTGGTGTCCCCCATCCCATGATTTCTGTAAACAGGAAGTGAAACACAAAACAGCCGTGTTACGAGGCGGTCCAGATTCTCGGCGTCATGCAGAGTTCTTAATTCTCCCACCTCTTAAGGCACTCATGAAGGATCTGGTAAGGTGACAGTAAGCCTGCTTTGTTGGTCAGTTCATACACCCGCGAGTCTTCAATACTGATATGGTTAAAATACTGAGGAGGAAACGTGAACCTGTGATTAGCGCTCGGCCATTTTAACACACGTTTAATAACGCACAGGGGTCAAAAGGTGGGCGTACCTCCAGTTCGTCCCCTTCGGTCGGCTTCTCCTCGGCCGTCTGCTTCACAAAGTCAGGGATGAGGATCTCCAGCGTAGCTCGAGCTGCACAAAACAAAACAATTCAGCATGAGCTTTACGTCTAGATCTATCTAAACGTTCTCAGATCATTTGCATTCATCACTGACAAAGAACCAGAAGTGCTTTTTCTCCCACAGGAACCATCTGTCTAGTACCAAAAGGTTCCAGCATGTACCAGAGTATTCTGTTTATAATAAAACACTAATGCTGATTTAGTAATAATCTAAAATAGATCACTGCAATGAAGGAGAATTAATGTTAATATACTAGAATTTGCATAACGTTTAAGAATTATTTCACATCAGTCAAACTTTTTTTCCCCCTTAGTTATATTTAATGCTATAAAACAAGTTAGTTCCTGATCTCGCTTACGTTAGAGCAGCTATAAAGATTCGTTCCATCACCAAACTCTCTTTTATATCAATAGAAAAATAATTACAGGTCTGACGGCGACAAAGCCCTGACACTGGAGACTCCCTCCCTCCACGTAAAATAACCTGAAACTCAGAAAACTAGAGCCACAAATTTTTGTGGGCGGAGCTTAGCTGTAGTTATCAAGTTTTGTTAGTTTTTTTTTAAAACAATGACTGGTCAAAATTCTAATTTATCTGACTATGTTAGGTCACTCACTGTCCAGGAGGGAACAATTATTTGAAAAAATGAAGTCGAACGAACAGAACCAGATTGGCCGGCCCGTACACGCTGACCCGATGGATGGACGATGTGACAGGATGACCTCCGGGTGAGTGGCCTGACATCTACACCTATCTGATAGAAAAACCCAGCGTGTTGAGTGAAGAAAAACTGAAGGCGTATAAACAGGAAGATTTAACTGATGAGTTTTGTGTGGTGATATCTGAAGTCTTTCCCAGCCAGCGCCAGCACCAGGGCCAGAAGACAACTATGTACCAGGCTTGGGTCATTGAAGACAGAAGAAACAATTACATGTATTGCAACCACAACACTACTGAAGGTGGAGCTGTATGTTAGGATGGGGAGGACCGAGCATTTTTGATGATTGTTTCTGTCCAGTCTGCTCGTTTTATAGCATTTAACCACAGCTGTCGTGTGTTTTTTTTGTCTGGCAGTGGCAGCAGGTATACGATAAAACTGGAGAAACAAATTGCACAAGATGATATTGGCGTTCCTTGTGTAGCTGGACTCTGTACTGGTTTGTATTGGCCGCCTCCAGTTTTCTCTCTCTTTTGCCTTCAGCTAACACTGTGACGTCAGCACTAAAAGAATCTATAGCGAGGTTAACGTATTCAAACGAGCGCATTAACGCCACTGCTGCTGTTATGGGAAATTAATCAACAGTGCTGCGATGTAATAAAAGATATATGGATGAAAATTTTGAAAAATCAAGATGCATAAAGAATTGGCATTTTGAGCAAAATATAAATCCTGGGGTGCGTAAATATTTTCAAAAGCGCCCTCATCATGTAAGGGAGTGTTTTTTAAGCAGATACACATCCTAAGTGGAAGGAAGTTTAACAAACAGGAAAATGAATGTAAATTAAAAATACCAGCTTTATTCTTGGCGAGTTTTTTGCTACTCGCGGTTCCCGTGCCATACGTGACTCCGTCTATAATAACCGAAGCTCCAAAGGGTTCACTTGGGTTTTCTGGGAGAAAATAACCAAACACTGACCTTTAACATTTAAACACAAGATATATACACCAAAAAAAACAAAAAACAAAATCTCACACACACACACACTTACCACATTCAAAAAAGTTGTAAACTGGTCGGACCTTCAGCACACGTTGCATATATTCATGTAGGATGCAAACCTCCGACTTTCCGTTCGGGTTGATGACAAACTCTAAAAGCAGATACAGAGTCGTGCATAAGTATTGTAGTGCATGTAGTTTCAGCACTACGCAGCCCATTTGACAGAAACCGCAACACTACACATCAGTATGTCTGTACTGGGAAGCGTGGTGGTGGTAGCATCATGATGTGAGAAAGCTTTTCTCAAGAGCTGAAACGGAACGTGGTTTCACCGAATACTGATCCCTAAGGGGGTGAATACTTTTGCACAACAGATTTTCTGTGTGTGTCAATCAAACAGTAAAACAATCCTTAGAACCTCTGTTCTAATTCCAGTTTTAACCTTTCTTAGTGGGCGCGTCCTGCACCGACAGCGTGATGAGCTTCTGATTGGCCGGAAGGATGGGCCTCTCCGACTCCGCCTGCTTCCTCTTCATGTCCCTGTTGAACTGCCGTCGCTCTGCCCACGTGCGGAACTTCTTCACAGTCACTTGTTCGAAGTCGAAGCGCTTCTCGAGGTAGCTGCGGAACTCCTCGATGTCTGGAGGAAAGTTCAGGGTTTAGGAGTCACTCAGGAGTCAACTGTCCTAAACTGAGTCAAATCTGAATCAAAGCTATTGGTTCATGTGCAGTATATTTTGGCGAATAATTGAATACAAAGTTAATTAAAGGAATAATGTGTGTCCTCAGTCAGAAACATGACTGAGGTACAAACGGGACTCCACTCTTACCAACAGACTCATCTTTGCACACCTCCACCTTGGCTTTGACCTGCCCCAGCGCACCCTGTGCCATCTCACTCCCCTGGCTGTCTTTCCCCTCAGGCTGGTTGTCCGTAGCGTCCGGGTTTGACTCGTCACACGCTCCCTCCGGAGCCGTGGAGTCGGGTTCTTCAGTTCTCTCTTGCGGTTCTCTCTCCTCGCCATCTTTAAGCGGAGACACGTTGGGTGTCACTTCTCCGTTCTGCTCCCTTTCTTCCTGTTCCTTCATGTTTTTATAGTGCAAACAGGGGATGCTACTGGTCGGAGGGTCATGTTTCTGGGTTTACAAAAAGAAAGAAAAAACAGAGGTTTTCAAAAACGTTTTGGCACCCCACAGTTTTAATTACATCACCTGGAAATGAAAAAGACCCAGTGTTTACCCTGATGCTTCCAGTTCCAAGGAAGTAAGGTCTGGACCAGGTAACGACTCGGGTCTCCCGGTGGAGGTAGACTGGAATGCCAGAGTTATGGAATGTCATGATCCATCCGTCAGGAAGAGGCTCTGTAGGCGGACGCCCTCGACCTGCACAGAGAAGCCAAAAACCCTCCATCTAACATTTTTACAGTAAAGTAAACCTTCAAATGCATAAATGCAATGGGTCACGTTTAAAGCAATGAAGCCAGACTCACTCTTGAGAACAGTCTTAATTTTGGTGATCATGGGCTGGACGCCCTGCTCGGCGTCAGACTGATGATCGCTGTCGGCTGTGTATTTATCCTCGGCCAGACGCATCTTCTTGGGCACCGGCATGCCTTCCTCTAACAGTGCATCTACATCATTGTCAAAGTCGTCCTGGAAGAGACGAGTGGTTACAGACAGTGCAAAAAAACAAAAAAAAATAACATGGAGCTGATCCAGCATGCTTGGAGCGCACCATTTTTAAGCCGGGGGGGGGGGGGGGGGGGGCCTGTAGGGGGCATCACATGTCGATGTATCACATGTGACATTGTAATGCACAGAAAAGGGGAAACACACACAAAAAAAATTAGAACAATCTTTCACTGTAGTACACAGAATGTAAAGAACATGTTAAAGGTGATGTGTTCTGGAGTAACGTTACTCTAAAAACTAAAAATGTTTCCATCCAGGGAACTAACTGTGTCGTCCATTAAACCACTTTATTTCTTTGATCCTCCCGCAGCAGGGTCGAAACTATAACACACAATAAGGAGACGTCCGGTGTACCTCGTAGGAGTAAACTTGGTCCTCATCGTTGGCCTGCTGCTGCTGAACTATCATCTCGGACGTGTACTCGCTCTCCTCTCCATCCTCGGCCTCCAGGAAGTTCTCGCTGTAATCCTCCAGCTCATCCAGCACGGCAAACTCCACCTTGTTCTCCTGCTCGGCCTCGGCCTCTACGCTCGTGTCCCCCTGCCCCGTTCCCTCTCCTGCACTACCCTGCGCCTTCCCATTCTCTAGCTGCTGCTCGTCTATCTGACCCTGACCCGTATATAACACTTTTCTGTCTTTACCCTTGATGCCACTGCTGCAGCTGCCGCCGTCTCCTCCAAAGCTGACGCTGATCTTAACGTCTCTGAGAAGCTTAAGGTCAGGGAGGAAGGAGGTGACGGGTGGGGCGTGGCGCCCGGTGCCCGGGCACGGGTCGCCATGTAATGCGCGACTGCTAAAAGACGCCGAGCCCTTGGTGAGGAGGGGAACGTCGGCGTCCTCGGCCGGCGCGAGCGAGGGTCCATCACCGCCGGAGCTAACGTCCATTTCCTCGGCGTCACTGGACGTTTGCAGGGGAGGTGGTGGAGGAGCTTTACATTTACTGCTTCCTGATATTTCATCATCAGGAGGCTCCAGAGGGAGAGGAGGCACAAACTCACTGACATCCATCATCTAATTAACAATATATAATATATACACATACAACTGACCCTGCTTACAAGAAATGTGTCTAAAAACTAACCAAAGCCCAAACGTACAGCTAAAAAACACCAGAGGGACGTAAACACTTGGTCGCTTGAGCACGCTAAGCCAACTACATTGTTCTTTTCATTAATGTAGACAGCTTTTTAGAAATCACTGTCTCAATTATTGGAAATCACAATGTATTCAGCTTAAACCTTTGCCCACGTCTAAACACGGTCCATCCTCCAGAACGGTGGTCAACTGAAGAGGAGGAGAAAAAAAAGAGACAAAAAAGAAAGAAAAGGGAAAAAAAAAACACAGAAGAATCAACATGTTACAGAGCAGTCTATTAAAACACATTTACACTCATACCTTCACATTTACATTTTTAATTCCTTATAATAGATCATTTGTCGCACTGGGGAAATAATTTCAATGACATCAAATTACTACAAATATATTAATAAAACATTTATGTTAAACACCTTCTATATTAAACTACCTTCTGACGAAGCACAAGCACAATATGCTAATTTAATTATTCTCTCTAGCTGCAAAACTAGCATAAACCAAGCTCAGGCCGAATCCCAAATCGCGCCTTTCTTCCTTTATAAGTGCACTACAATCATTTAAAATGTAAAGGATTACACCGCCTATAAAGTGCGCTATGTATACATTAGGTAGCCATTTGGGATTCAGCCACACACTAGCCAACAGGCAAGAGGCACGATTCGAATTTTACGTTGAAATAAACACATATTAGACAAATTGATTCTCAATGTCATATGAAACAAGCTCGATATAAATGTACCCACCTGTCTAATTAATAATAATTTAAAAATCTGTATTAAACAGCGCTATTTCTTCCTTTTTACAAGAGTCAGCCACCCGCCCCCTCCTCTCTCCGCCATGTTCTAACGTTCTCACCGCTTTGCCGCCCTTGCACCCGCCTCTTTGCCGGTGTCTCTGCAGCGTCGATTGGCTAACTTGTTTTTAGTGCTCGATGCTGATTGGTTGACTCGTTTCGTTGTTCCATAGTGATTGGCTGTCTGTTCTGAGACGTTTGGTTCTAGCCCCCTCCTCTTGCGTTACCTTGTTGACACTTCAGATGGAAGTGGCTTTTATTTTCAAATTAAGTAGTGTGTGTTCGCGTATACATTATTTTATAAGAAAATAATCATTGATAAACATAAAGTTCGAGTTACAGTGATTGCTTTTCTCCAATGCCATTGCTTTTCTATCTGGCATGAACTACACTATACCTTATATATAAGGGGCCGAACCCAACCCCTGAATTCAATGAGGGAGGGGTGTCCCAAAACTTTTGGCAATATAAGTGTATATATCAGACCATGTAGTGTCTCCCAGGCTGCTGAGTTATCCAGTACACTCCAGTCTCACCAGTCTTTGAAAACAATACTTATTACTGATATAGTCAAGGATTGTCAAACTGGACCAGAGAGGGAAAACATTAAGTAAAACAATAACACAAACCATTTTTGATAAATGTATGGAGAAAAGAAGAGGACAATGGAGTCAACAGAAAGATTATGAACGACAATTGAATTTCTCTCAAGCTCATCTGGCTAATCTGTGACACAGGATTAAGAATTCAAGAAAAGCCTCTGAAAGAAGGAAGAGTGTCATGAGCAACAGGAAATACAGCTCTGTCAGTGTCACTGGTGCTTTGAGACAACAAATTGTTCTCTGAGTACAGCTTTTTTAAACCACAGGATACTCTAAGCACATGTACACACAGGTGCCCTGAGAGCTATGCGGTTAAAGTATTGCATAAAACATAGGTAAAAGACTTCCTCTGTGTGGGAGGCAAAATAATATATAAAGAATGCCAAGGGAGACCTGAATCACTTGTCTTTAGCTTATCTTCACACTTGGATCTGGAAGTTGAGTCGTGTCAACTGGACTTCTTTCTAGTTAGATCAAAACATTTCACTACTCATCCAAGCAGCTTCTTCAGTCTGAGGGAAGTTGGCAGCATTCCACAAAGTTGTATCCTCAGGGGTTATGGATCTTCCGCTACCTGGGTAGCCTAGTTAAAGGAACCAGGGGGATGGAGAAGCATCCTTCACACTTCTAGTGGTAGATCAAGTGGTTAAGGCTCTGGGTTGTTGAGCAGCACTGCCAAGCTGCCACCTTGCCAACCCCTGCATGCTCTAGGGGCACTGCATCATGGCTGACCCTGCGCTCTGACCCCAACCCTCCATGGATGGGATATGTGAAGAAAGAATTTCACTGTGCAGTAATGTATATGTGACAAAAAAAAGGCTACTTAACTCAAACTATCTGTCTAAGATGTGTATCTTTTCATTGTTAAATGTGTGTCTTTCAGATGCAGGTACGTAGCTGATTCTGGTCCTGAGGTGTTGAACCATCTATGTCCAGGTGGAAAATCCTTCTCTCAACAACGGGCATGTGAATATCAGAACTAGACCATGGAGTGATGAAAGAAGGTGGTCTGGTCTGATGAATCACGGTGGTCTGGTCTCATGAATTTCTTTTACATCACGTGGATGGCCGGGTGCGTGTGCGTCGCTTACCTGGGGAACACATGGCACCAGGATGCACTATGGGAAGAAGGCGAGCTGGCGGAGGCAGTGTCCTGCTTTGTTCAATGTTCTGCTGGGAAACCTTGGGTCCTGCCGTCCATGTGGATGTTACATTGACACGTAGCACCTACCAAAGCATTGTTACAGACCATGTACACCCTTTCATGGAAACAGTATTCCCTGATGGCTGTGGCCTCTTTCAGCAGGATAATGCACCGTGCCACAAAGCAGAAATGGTTCAGGAATGGTTTGATGAGCACTTGTGTGTATATATATATATATATATATATATATATATATATGTGTGTGTGTGTGTGTGTGTGTGTATGTTTTGCTTGTAATGTCCATTATGTGTGTGTGTTCCATTTTGAATATAAAAACCGAAACTACACTATCTGTTGATCGTCTCTCAGATCATCCAGCCTTCAATCCATTAAACCCCGATTTTATTTAACTTGACGGTGTCTTCCAGTCCTATAGTTGGCGACAGAGCGAGATTCGCGCTCACTGAAATCTCGCGAGAACAAGATACTGCAACGTCATTACGATGTTTCTGGAGTAACGTTAGAGGAAGTTATTCCAGTAATTTGTCGTTAAAACGGAAAGCAAAAGTTTGTAGATTTAAGTCACTGAACTCCGCTCTAAACCTTAAAAATATACCTTTAGAAATTTTTAACTGCAGGTTTGGAACCTTTTCGACATCATGATGGCGGATGATGACCAGCCCAGGACGTTGTAAGTATATTGAGCTAATTAGCATAAAAGTGAACTAGCTTGCTTTGCTAGCTGACTAGCCGGATAAATGGTCACGCTGTAGCGGAGAATAATTAGCATTAGCCAGCTCGCTGGAATCGTCCCAAAATGATTAGAAAACAAAACTTTGATCGCTGATCAACATAATGCGCTAGAAATCGACCGAAAATTTGGAAATATATTTTTGCATATTTGTAAAAACTCTGGCTAATTTGTAAAATTAGCTTTAGCTCCCCAGCTAGCTAACTAGCTAGCTAGTTAGTAGTCAGCATAGTGGAGCCGGGGAAATATAATTTAGCCACCTAGCAAAGTTTTTCTTTGTCTCACTTCAAGTCGATTTTTTTATTAATAGATTATAGATATAGCGTAAAATAATAATAATACGAATCCCGGTGTTTAGTTTTTGCTCGCACGTGCCCAACTTTAACACACATCTCGCCGGCTAAGTTGTGGCTTTCATGCCGTTAGCTAACCGGCTAGATCCGGTTTCTGTCTCATTGGTGCTCGTTTTAATATTCTGTTGTTCAGGAGAGCAGAAATAAATCTTATGGGAAGTTTAGAAAGGAGTTAGAATGTACGGGAAGGTTGCGAGTGGACGCTGTGGAGCGTGTGGAGGAGGTGTTGGTGTGACTAGCCGGCTGTGAGCGCCGGAGGTTTGGGTGAAAACGTGGCAGCAGACACAGGGCTGTGTGGTGGCCTGCATACACTATATTACCAAAAGTTTTGGGACATCCCTCCAAATCATTGAATTTAGGGGTTGTGCTCGGCCCCTTAGTTTCAGTGAAAGGAACTCGTAATGCTTCAGCATACCAAGACATTTTGGACAATTTCATGCTCTTTGTGGGAACAGTTTGGGGATGACCCCTTCCTGTTCCAACATGACTGCACACCAGTGACAAAAGCAAGGTCCATAAAGACATGGATGAGTGAGTTTGGTGTGGAGGAACTTCACAGAGTCCTGGCCTCAACCCCATAGAACACCTTTGGGATGAATTAGAGCGGAGACAGACTCAGTCGCCGCTCTAATTCATCCCAAAGGTGTTCTATGGGGTTGAGGTCAGGACTCTGTGCAGGACAGTCAAGTTCCTCCACACCAAACTCACTCATCCATGTCTTTATGGAGCTTGCTTTGGTCACTGGTATGCAGTCATGTTGGAACAGGAAGGGGTCATCCCCAAACTCCTCCCACAAAGCATGAAATATTCCAAACACACACACACACATCACTCCAGTTTCTAATAATGCCGTAGTCTTTTTTTTGTTTGTTTGTTTGTTTCTTCTCTTCCTCACGCAGCCTTTCAAAGCTAGCCAAACAATTTGGCGTTAAAAGAGAGAGAACATTGCGTCTCGGCCCGGCCCGGCTCGAAACTATTCGTCCAGTACTCATCCAGTCCTCCTCTAACGAATCTCCAGAGCGTAATTGAGTTCAACACCGTAATCTATTCTCTCAGATGTGTATCAGTGCAGCAGGTCTGGAGCGAGCGAGCATTTGGACGTGATGCATGACACTTCTCACCCAACATGAATCACTGACCACTGTGGGGTCTGATTAGAGCGAGGTGTATCAGATCTCTAGCACTACTGGATGTTAAATAAATAAATAAAAACACACTTCCTTTTTATAAATGTCTGGTTTATAAGGAAATGTTCAAGACACTTCAAACACAAAAGGAACTTTGCTCACAGTAACATTTCATAAAATCTTTCTTTTTCCTTTTTTAAAAATTGATCATTTTTTTCGCCTGTAGGTACGTCGGAAACCTCTCTCGGGACGTGACGGAGGCTCTGATCATGCAGGTGTTCACTCAGATCGGACCCTGCAAGAGCTGTAAAATGATTATCGACGTAAGTAGATGCATCATCGTTAGGGGCGGAGCTAGACATAACACTCATCACTGATTGGTCAGCTCCAGGAAGTGTTCTAGAGAACTTTATTTCTTCTTTTCGGATTTATTTGTCCGCTCTTATCTAGCAGAGTTACTCAGGAAAGCACATATACACACACACACACACACACAGCATTCTTCCGAGTGTAATTGCAGCGGATCACTTTAGCAGATGTCTGAGGCGGATTTCTGGACCAGCGACAGCTTTAATTTCTCTCTCCTTTTTCCCTTCTCTCGCAGACGGCAGGAAACGACCCGTACTGCTTCGTGGAGTTCTTTGAGCACATGCATGCTGCCGCTGCCCTGGCCGCCATGAACGGACGGAAAATATTAGGAAAGGTAACATGAAGGACGGTTCAGTTGTTTTTGTTTTTTCTTTCCCCCCATCCTTCCTGTTGCACAAAAGGTATGTGAGGTGTGAATGCAGGGAAAGAAGCAAAAAATATACTGATCCTGATGAAGGGGATCATTACATTTACATTTTAATACTTGTGGCTATGTGTAACGTCTTGACGGAAGTACGACTACACACAGTGAAGTGCAGTGGACACAGACCTGGTCAGTCTGGATATGTCGAGTGTTTGACATTTTCACAGATTCATTACTGAGCTTGTGTGGGTCTCTGTCGGTGTGTGCATCAGTCCCTGTGTGTTTGTCGCTCAGTCAGTGTGTGTGTGGGGGTCGGTCGGTGTGTGTTGGTTGGTCGGTCGGTCTGTGTGTGTGTGGTGTGTGTGTGTGTGTGTGTGTTGGTCGGTCGGTCTGTGTGTGTGTGTGTGTGTTGGTTGGTCGGTCGGTCTGTGTGTGTGTGTGTGTTGGTCGGTCGGTCTGTGTGTGTGGTGTGTGTTGGTCGGTCGGTCTGTGTGTGTGTGTGTGTTGGTCGGTCTGTGTGTGTGTGTGTGTTGGTCGGTCGGTCTGTGTGTGTGTGTGTGTGTTGGTCGGTCGGTCTGTGTGTGTGTGTGTGTGTTGGTCGGTCGGTCTGTGTGTGTGTGTGTGGTTGGTCGGTCGGTCTGTGTGTGTGTGTGTGTGTTGGTTGGTCGGTCGGTCTGTGTGTGTGTGTGTGTGTTGGTTGGTCGGTCGGTCTGTGTGTGGGGGTCGGTCGGTCGGTCTGTGTGTGTGGGTCGGTCGGTCGGTCTGTGTGTGTGGGTCGGTCGGTCGGTCTGTGTGTGTGGGTCGGTCGGTCGGTCGGTCTGTGTGTGTCGGTCGGTCGGTCGGTCTGTGTGTGTGGGTCGGTCGGTCGGTCTGTGTGTGTGGGTCGGTCGGTCGGTCTGTGTGTGTGGGTCGGTCGGTCGGTCTGTGTGTGTGGGTCGGTCGGTCGGTCTGTGTGTGTGGGTCGGTCGGTCGGTCTGTGTGTGTCGGTCGGTCGGTCGGTCTGTGTGTGTGGGTCGGTCGGTCGGTCTGTGTGTGTGGGTCGGTCGGTCGGTCTGTGTGTGTGGGTCGGTCGGTCGGTCTGTGTGTGTGGGTCGGTCGGTCGGTCTGTGTGTGTGGGTCGTCGGTCGGTCTGTGTGTGTGGGTCGGTCGGTCGGTCTGTGTGTGTGGGTCGGTCGGTCGGTCTGTGTGTGTGGGTCGGTCGGTCGGTCTGTGTGTGTGGGTCGGTCGGTCGGTCTGTGTGTGTGGGTCGGTCGGTCGGTCTGTGTGTGTGGGTCGGTCGGTCGGTCTGTGTGTGTGGGTCGGTCGGTCGGTCTGTGTGTGTGGGTCGGTCGGTCGGTCTGTGTGTGTGGGTCGGTCGGTCGGTCTGTGTGTGTGGGTCGGTCGGTCGGTCTGTGTGTGTGGGTCGGTCGGTCGGTCTGTGTGTGTGGGTCGGTCGGTCGGTCTGTGTGTGTGGGTCGGTCGGTCGGTCTGTGTGTGTGTGTGGGTGGTCGGTCGGTCTGTGTGTGGGTGGGTCGGTCGGTCGGTCTGTGTGTGGTGGGTCGGTCGGTCGGTCGGTCTGTGTGTGGGTCGGTCGGTCGGTCGGTCTGTGTGTGTGGGTCGGTCGGTCGGTCTGTGTGTGTGTGGGTGGGTCGGTCGGTCGGTCTGTGTGGGTCGGTCGGTCGGTCTGTGTGTGTGGGTCGGTCTGTGTGTGTGGGTCGGTCGGTCGGTCTGTGGGGTGTGGGTCGGTCGGTCGGTCTGTGTGTGTGTGGGTCGGTCGGTCTGTGTGTGTGTGGGTCGGTCGGTCTGTGTGTGTGTGGGTCGGTCGGTCTGTGTGTGTGTGGGTCGGTCGGTCTGTGTGTGTGTGTGGGTCGGTCGGTCTGTGTGTGTGTGGGTCGGTCGGTCTGTGTGTGTGTGGGTCGGTCGGTCTGTGTGTGTGTGGGTCGGTCGGTCTGTGTGTGTGTGGGTCGGTCGGTCTGTGTGTGTGTGGGTCGGTCGGTCTGTGTGTGTGTGGGTCGGTCGGTCTGTGTGTGTGTGGGTCGGTCGGTCTGTGTGTGGGTCGGTCGGTCGGTCTGTGTGTGGGTCGGTCGGTCGGTCTGTGTGTGTGTGGGTCGGTCGGTCTGTGTGTGTGTGGGTCGGTCGGTCTGTGTGTGTGTGGGTCGGTCGGTCTGTGTGTGTGTGGGTCGGTCGGTCTGTGTGTGTGTGGGTCGGTCGTGTCTGTGTGTGTGTGGGTCGGTCGGTCGGTCTGTGTGTGTGTGGGTCGGTCGGTCTGTGTGTGTGTGGGTCGGTCGGTCTGTGTGTGTGTGGGTCGGTCGGTCTGTGTGTGTGTGGGTCGGTCGGTCTGTGTGTGTGTGGGTCGGTCGGTCTGTGTGTGTGTGGGTCGGTCGGTCTGTGTGTGTGTGGGTCGGTCGGTCTGTGTGTGTGTGGGTCGGTCGGTCTGTGTGTGTGTGGGTCGGTCGGTCTGTGTGTGTGTGGGTCGGTCGGTCTGTGTGTGTGTGGGTCGGTCGGTCTGTGTGTGTGTGGGTCGGTCGGTCTGTGTGTGTGTGGGTCGGTCGGTCTGTGTGTGTGTGGGTCGGTCGGTCTGTGTGTGTGTGGGTCGGTCGGTCGGTCTGTGTGTGGGTCGGTCGGTCTGTGTGTGTGTGGGTCGGTCGGTCTGTGTGTGTGTGGGTCGGTCGGTCTGTGTGTGTGTGGGTCGGTCGGTCGGTGTGTGTGTGGGTCGGTCGGTCGGTGTGTGTGTGGGTCGGTCGGTGTGTGTGTGGGTCGGTCGGTCGGTGTGTGTGTGGGTCGGTCGGTCGGTGTGTGTGTGGGTCGGTCGGTCGGTGTGTGTGTGGGTCGGTCGGTCGGTGTGTGTGTGGGTCGGTCGGTCTGTGTGTGTGTGGGTCGGTCGGTCGTGTGTGTGTGGGTCGGTCGGTCTGTGTGTGTGTGGGTCGGTCGGTCTGTGTGTGTGTGGGTCGGTCGGTCTGTGTGTGTGTGGGTCGGTCGGTCTGTGTGTGTGTGGGTCGGTCGGTCGGTGTGTGTGTGGGTCGGTCGGTCGGTGTGTGTGTGGGTCGGTCGGTCGGTGTGTGTGTGGGTCGGTCGGTCGGTGTGTGTGTGGGTCGGTCGGTCGGTGTGTGTGTGGGTCGGTCGGTGTGTGTGTGGGTCGGTCGGTCGGTGTGTGTGTGTGGGTCGGTCGGTCGGTGTGTGTGTGGGGTCGGTCGGTCGGTGTGTGTGTGGGTCGGTGTGTGTGTGGGTCGGTCGGTCGGTGTGTGTGTGGGTCGGTCGGTCGGTGTGTGTGTGGTCGGTCGGTCGGTGTGTGTGTGGGTCGGTCGGTCGGTGTGTGTGTGGGTCGGTCGGTCGGTGTGTGTGTGGGTCGGTCGGTCGGTCTGTGTGTGGGTCGGTCGGTCGGTCTGTGTGTGGGTCGGTCGGTCGGTCTGTGTGTGGGTCGGTCGGTCGGTCTGTGTGTGGGTCGGTCGGTCGGTCTGTGTGTGGGTCGGTCGGTCGGTCTGTGTGTGGGTCGGTCGGTCTGTGTGTGTCTGTGTGTGGGTCGGTCGGTCTGTGTGTGTGTCTGTGTGTGGGTCGGTCGGTCTGTGTGTGTGTCTGTGTGTGGGTCGGTCGGTCGGTCTGTGTGTGGGTCGGTCGGTCGGTCGGTCGGTCTGTGTGTGTGTGTGTGGGTCGGTCGGTCTGTGTGTGTGTGTGGGTCGGTCGGTCGGTCGGTCGGTCTGTGTGTGTGTGTGGGTCGGTCGGTCGGTCGGTCGGTCGGTCTGTGTGTGTGTGTGGGTCGGTCGGTCTGTGTGTGTGTCTGTGTGTGGGTCGGTCGGTCGGTCTGTGTGTGTGTCTGTGTGGGTCGGTCGGTCGGTCTGTGTGTGTGTCTGTGTGTGGGTCGGTCGGTCTGTGTGTGTGTCTGTGTGTGGGTCGGTCGGTCTGTGTGTGTGTCTGTGTGTGGGTCGGTCGGTCTGTGTGTGTGTCTGTGTGTGGGTGGGTCGGTCTGTGTGTGTGTGTGTGGGTCGGTCGGTCGGTCTGTGTGTGTGGGGTCGGTCGGTCGGTCTGTGTGTGTGTGTGGGTCGGTCGGTCTGTGTGTGTGGGTCGGTCGGTCGGTCTGTGTGTGTGGGTCGGTCGGTCGGTCTGTGTGTGTGTGGGGTCGGTCGGTCGGTGTGTGTGTGTGTGTGGGTCGGTCGGTCTGTGTGTGTGTGTGGGTCGGTCGGTCGGTCTGTGTGTGTGTGTGGGTCGGTCGGTCGTCTGTGTGTGGGGTGTGGGTCGGTCGGTCGGTCTGTGTGTGTGTGTGGGTCGGTCGGTCGGTCTGTGTGTGTGTGTGGGTCGGTCGGTCTGTGTGTGTGTGGGTCAGTCGGTCGGTGTGTGTGTGTGTGGGTCGGTCGGTCTGTGTGTGTGTGGGTCGGTCGGTCTGTGTGTGTGTGTGTGTGGGTCGGTCGGTCGGTCTGTGTGTGTGGGTCGGTCGGTCTGTGTGTGTGTGTGTGTGTGGGTCGGTCGGTCTGTGTGTGTGGGTCGGTCGGTCGGTCGGTCTGTGTGTGTGTGTGGGTCGGTCGGTCGGTCTGTGTGTGTGGGTCGGTCGGTCGGTCGGTCTGTGTGTGTGTGTGGGTCGGTCGGTCGGTCTGTGTGTGTGTGTGTGTGTGTGGGTCGGTCGGTCTGTGTGTGTGTGTGTGTGTGTGTGTGGGTCGGTCGGTCTGTGGTGTGTGTGTGTGTGTGGGTCGGTCGGTCTGTGTGTGGGTCGGTCGGTCTGTGTGTGGGTCGGTCGGTCGGTCTGTGTGTGGGTCGGTCGGTCGGTCGGTCTGTGTGTGTGTGGGTCGGTCTGTGTGTGTGTGGGTCGGTCTGTGTGTGTGTGGGTCGGTCTGTGTGTGTGTGGGTCGGTGTGTGTGTGTGTGGGTCGGTGTGTGTGTGTGTGTGGGTCGGTGTGTGTGTGTGTGGGTCGGTCTGTGTGTGTGTGTGTGGGGGGGGGGGTCGGTCTGTGTGTGTGTGTGTGTGTGTGTGTGTGTGTGGGTCGGTCTGTGTGTGTGTGTGGGTCGGTCTGTGTGTGTGTGTGGGTCGGTCTGTGTGTGTGTGTGGGTCGGTCTGTGTGTGTGTGTGGGGGGGGGGTCAGTCTGTGTGTGTGTGGGGGGGGGTCGGTCTGTGTGTGTGTGGGGGGGGGTCGGTCGGTCGGTCTGTGTTGTGTGTGTGTGGGTCGGTCGGTCTGTGTGTGTGTGTGTGTGTGTGTGGGTCGGTCGGTCGGTCGGTCTGTGTGTGTGTGTGTGGGTCGGTCTGTTTAGTCCTCATGGTTCATGGTTTTTCTTCAATTCTCTCTCTCACACACACACACACACACACACACACACACACACACACACACACACACACACACCAGGCCTCCTTCTCCTTTGTTTGTTTTGTTCGAATCCTCAACAAATTATCTTCAGTGTAAGTGAGCGTTCCCCAGCAGGTAATGAAGCAGTGTTTGAGGAGAACAGCAGGTTAATGTTCCTTTTACAGATTTCGTGTTTTATCGCCCAGGAGCTTTTTTTTTTACCTCCCCTGATTTTAGTGTTTTTGTTTATCCCCTCATCAGTCTGTTTCTGCATTTGGCGATCCTTTTCCTCTGTGTGTGTGTGTGTGTGTGTGTGCGTGTGCGTGCGTAATGGTCTTAATGTCGTCGTTTTATTATTATTTTTTTCCTTTCCCAGGACATGAAGGTGAACTGGGCCTCCATGCCAAGCAGCCAGAAGAAAGACACAAGCAGTAAGTGTCCATGGCTCTGGTTGAAGACCAGGGTTAAGAGTCTGAGTTTCTCATCACACGTGCTTTTTATCTGCTGAAACAAGTTCCGCTACAGCCGTTCCTTCAGGAGCCTAAAATACTGATCTTAATAAGACAAAACACAGCATGTTGTCTCTTGTTAATTAAAAAAAACACCAATTAAACTTAAAGCTTTAGAAAGTGCTGACACTGGAGACTTCTTCCATACATGTTTATCAACAGCATTTTGGAAAGTCCCTGTGAATGAGCTGTTACTATAGAAACCAGTTATTACGCTACCCAGATGAAAAAACCATAACATTATGACCACCTGCCTAATATTCAGTCCACCTTTTGCTGCTAAAACAGCCCTGACCCGTCGAAGCATGGACTCCACTAGATCCCTGAAGGTGTGCTGTAGGTATCTGGCACCAAGATGTTGGCAGAAGATCCTGTAAGTCCTCTAAATTGCGAGGTGGGGCCTCCATGGATCGGACTTGTTTGTCCAGCACATCCCACAGATTCTGGATTGGATTGAGATCTGGGGAATTTGGAGGTCGACACCTCAATTTCGTTGTTGTCAGGGTCAGCATGGGCACCCTGACTGGTCTGTGGCTATGTGGCCCCATATGCAACGAACTGATGCACTGTGTATTCTGATACGTTTCTATCAGAACCAGCATTAACTTCTTGAGCAATCTGAGCAACAGTAGCTCGTCTGTTGGATCGGATCACACGGGCCAGCCTTCGCTCCCCACGTGCATCAATGAGCCTCGGCCGTCCATGACCCTGTCTCCGGGTCACCACTGTTCCTTCCTTGGACCACTTTTGATAGATACTGACCACTGCAGACCGGGAACACCCCACAAGAGCTGCAGTTTTGGAGATGTTCTGATCCAGTGGTCTAGCCATCACAATTTGGCCCTTCGTCAAACTCGCTCAAATCCTTACGCTTGTCCATTTTTCCTGCTTCTAACACATCAACTTTGAGGACAAAATGTTCACTTGCTGCCGAATATATCCCACCCACTAACAGGTGCCATGATGAGGAGATACTCAGTGTTACTCACTTCACCTGGCACTGCTCAGAGTGTTAAACCTGATCCGTATTTTTGTGTTTTTGTATGTATGTATGTATGTATATGTATGTGTATGTGTAAATATATATAAATAAATATATATAATGTGTGTGTGTGCAGATCATTTCCACGTCTTTGTCGGTGACCTGAGCCCAGAAATCTCCACAGAGGATGTCAGAGCTGCCTTTGCTCCGTTTGGAAAAATCTCGTAAGTTTTGCTCGTTTGTTTGTATTATAGCCTTCTGCCTTTAAAATAGTGTAAATAAATGTGTTGGTGTGTGTGTGTTCAGTGATGCTCGTGTGGTGAAAGACCTGGCTACTGGGAAGTCCAAAGGCTACGGCTTTATCTCCTTCATTAATAAATGGGTAAGGAGTTATTATATAGTCAGCATGGAGCTGTTTTTTCTATCAGACAGTGTTTGTGTAAATATGGAAATATATGTAAGCGCATATTTCCGTGGATGGACAGGATGCAGAGAACGCCATCCAGCAGATGAATGGTCAGTGGCTGGGAGGAAGGCAGATCAGAACCAACTGGGCCACCAGGAAGCCTCCGGCACCCAAATCCAACCTCGAGAGTCAGTCCGGTAGTCAGCTTAACACTCTCTTCCTGCACTACACATCCTAATACTGATTCATACACAGCTCTCCTCTCACACTGTCCTCTCCTCTGTCCGTTAGCAGGCAACACCAAACACCTGTCCTACGATGAGGTGCTGAACCAGTCGAGCCCCAGTAACTGCACCGTGTACTGCGGAGGGGTCACCTCCGGCCTCTCAGGTGGGTGGAGCTCCTTCATCTTTGGCCACGGTCACAGCACACCAGAGCTGATTATTTTTCTACAAGGCTTTCTTCTTAGATCACAGCAGTTTCAGTGCTTGTGTGTTTTTTTTTTTTTGTTTTTTTTTTAATTAAAGAATGACCTGTACTTATCCGTTTATAGTTGCATTTAATTGTACAATGAAAGCAAGTTAGTTAGTTTGCATCAGCTGTAAACATTCATTTTCTTTCATTCTCTCTCCCTCTCTGTCTGTCTCTCTCTCTGTCCCCCCCTTATTCTCTCTCTCTCGCCCTCTCTCTCTCTCTCTCTCTCTCTCTCTAACCCCCCATTTCCCCCCCCATGTTCTTTCTCTCTCTCTACCCCCCTCATTCTCTCTCTCTCTCCCTCACTTCTGTCCCCCCCTTATTCTCTCTCTCTTTACCCCACCTCATTTTCTTTCTCTCTCTCTCTTTCTATATAGACAGATTTTTTTTTTTTTAGGTTAGAGGGGATCTGATTTGTCCTGTTTTTGCCACTTAAACGTTCTGCTAATGTAGCACTAACTTTATATCGTACACCAGCTACAAAGATTCTGAGTGTGCTATGAGCTTGAACTGACCTCACTTCCTGTTCCTCTACTCCAGATCAGCTGATGAGGCAGACTTTCTCTCCATTCGGACAGATCATGGAGATCAGGGTCTTCCCGGACAAAGGCTACTCGTTCGTGAGGTGTGTTGAAATGTTGGGGAGGAAAAATGAAAAGAATTCCTGCAAGTCTGCATTGCTTCAGCATCTTCATGTACTTCCTGATGTGAAGTCGCATGTGTATATCTGAATAAACCTCTTCTCCACCCACAGGTTCGACTCTCACGAGAGTGCGGCTCATGCCATCGTGTCTGTGAACGGGACGTGCATCGAGGGCCACATGGTGAAGTGTTACTGGGGAAAAGAGACCGCAGACATGAGAGCCATGCAGCAGATGGCCATGCCTCAGGTACGAACAGAGCTTTAGATCCCCCGGCTCTTAGATCTAGTGGATATCATTAAAAGCTAACTATTTCTGCTCTTGTACTCTCTCTCTCTCTCTCTCTCTCCCTCTCTTGCTTTCTTGCTCACCCTCTTTCTTTCTCTCGCACACTCATTTGCTCTCTCTTTCACCCTCTCGCACACTCACTTGCTCTTTCTCACCCTCTCGCACACTCGCTCACCTTCTCGCTTGCTCTCTCTCATCCTCGCTCGCTCTCTCTCACCTTCGCTTGCTCTCTTGCAACCTCGCTTGCTCGCTCGCCCGCTCCCTCGCTCGCTTCTCTCTCTCCTCTCTCTCTCTCTCTCTCTCTCTCTCTCTCTCTCTCTCTCTCTCTCTCTCTCTGACCTGCAGCAGAGTAACCCGGCCTATGCGGCTCAGCCGTACGGACAGTGGGGTCAGTCTTACGGTAACGGGCAGCAGATGGGTCAGTACGTCCCCAACGGCTGGCAGATGCCGGCGTACGGCGTGTACGGTCAGGCCTGGAACCAGCAGGGCTACAAGTAAGTACACCAGCACGGCGTCCGCCACCTCCTCCTTCTCTTCTGGTTCCTCCACGCGTACCCCAATCCAGGATGGCAGAACAACGCCAGCTGGACGGACCATTCCATCTCGAACGGGGAGGGGGTGGCAATGGACTCCACCCCGATGTACAGCATATTCGGATCATTAGCCCCGCCCTTGCCACCTGGTTTCCCTTTTTTCTTTTTTTTTTCCCCTTTCCTCCTCATCTTGTAGTTTGGACTGATTTACAAATAAGAAAAATTGTCAGTCTTTTAAAAAGTATCTTTCTTTCTTTCGTTTTGAATTGTTTGCCTTTTTTCCCTGTGATTATAAATCTCCCCTCCCTTTAGTCCCAGTTTTTCAGTAGATCTTTTTTTTTTCTTCCTCCAGTCATTAAAAAGAAGACGAAGTGTTCAGAAACGTCACCCCGTTTTGTTGTGAACTTGTTCCCTCGTTGTTGTTTTTTTTTCTTCTTCGTATGGACACACTGCAGCTCGACATGATTGGTTTTTTTTCCTTTTATTCACAGTCTGGTAGTTTTGTAAAAAAAAAATATATCTATATAAATAAAATGGAGGCAGTTTTTTCCTCAGTGGCCTTGACACGCACTTGAAGTTCCCCACGACTTCTGGTGAAATAATATTGTTCTTAATTTATCCAGCTTTTAACAAAATTCATTAACACGTCAGCATTCACGCAACACCTTTCCTCCTTTAAGTTCAGTCGGGTTTTTTTCCTTTCCTTTCTGCGTTTATTTACTTTTATTACAGATACCACGCTGTGGATAAGATTTCATTCTAACGTTCGATGCTTATGTTAAGCTCTGATGTTTAAACGTCCTTCTCTCTTTTTTTTACAAAAATTTCTATATATAATTATATATACATTGCTATATATAATTATACGGACTGAGAATCATGTTTCCTTCGGATGAGAGTTAAGTTTAGGTTTAGGACACCAGAGTTCTGTCGGTTGTGTGTGTAAAGATATTTTTGTAATTCTGTCTTTTGTTTAGTTTTTTTTTGTTTTGTTTACCAGCATGTGAAATGTCCAGCCTTCTCCGCGAAGCCACTCTGTCCTCGGAGATCCGGCCGATTTAGATCTACGTTTTTTTTAAACCGTTTTCCTTTCCGACTTCATTTTTCTTGTCTTTTTTTTTTTTCTTTTTTTCTCCACGAGCAAAGCGTCACTGTGTTGATTTTACAAGCCAAAGACGAGAAGTCCCGAGCGCTCTTTTTATCCACTTCAACCACTAGAGAGCTCGAGCGTGCTTGGAAAAGAAACAGGAAGTCCTGCTTTTCCACTTCCTGCCACAGAGCCGAGCTGTAGATGGTCGTATCGGAGGTGTGTGCTCATTTATTTTTTTTTTTTGTTTCCGTGTCCCATCCGTACTTTTTGTTTCCGTGTCCCATTCACTCATCAGTCTGTTCTTTAAAGAGAAGAGCTTAAACAATTAAATCTTTTTTTCCTCCTTTTCTTCCTTTCAGGTGTTTTTTTTTTTTATTTTATTATTTTTATTTCCACTTGTTTTGGCTAATGAATCAAATGTCCTGCTTTCTAGAATTTGAAACTGTATTTTGTAAAAAGCTGAAGAGAAAAAAATGTACTGTTCATCTTTGGAATTTTTTTTGGGGGGGGTTTGGTTTTTTTTTTCCTTTTTTTTTCTTCCTCGCTCATTCCGGTTTTCTCCTCAACTTCTTTTGGAGGGACATTTAATTTTTTTTGTGTAAATAACTTGATAATCCATTAATATGATAACCATTAAAAGGCTGTTCCAGTATTCTGAGACTCTGCAAAGTAAAAAAAAAAAAATGGCTGTGTCTGATTTTTTTTTTTTTTTTTTTTTTTTTTTTTTTTTTTTTTATTCTGATTTTTTTTTTTTTTTTTTTTTTTTTTTTAAAAGAATTTTCCCTGCAATTTTTTTTTAAAGAAAGAAATAAATAGAGCTTAATTGGATTTGTTTGCCGATGAGACCCACTGTGTTTTATGAAGAGACGGGGGAAAAAAATCATTGATTTTGAGTTTGGAGAAAATTTCCAGTATGTTAAAACACTATTTATTAATTAATTAAATAAATAAATATAATTATGAAGAATATAATTTTAATAATAGTTCTTATTTAAAAAATTTTACTTAACTTTATTACAAGCTGCAGCTAAAATAAAAAAATTATAAATGTTTTTTAATACTAGTCTTGATGCACGTGTGTGCGCACATTTATTTACACTTATTTAATAGCCGTGATACTAAACTTCAAATTTACAGCAAATTCCTTGTGTGTCTGCACACACTTGGCGAATAAAGCTGAAACACACTTCTGATTTTATTTCAGTTTCAACTTTATTAGTAATTGGGGATTAAACTCTTTGGATTTGATTATAGCATAAATAAATAAATAAATAATGTAACTGATGATTGAGTCGTTATGTCAGTAAAAGCTTTCGTTTGAGAAGGACGAAGGAAAAAAAAGTTTTCTTACAGCTTCTCTCACCATAGTGAATTATTTACACTAGAGACTCCTTCCTCAAGTGTTTAATACAGTCCTGTCCTTAGTCTTTAACACATTCCTGTGATTCATATAAGAACATGAAGCAATAGCTAAGGATTAATCAGATTCCTGAAATAGAGTAAATGTCATTTATTCAGCGTCAAACACTCACCAGCAGATGGCGCTGTTAGACCACTGTACAGAAATCCTGCTGTTTATTAGTGTGTGTGTGCCCTGTCTCTCTCTCTCTCTCTCTCTGTCTGTCTCTCCCCCTCGCTCGCTCTGTCTGTCTCACTCTCTCTCACTTTGTCTTTTTGTCTTATCTTATTCTTTCTCTCTCCATCTCTCTCTTTGTTTCTTTCAGTTCGTCTGTCTGTCTGTTTTAGGAAGGTTTTTGTGGCGTGTTTCAGCATCTAAACACTCTGTAGTAAGCTGTAACTCGTCTCTTTTTTAAGGATTCCATCTAACTTCAAAGGAGCGGTCTGTAATATTCAGAGTTTTCTTTCAGGTCTAATTTCAGGACCAGAAAAAAAAGTTAAACAGAAGGAGAAATCATACAGCGTTAAACCCGGACACTGGAGACTCCTTCCATAAAGGTTCCTGTGAAGGAGCTGTTGCTATAGAAACTATAAAGGAATTAATATAAACTTTTGATCAATCCCACAATGCAGTGCAGCATGATGTCATGGAATGAGGCTTATAGGAGAGTTGGTTAGAAAGGGGTGTGGGAGGGGCACACACTCAAAGAGCTGTGTGTGTGTGTGTGTGTGTGTGTACACTGACATGGTGATAAATGAGTCCTTTTCCTCAGCCAGTCTGACTGCTGAACATTAATACTGAACCTGCCTGAGAGAGAGAGATAGACAGAAACTAAGTAAGAGAGAGAAAGAGTAAGAGAAGACAGTGAGACCAATGGAAAGAGAGAGAGTGAGACAGATGTGGGGAGAGAGAGAGAGAATCAAACTAAGAGAGAGGGAAAGTGTGGGAGAAGACAAATGGAGTGAGACAGAGGAGGGAGGGTGGGAGCAAGATGGATAGATAGAAACAGAGAAGATAAGTAAGAGAGGGTGAGAGAAAGAGTAAGAGAAGACAAAAAGACAAAGTGAGGCAGATGGAGAGAGAGAATCAAAGTAAGAGAGGGAAAGAGTGAGATGGGGAGAGAGAAAAGATAGGTAGATAAAGACAGACTGAGAGAAACTAAGTAAGAGAGGGAAAGAGAAGACAAAGTGAGATGGAGAGAGAGAAACAGACAGAGAATCGAAGTAAAAGAGAGGGAAAGAGTGAGAGAGATGGGGAAACAGATAGATACACAAAAGGAGAGAAAAAAGAGAAGACAAAGTGAGAGATGGAGAGAGAGCGAGACAAACAGAGAATTGAATTAAGAGAGGGAAAGAGTGAGAAGACATAAAATGAGACAGATGAGTGGGGGTGGGAGCAAGAGAGATAGATAGATAAAGACAGACAGATGGACTGAGAAACTAAGTAAGAGAGAAAGAGAAGACCGAAAGACAAAGAGAGGGATAGAAACAGACAGAATTATAGTAAAAGAGAGGGAAAGAGTGAGAGAAGACAGAGTGAAACAGATGGGTAGATAGATAGATAGATAGATAGAAACAGACAGAGGGAGAAACAAAGTAAGAGAGAAAAAGTGAGAGAAGACAGTGAGAGATGTTTAGAGCGTGAGAGAGAGAAAGAGAGAGGGGGAGAGAGAGAGAGATGTCAGGAGATGAGTAACAGAGCACATTAGAGCTGATATAAATCAGATCTTTCCTCCTGTCTCCAGTATCAGCGTTCAAAACCTAAACCTGCAATGCATCGTGTGTGTGTCCATATATCGATATAACACACACACACACACACACATCATATCTGTGCATGTGTGTGTATAAGACTTCTACGTCGAGTGCAAAAGTTTGTGCACCCCTACTTGAAAACAAACCTACTTCAATGCTTTTGTTACATAAGCAACAGAAAAGCACTGAGTACAACACTAAAGCTCCGCCGCATCGCTGTGTCCACACACTCGTTTTATTTCCCATTTCATGACCCACTGACAGAAACCTCGTGTGTGTGTGTGTGTGTCTGGGGAACTGTTCGTACAAACAGCTCGATTTTATAGAGAAGAATTCCAGAAAATCCATAAAGTGTCTAAAAAACTGTGGGTGGGAGGAGTTACAGGTGTGTGTGTGTGTGTGTGTGTGTGTGCCAGCTGTCAGAAAATAAACTCATTACACTGATTAACCTTGACGGGCCCAATGTGGTCGCCAGCAGCAGCTCACCTCTAATGATACAATTAATCCCTAATTAAGACACACTGTCTAACGTGTGTGTGTGTGTGTGTGTGCGCGTGCGTGTGTGTATCAGTCACCAGTGCACTAATTACATTAAATGGCTGATCAAATTTGGCTCTGATGCTCTACACACACTCCATACACGTCACCTGCAACACCTCCAACACACACACACACACACACTATATGAATGTGTTCCACTTCACCAGGCGTCATTATACATCATTAAATTTTTACTTTCACTCAACATCATTCGCTAGTTCATCAGTTCAGCCTTAGCCGGACAGCTAGTACACCTTAGCAACTAGCATGTTAGCATCTAGAATGATGTCAGTATTAGCTAGCTAGTTCATATTAACCACAAAAGGCACAGAAACATTGATTTGTTAGCAAACTTTCTACAGGTTTATGAGCTAACATGAGCTAAACAGGATTTCTGAGAGGATTTTTAAAGATGTATTCATAAATATTCATGCTAATCTATTTTCTTGTTAGCTAACTAGCTTACACGGGCTAATCTGACAGGATTTCTGAGGGGATTTTTATTCAGAATCACTAATGCTAGCTAGTTAGCTTACATATTTCCACTGATAAAGCTATAAGCTAACATGACAGGATTTCTGAGGGGAATTTTATTCAGAATTGTTCATGCTAGTTAGCTTACATATTTCCACTGATAAAGCTATAAGCTAACATGACAGGATTTCTGAGGGGAATTTTATTCAGAATCACTAATGCTAGCTAATTAGCTTACATATTTCCACTGATAAAGCTATAAGCTAACATGACAGGATTTCTGAGGGGATTTAATTGTGAATGCTAGCTAGTTAGCTTACATATTTCTACCTATAAATGTATAAGCTAACATGACAGGATTTCTGAGGGGAATTTTATTCAGAATTACTAATGCTAGCTAATTATCTTACATATTTCCACTGATAAAGCTATAAGCTAACATGACAGGATTTCTGAGGGGAATTTTATTCAGAATTACTAATGCTAGCTAATTAGCTTATATATTTCCACTGTGATGAAGCTATGAGCTAACGTGACAGGATTTCTGAGGGGAATTTTATTCAGAATTATTCATGCTAGTTAGTTAGCTTACATATTTCCACTGTGATGAAGCTATGAGCTAACGTGACAGGATTTCTGAGGGGAATTTTATTCAGAATTATTCATGCTAGTTAGTTAGCTTACATATTTCCACTGATAAAGCTATAAGCTAACATGACAGGATTTCTGAGGGGAATTTTATTCAGAATCACTAATGCTAGCTAGTTAGCTTTCATAAAGCTATAAGCTAACATGACAGGATTTCTGAGGGGAATTTTATTCAGAATCACTAATGCTAGCTAGTTAGCTTACATATTTCCACTGATAAAGCTATAAGCTAACATGACAGGATTTCTGAGGGGAATTTTATTCAGAATTACTAATGCTAGCTAGTTAGCTTACACATTTCCACTGATAAAGTTGAGCTAACATGACAGGATTTCTGAGGGGAATTTTATTCAGAATTGTTCATGCTAGTTAGTTAGCTTACATATTTCCCCTGATGAAGCTATAAGCTAACATGACAGGATTTCTGAGGGGAATTTTATTCAGAATTACTAATGCTAGCTAGTTAGCTTACATATTTCCACTGATAAAGCTATAAGCTAACATGACAGGAAATCTGAGGGGAATTTTATTCAGAATTGCTCATGCTAGTTAGTTAGCTTACATATTTCCACTGATGAAGCTATAAGCTAACATGACAGGATTTCTGAGGGGAATTTTATTCAGAATTACTAATGCTAGCTAGTTAGCTTACATATTTCCACTGATAAAGTTGAGCTAACATGACAGGATTTCTGAGGGGAATTTTATTCAGAATTGTTCATGCTAGTTAGCTTACATATTTCCACTGATAAAGCTATAAGCTTCCACTGATAACTAGCTAGCATTAGTGATTCTGAATAAAATTCCCCTCAGAAATCCTGTCATGTTAGCTTACATATTTCCACTGATAAAGCTATAAGCTAACATGACAGGATTTCTGAGGGGAATTTTATTCAGAATCACTAATGCTAGCTAGTTAGCTTACATAAAGCTATAAGCTAACATGACAGGATTTCTGAGGGGAATTTTATTCAGAATTACTAATGCTAGCTAGTTAGCTTACATATTTCCACTGATAAAGTTGAGCTAACATGACAGGATTTCTGAGGGGAATTTTATTCAGAATTGTTCATGCTAGTTAGTTAGCTTACATATTTCCACTGATGAAGCTATAAGCTAACATGACAGGATTTCTGAGGGGAATTTTATTCAGAATTACTAATGCTAGCTAATTAGCTTACATATTTCCACTGTGATGAAGCTATGAGCTAACATGACAGGATTTTTGAAAGGAAACATTAAACATTTCAGACAATCTCGATTCATTTTCTAGTAATCGTATGTGTGTGTGTGTGTGTGAGAGAGAATGAGAGATAGATAGATGTCAGTGTGTGTCAGCGCAGTGTGTCTGTGAGCTTTGACAGGTTTGTCTTACTGTCAGTCAGCTGCCCCCTCACACACACACACACACACACACACACATACACACACAGAATCCCCATTCTTTCTTTCTCACCCTTCTGCTTTCCTCTTTTTCTTCCTTCCTTACACCCTTTTGTATTTCTCATCTTTCTATCTTTGTCTTTTTCATGCTTTTCTTTTGTCATTCTTCCACTCTCTTTTTCTTTCTGTGTGAAAAAGTGTGTGTGTGTGTGTGTGTCCTGTCATCCTCACCTCATCAGTGCGCATGCTGCAGTGTGTTTATTCAGTTTGTCTCTATAAAAGATGAGGTGTGTGAATAAGAGTCCAGAACAATGCCAGACAGGGCCGTGTGTGTGTGTGTGTGTGTGTGTGTGTGTGAGAGAGATGAGCTGATGACAGTTTTATGGCTGAGGATGGAGAAGGAAACAGGAAGAGTGGAGCGACGCCAAATAAAAGAAGGAGGCGAGCTGGAAGAAGATAAAAGGAAGACAAGAAAAGAGAGAGATGACAGACGTGAGGATGATAACAAGGAACACGCTTCCCACACGCATGTATCAGAGCACCACACACAGCGCTACACACACACACACACACGAAACTGAACTCTAAATACTTCAACAGGCTCACAGACTGGAGAAAGTGTGTTTATGGCCGTGTTCGATGAGGATGAAGGAGAGGAAGAAGAAGAAGAGGAAGAGGAAGAAGATGAAGAGGAAGAAGAGAAGAATAGGAAGAAGAGGAAGAAGAGAAGATAAAGAGGAAGAAGAGAAGATAAAGAAGAAGAGGAAGAAGAAGATGAAGAGCAAGAAGAAAACGGCCATCTTTTCTCAGACACACCCATCTGTTATCTAAGACACACCCACCTGTTATCAAAGATGCCTATCTGTGCTCGAAGACACACCCATTTGTTCTCAAAGACACGCCCATCTATTCTCGAACACACACTCATCTGTTATCGAAGACACACCCATCTGTTCTTGAAGACATGCCGATATGTTCTCAAAGACATGTTCTCATCTATTCTCAAAGACACACACATTTGTTCTACTCGATGACACGCCCATCAGCCCCTGTCAAAGACACGCCCTCCTCTTCCAGACAGACAGACACATTCTTCTAAATGTCCTACACACACACACACACATTTCCATACACACCACAATCATACATACTATTTTAGTGTACTTATCTAAGTAGGTCAGAGGTGAAGAGGTGTATGTGGGTGAGTGAGTGTGTGTATGTGTGTGTGTGTGTACATGGGTAAATGAATGTGTTTTGGGAACAAAGCTGTGAGTGGTGTGTCCTGAGGGCAGCTTCTTGTCAATCAAACTGATATCAACTATTTTACTTATCTGGCTTTCACATATACCTTTGTATGAATACACACACACACACACACACACAGAAGAAGACAGAGATGCCTCTTGCTTTCAAGTTACAACAGGTATAAGTGTGTATCAGGTTGGGTGGCCGTGTGTGTGTGTGATTTTAAAAGTTGGCGGTTTTAAGGGGTAGCATGGTGTATGTCAACAAATCTGTCATAACAACCATCCAGCCATCGGATGATCATCACACACACACACACACACACACACACACACACTCACACTACATGCCAGTACAAGCCACAGAATGCAGGAAGTCAAGATGAAAAGCAAAAAGAGCGGCACCCTCTAATTAAAAAAAGATTCTGAATAAAATCACGTGAAATATCTAAGCTTAGCAAAAAGCTAAGCTAGTTCCTATCATGTTCCGTGATGTGATGTTGGGGGTTGATATGACACAGTACGAGTTTACCAACATCCACTAAGCTAGCTAATTAACTAAAAGTTAACCAGATTTAGGCAGGTTATTGTTAGCGTAGGTAATGTCATCACTACCTGTTAGCTATCTGTTGTTAAGCGGCTAGCTAAGTCTGTTAGCAAGATACAGAGCCAGCTATTACACTGACAAAATATCAGGAAAGACAAAAGTAAATACAGATGCTAAAGTTACATATAATAAGAAACAGATGAACACAGAGATTAACAGGTACGCTGTGGGCGGAGCCGGACAGGTGGAGAAGCAGGAAGGTGAAATACAAAGAAGAAAGATGATCCTAGTGACACAAAGGTACGTGAACCAGACACAAATGAGAACAACAGGAGATTAGTGGAAACACAGCATTCACTAAATGCTGAAATAAAACCGTGTTGATGTTTTAGATCTGATTTTTCTTTCTGTTTAATGACTAAAGTTTTCCTTTTCTTCTATCAGTCTTCCTCAATTCTTTATTCACATCTTTACTCAACTTTCCTCTCCTTCTCTCTTCCCCTTCTTCTGGAATCGGATTTATTTCTCCTCGTTCATCTTCCTCCCTCCTGTAATCTCTCCTGCACCCACTATTAATTTGTCTCCTCATCCCTCCATCTCTCTCTCTCTCTCTTTACCCCCCTCTCTATCCCTCCATCTCTCTCTCTACCCTCCATCCCTCCATCTCTCTCTCTCTACCACATCCCTCCATCTCTCTCTCTTTCTCTTTCGCCATCTCTCTCTCTACCCCGCATTCCTCTCTCTCTCTCTCTCTCTCTCTCTCTCTCTCCCTCTCTCTCTACCCCCTCTCTATCCCTCCATCTCTCTCTCTACCCTCCATCCCTCCATCTCTCTCTCTCTACCACATCCCTCCATCTCTCTCTCTTTCTCTTTCGCCATCTCTCTCTCTACCCCGCATTCCTTGATCTCTCTCTCTCCCCTCTCTCTCTCTCTCTCTCTCTCTCTCTCTCTCTCTTCATCTCGCTCACTACCCCACCATCCCTCCATCTCTCCATCTCTCTCTCTCTCTCTCTCTCTCTCTCTACCACATCCCTCCATCTCTCTCTCTCTCTCCATCTCTCACTCTCTCTCTCTCTCTCTCTCTCTCTACCCCATCCCTCCATCTCTCTCCCTCTCTCTCCATCTCTCTCTACCCCATCCCTCCATCTCTCTCTCTCACTCTCTCTCTCTCTCTTTCTCTCCATCTCTCTCTACCCCATCCCTCCATCTCTTTCTACCCCATCCCTCCATCTCTCTCTCTCTACCACATCCCTCCATCTCTCTCTTTCTCTTTCGCCATCTCTCTCTCTACCCTGCATTCCTTGATCTCTCTCTCTCTCTCTCTCTCTCTCTCTCTCTCTCTCTCTCTCCATCTCTCTCTCTCTTTACCCCCCTCTCTATCCCTCCATCTCTCTCTCTCTACCCTCCATCCCTCCATCTCTCTCTCTCTCTCTCTCTCTCTCTCCCCCATCCCTCCATCTCTCTCTCTCTCTCTCTCTCTCTCTCTTTCTTTCTCTCCATCTCTCTCTACCCCATCCCTCCATCTCTCTCTCTACCACATCCCTCCATCTCTCTCTCTTTCTCTTTCGCCATCTCTCTCTCTACCCTGCATTCCTTGATCTCTCTCTCTCTCTCTCTCTCTCTCTCTCTCTCTCTCTCTCTCTCTCCATCTCTCTCTCTCTTTACCCCCCTCTCTATCCCTCCATCTCTCTCTCTCTACCCTCCATCCCTCCATCTCTCTCTCTCTCTCTCTCTCTCTCTCCCCCATCCCTCCATCTCTCTCTCTCTCTCTCTCTCTCTTTCTCTCCATCTCTCTCTACCCCATCCCTCCATCTCTCTCTCTACCACATCCCTCCATCTCTCTCTCTTTCTCTTTCGCCATCTCTCTCTCTACCCCGCATTCCTTGATCT
This sequence comes from Hemibagrus guttatus, assembly GCA_033459395.1. Lineage (NCBI taxonomy): Eukaryota > Metazoa > Chordata > Actinopteri > Siluriformes > Bagridae > Hemibagrus > Hemibagrus guttatus. The sequence continues at coordinate 19,267,686 of JAUCMX010000021.1, read as the reverse complement.
CTCTCTCTCTCTCTCTCTCTCTCCCTCTACGCCCATCCCTCCATCTCTCTCTCTCTCTCTCTCTCTCTCTCTCTCTCTCCATCTCTCTCTCTACCCCCCACATCCCTCCATCTCTCTGTCTCTCTCTCTCTCCCCATCTCTCTCTCTCTCTCTGTCTCTCTCTCTCTCTCTCTCTCTCTCTCCATCTCTCTCTCTACCCCCCACATTCCTCCATCTCTCTCTCTCTGTCTCTCTCTCTCTCCCCATCTCTCTCTCTCTAGTGTTCGTGTTAGGCCTGATTGAGGGACGCGGTGTGTGTTAGGTGAAAGCTCTCATCTCCTGCAGTGATGTATGGTGCTGCTCCTCCTCCCCACAGCCCCATTACAGCCTGATTAATCCGCCTGCTCACCTCAATAATTCATCCTCTACAGAAAAAACTCTCTTCCTCTGAGAGAGAGAGAGAAAGAAGGATATAGTGAAAGGTTACTAGACAACTATCACAGAAAGAAGCGGGTGTGTGAGTAAAAACCTGTGCAGACATTAAAATAAAACAAAAGCGTGCATTAAAATGAATCAAGGATTGCGTCGTGAAAATGGACTGTGCCGGATCCCGTCTCTGTAATAAATCTCATTCTTCTTCATTTAAAGACATCGCAGGTTCCTTCCGTTCCTTGAGATATCACATGTAGCTTTATTATTATTCCCGGAAAAGACGTTCATCGAGAGCGACCCGTACACGAGGCTGAATTTAAACTGATGGTGTTTAAGTTCAGCAGAAGGAAAAAAAGTGTGTGTGTGTGTTTTTTTCCTAAATATAGCAGATCTCTGCTTTTAACCAGAACTACGCCGGTGTTTACGTTTCCTTTCTCGTGCTCAGAATATTTCTGCGTGTCGTGTTTGATCGGAGCGTTTGTGAATCATGATGTTTTGACATGTCACCTGAGATCTCTTAACATGACACGCTTGAGTCGCTTCGATGAAAGATGTTCCGCAGGTTTACATTGGCACGTATGTTTACTGTTGAGATACACAGACATGCGGCAGGCAACAAGGGTGAGAACCTATGTGTGTGTGTGTGTGTGTGTGTGTATGTGGGAGATGTTTAGTTGGTGGAATCAGAGATGGTATCGCGTTCACTTTGCTAGATAAGACCTACAGAGTGTCTTGTTCTTTCAACAGATGAACACAGTGTACGTGCGTGATTGCCAGACACCCAGCATGTATGTTTTGTTGTTTGTACGTGTGTGTGTGTGTGTGTGTGAGTGTGCGTGTGTGTGTGTGTGTGTGTGTAGCAGGTCCTCGGGGTTGTCTAGTTTTCCCACACATTTCTGCATAGGAATTCGATGTGGGCTATCATGAGAACCAACAAGGAAGAGAGAAAGAAAGAAATTCTTTTTCTGCTCCTCGTCACATCGAGCTGATCCGCTGTAGTGTGCATCACATGAGCGGCGTGGCCCGGGGAAACACGGGGCAATTATGGTAATAAATAATAATAGGATTGGCTACATGACATCATGAGTGATGGGGCCTCTCAGATCTCATTTACATTGCATTTCTGCCGCAATCATCGGCCGCTCTAATGCAGAGCCGAGCAAATGAGCCCTTTTCTGAGTATTGGGCAATTTATGTGGAAACGACTGGCACGGGAAGCCAGTCTATAAATCATGTTGAAACACATGCACCCAATGACAGCTAAATCAACACAGAGTAATTGCCTTGAGATGGGCTGGAACCGGAGCTGGCTGGACACGGAAAGACGGAGCGAGAGAAGACGAGAGAGGTATGATGCGGCATGCAGGCGATACGGGTACATGCGGGTGTTGTGTTTTTAACCTGTTCACGACACCGAGTTTAAACACTTTTTCACATGCAACAATTATTAAAGTAGTGTAGCGTAGGCTTTGATGGAGCTCCTGCTTTGATCTGGACCCGAGATTCTCTTCCGTGAGAGCGTAAACATGGTCGTAGTGCTCATGCTGGCCAACAGGGGGAGGAACTAATCTGCAGTGTGTGTTAAAACAGATCAACGGCTGAATACACAAAGCCACGGACTTCAGTTACTCTCAGCAGGGCCTGGGCTATGATAAATATTTCTGCGATGCTAACCCATGCTGAAATGTCAAACAAAAAAATTCATTTTCTCCTACTTCATCCTTCATCCATCAAACTCACCCACGTTACAAAATTACCCGACAAAGCTTTTCAGATTTCACTCATATTCCACATCCAGATTGTGCTTTCTGTCTTTCTTGTATAAGTTAGAAAGTTTAACATTTTAAAGACTCATCATTGTAAGGTCCTTTAAACATTTAGGTCCTCTAAAAGTGGACACACACACACACACACACACACACTTTATTTTATGAGGACCGGGTGATTGTAAGGACATTTGATACAGTTCTATTATTGTAAGGAACTTTAAACATTTAGGTCCTCACAAAGTGCTGAAGACACAATTTGTGTATATATATATATATATACACACACACACACACAGAACAGAACCAAGTTAAGTTGCTCACTTAAAGACAATTTTTATGAGGACCAAGTGATTATGAGGACACTGTATATGATCCTATCATTGTAAGGACCTTTAGAGACTTAGGTCCTCACAAAGTGCTAAACGCATGTACAAACACACACACACACACACACACACATACAGATAACAACACTGTATTTTATGAGGACTTGGTGACTGTAAGGACATTTGATACAGTTCTATCTTTGTAGGGACCTTTAAACATTTAGGTCCTCACAAAGTGCTGAACACATGTACACACACACACACACACAAAAAAAAAAAATATTTAAGACTTACATAAACACTGTATTTTATGAGGACCAGATGATTGTAAGAACATTTGGCATGTTCCAGTCTTTCTGAGGACGTGTGGTTCTAGTAGGTCCTCACAAACTGCTAAATATGAGTACACACACACACACACACCAAGAACCAAGTTAAGTTGCTCACTTAAACACATTTTTTTATGAGGACCAAGTGATTATGAGGACATTTGACATGATCCTATCATTTTAAGGACCTTTGGTAATTTTAGCCTTTCATTTAGGGCTGGCTACATCTACACACACACACACACACACACAGTCTGACATTATGCACACAGAGAACAGATTTAAAATTCACTGAATGAGTGCTTTAGTGCCTCTCAGCTGCTGAATGACTGTGTCTTTGTGTGTCACTCAGGAGTGTGTGTGTGTGTGTGTGTGTGTGTGTGTGTGTGTGTGTGTGTGTGTGTGTGTGCATGTGCGTGTGTGCAATGATACATTGCAAACACCGGCTTGTCCATCATCATTCATTACCTTGACAAGGAGAGAGATTAATAACCACGGGGTCAGCACAGGGCATGTACACACACACACACACACACACACACACACACACACACACACACACACACAGAGCAGGTTCTCCCACAACACACAACGCTTCCAAAAATACCAGCTCTCTGACTGTACAGTGTGTCAGAGCTCTGCAGAAAGACATGAGGACACTTGATTAGACTGTCTTTAAACCTCGGCTCCGTTTAGTTTCCCGAATTTTTACGCTCTTTTATTTGCTCGTTTTGAGTTACGTAGCTTTCAGCAGAACGTTTTTTTGTCGCTTCATCGTTGCCGCCAAACACCCCACAACTCTCCTCTTTCTCTCTCTCACTCATTCACTTCAGCTGGAAAAGGAAATAAAGTCTCACAAGACCAGGAAACCTTCTGAAACACCAAACTGCAACGGAAAAAAAATCAGAAATCGAAGTTTGCGAAGTTTCATTTTAAACAATTAAAAATATCAATAACATAGTTGTACCCTTATTTATTTTATTAATTTATTTATTTAAAACATGGTATAACATATACAATATATATCCATATAGTAAAACGCACACATTTTAGCTAACTCTAGCTAGCTGGACACTTATGTTATCTAGAAACTTTTTGAACACCATACTTTTTAGTATCAGAAACGTCGTACTGTGGGCGGTTCTGTATCTGACAAATAAAATTTGAATTTCTTTGTATTAGCTAAGAAGTTAATTAATTGATTGATTAATTAGGGTCAAAGTTCTGTGAATGAAAGGTATTTATTCAGTAGCATCTATTAGCTAGCCAGTTTGCTTAGTGAGTTAGCTACTGTGAAGTTTGTCAGCTCGTCACTATGAAACGACTTATGTAAAAAAAAAAAAAAACTTATGCTTTATTCTAATGTACATTTATCTTAACTAGTTCTTATCGGAATTCGGCTACCTTCTCTCGATCGTATATTTATATATTTCTCAGCACACATTGAGTTTTATCTGTGCTAACACAATTACCACAGCTCATCGGGTAATTAGCCATCCCAGAACAAGCTAAATCAGTGGATTAGCTGGCGTAAATGCTAATATTTGCAGTTTATTAGGACTGGGATTTGAAAAAAATAAAAAAATAGCTGGAGTGTTCTTCAGCTCTGAAGCGATGGCTCTCCTTTAGAATAATCACAAAACGTTTCTCTCAATAACGTCACGCTGGCTAGCAAAAGAAAACATCCATTAGCACGAACTCGGCAGTCACTTCGGTTATTAATTTCGCTGCCGCTTGATGATTTTTATTATATTTGCATAATGGCGTGTGCCACTGATAAGCAACCTAGCATGGCTAATTCGGTGGGCCTTAATTAAAACCGACTCGTTTGGGGACGAACGAGACTCATTACCGGGACAGATGCCTCCTATTAGCCTCAAATATCATCGCTCATATTCTCATCACCTTAAGAGGCAACCATTTTAAAACGTCAAAATAAAGCGGGGAATCCTGAAGGCCATTCTGGGTGACATTCAGATGTGTTTTAGCGGTAAAGTGTTAAAATAGCATAAAATATAACAATAAACTAAATAATCATATAGTCTCGAATGAACAGAATGAAAATCCATGCTAAAATGTTTGCTAAAATTTGTACGTTTAGCATAGCTAGCATAACGTTTAGCATAGCTAGCTATCCAGAGAGCGGGTTGGTTGAATTGCTAGTCAAACATTTACTTCAACTGACTACATTTTCTGTTAACAAGAGAGTTTTAATTTTAGAGGAAATATTTCACTGACTATAGCACTAGAGGAGCATAATGCTAACATTCTTCTATCATATTCAAAAAAACCCCGAAGAATTTATGTGGCTGTTTCTTGTGAATAAATGTCATGAGAATGTTACAAACTATTAACGAGAGGTTAGCTATTATTTATGTTTGATAGACATGGCCTCAGTGTACTTGTGCATTTTTTTCCTTCTATAGGTTTGCAGCACAGCTAGCTAGCTTTAGCTAACTGCTAACCAAAACCGATTTATGAGGTAAACAATATTTATTCATTGAACTGTAAATTCTAACTAAATTCTTTTTATAAGCTAGCATCTTTCTCACCAACAGCTTGCTGTTTTGTAAGCTAGCTTCAGCTAACTGTGTTTATAAATTAGCACATTATCATCATGAATGTTTTGAGAAACTTTTCCTCTTCAGTTGTTTAGAAAGAACAGAAATATTTTCTCCTCAGATTAGCCTGAAAAGACAAAGCTAACCAAAATGCTGTCTTTTTTTTCACTGTGAGCGCTACATGGACGTAGCTCACTGCTAGCTGAACAGAATCAGGCACTGCACGTCACTGCTAATTAATGAACTAAAAGGAAGGCACAAGGCTAACTACTAGGCTAAAGCTGCAGAGGCTTATGAGTCAGAAGCGCTAGTCACGTTTACTGTCCCTGAGAAAGAAAGACATTGCGTTCATTTAACACGGTGTGTGTGTGTGTGTTTTGGGACATCATTACCCTCCAAGTGCTACGTCGTAATTGTGCCTCGTGCTGTTCAATCGAACTGTCGTTCCTGCTTAGACCCTCGCTCTGTGCCCTGACAGTTTGACACGCACACACACACACACACACACGGGCAGGCGTGGGTTGAATAGAGCTGACACGGTCGTCCCCGGGGCCCAGCGTTAGCGACCAGCATGCTCTGAGCGTTTGCTCTTATTACGATCTCTCCGTCCTGTTCCTCTGTCTCAGCGTCGTTAGCGCCCACTAGCCCTGTCACGACTAATCGGGCAGCTGTCACAGCGACCTGGGAAAGGTCATTTTACGCAATTAAATCTCCCTGCAGTGTGAGAGGACAGCGAGAGTGAAAGGGGAGCGAGAGGAGAGCGAGAGGGGAGCGAGAGGAGAGCGAGAGGAGAGCGAGGCTAACAGGGAGCTGAGTTGGTGATTACAGGAAAACAGAGGGAATAGCGAGCGCTAGCTGAATGTTTTTAAATATTAGCTTCTCTGTAGAGGAGAAGTACTTCAACATCTGTGAAGCTCCAGTGGTTCTGAAGAAAATGATTTAGTAGCTCCTTCTAAAAGGAATGATC
>JAUCMX010000021.1:19256323-19258823 GCA_033459395.1 Hemibagrus guttatus | reverse complement strand
TCATATACATACACTCACACTCACACACAAGCACACACACTCTCAGACACACACATACACTCTCATATATACATACACACACATATTCTCACACACACACACACACACTCATACACTCTCATATATACACACACACACACGCACGCACACTCATACACGCTCATATACACACACGCTCTCACACATATTCTCATACACACGCTTATACAGTTTCATATATATACACACACTCTCACACACTCATACACACTCATATATACACACACACTCATACACTCATATACATATATACACACACTCTCACACACTCATACACTCTCATACACACACACACACACACACACAGTGTAGGAGGAGAGTTGCACTATGACACTATGGCATCACAACATGTTACTGACATAATAAAGTGTTGGTATGTCTCTGTATTTGGGGGTCACAGAAAATTCATGATGTCCATTTAGGGTCAAAAGTCTGTGCCCCCCCCCCCCCCCCCCCCCTTCCATGTCAGACGATGGGTTTAAGGACACAGGAAGTTGTGTGTATCAGCGTGCACTATGACATCACACCCAAAATAATCAGAGCACGTGTATGTATTAGAGTGCAGCATGAGTCTCTTCTTTAATCCGAAGGCGCTGGTTAATTTCCTGTAGCTGCATGAATCTGACATGATCACAGGTTCACGTTAACGCTCTCGTTTTAACATGTTATTGTTACTATGGTAACAGCTCATTCGTATAGAGGTTATCTCTTTAAATACATTTACTTGGGAGAAGATTCGGTTAAAGCAGTTAACGGAATCCTCAGCACCGGTACTTCCTGCTTCCTGTCTGCGGTTCCTCCTGGTGTTGCTCATCAGGGATCTGTAGAGACTTCTGGATTTCTGGGAAAACTTTACAGATCTCCTTTCAGGAAAAAGAACTGTTGACAGGAAGCAGAACCAGAACGTTGCTAAGCAACAACTCTCAACAACACGAGGACAAAAACCCAACATCCTAGCAAGTTTAAGTGCACTATATTGCCAAAAGTTTTGGGACACTTCTCCAAAGGTGTTGGAACAAAGAGTTCAGGTGTTGTTTTTCAGGGGTTGTGCTCGGCCCCTTAGTTCCAGTGAAAGGAACTCTTAATACTTCAGCATACCAAGACATTTTGCACAATTTCATGCTTTGTGGGAACAGTTTGGGGATGACCCCTTCCTGTTCCAACATGACTGCACACCAGTGACCAAAGCAAGCTCCATAAAGACATGGATGAGTGAGTTTGGTGTGGAGGAACTTCACAGAGTCCTGACCTCAACCCCATAGAACACCTTTGGGATGAATTAGAGCGGAGACTGTGAGCCAGACCTTCTCGTCCAACATCAGTGCCTGACCTCACAAATGCGCTTCTAGAGAAACGGTCAAAAATTCCCATAAACACACTCCTAAACCTTGTGGAAAGCCTTCCCAGAAGAGTTGAAGCTGTTCTAACTGCAAAGGGCGGGACAACTCCATATTACATTCATGTGCATGTAAAGGCAGACGTCCCAAAACTTTTGCCAATATGGTGTATCTTATATATAGTCAGATTGATCTATATTATACTTTTTATTATACAATGAACCAAATTTAGGATTACTAATTATTTTAAAATTACTTTTTAAACTTTTAAATTTTGCTTCTTTCTAGAAATAAATAAATAAAACGATCAAAATGATCTGCTGTGATTAGATCGACGATTATTTCATGCTCTTATATTTGGTGAAACTCGATATATAGTCATATATTTTCCAAATCTTTTATCGCTATGATGATGTTGTTTACAGTTAAGCAGAAGATTACACTTCTTTTTATACGCTAACTGATTAGCAGCTCTTTCACAGAATAAAACACACACACACACACACACACACACACACACACACACGTGCTAATGTGTGTCATTAGCTTCACTGCGTCACGGCGAGATGTGGTCTGTAGATCCTCAGAGATCAATACGCCATTTCTGACTTTACTAACTGCTTGGTTTTAATAATTCAGGACAAAACAGGAACATGTACGACACATTAACACGCTTCTGAAGGATCAATAATCCCTACACACACACACACACACACACACACACACAGGCTGCACTTCTGAAGGTAATTCTGGAGTCTGGACGTAATTTGAGTGTCTTCTGATTGTTTGGGATTTTTTAATACTGGAAAAGTAATAAATAAATAAATAAATAAATAAATAAATAAAAGTAAATTGTTGAAAATGTAAATGACAATAAATTAATCAATTGACTAAAAGTAACTCATTAAATAATCGTGTTTTTATCTAAAAATTTAAATGATAAATAAACGTATAGAGTTATATCAATCTTTTAATAATTTAATATTTTTTTCTTTGTAAAAAAAAAAGGTTATTTATTTACCATATTTCTAATCTAATTCTTTTTTTCTTTTCTTTTTTGTCCTCTAATTTTTTTTACATTTTTTCGGAATATTTGTTAGTTTATTTATTTAAGTAATTTTTTA
>JAUCMX010000021.1:19233823-19253823 GCA_033459395.1 Hemibagrus guttatus | reverse complement strand
AATTTTTTTTCCTCAGATATCATGGTAAATTCATTTAAGGTTAGATGGCTGACTAAGCATTTATGAACAAGATTTTAAAATCCCGTCTGGTTATAGCTCATTTTAATTTCCTGGCTTTCATCAGCAGTAAAAAAGCCAAACATTTATAAATATGTTTAGTTATGTTACCTAGCTATGTATCATTAACAATGAAGAAATAAACATTTATGAATGACTTTCAAATCCTCCCAGAGATCCCAGTTGCCTAACATCAGCAATGAAAAAGCTAAACATTTATGATTATGATTCAGTAAATCCTGAAATCCCAGCTCATGTTACCTACATGGCTAGTGTTAGCTATAAAAAAAAAGATAAACATATATGAAACCCTGCCAGATTAGCATTAGCAGCTAGGATTATGAACTTTTTTTTTTTTTTTTTTACAATGATCTCAGAAATTCTGTCAGGTTAGCTTATTATTGTTACATAAAATTCCTGTGATCTATCCACCAAATTTAGCTCATGTTAGCTCTTTAAATAGGGTGAGAAGTAAAGATTATGAACATTAATGAGTTTCACTTTCCTGTCAGAAATCATCCCAGGATAGCTCATGATAGCTTGCTAGTCAACATTAGAAGTAAATCTTAGCAATATTTATGAGTATGACTTTGATTTCTCAGAAATCCTGTCAGGTTAGCTTATTTTAGCTCACTAGGTAGAATTAGAACTATAAATGGTGGATATTTATTAATATTGCTTCAAATTCCTGTGATTTATCCTCTAAAGTTAGCTCATGTTAGCTCTCTAAACAGGAGGAGAAGTAAAGATTATGAACATTTAAGAGTTTTACTTAAAATTCCTGTCAGAAATCCTCTGAAGATAGCTCCTGATAGTCAGCATCAGAAGTACATTTTATCAAAATATATGAGTATGACTTTGATTTCTCAGAAATTCTCCCTGGCTAGCTCATGATACTTGGTAATCAGAAGTAAAGATTATCAGGTTAGCTCATGTTAGCCTGCAAGCCAAAATTAGAAGTAAATTTTACGAAAATGTTAACTTTGATTTCTCAGAAATCCTCTCAGGTTAGCTCATAGTAGCTCACCGGGCCATGTTAGAAGTGAAAATGATCCACATTTATGAATATGATTTAAAAGCGCTGTCAGAAATCCTGTAAGGTAAGCTGTATTTGCTATGTTAGTTCGCTAGCTAGCCTCAGAATGAAATATTACATTTATAAGTATGATTTTAAAATTTTTGTCTGAAATCCTGTCAGGTTAGCATTAGTAGTCCGGATTTCACACATATTTTAGACTTAATTTAGAAATCCTGTCAAGATAGCTTGTTAGCTCGCAAGTTAGTGATGTAAGTGAAGGTTATTAAGATTAAGGGATAATGTCTGTCAGAAACCCTGTCATGTTAGACTTTTTAAATTTTTAACTATTAGTTTTCTCAGAAATGTGGTCAGGCTAGTTCATGTTAGCTCTCTAGTTAGTAGTAGATGTTTTATAGAACATTTATGAGGTAAAATTCCTGTCAGAAATCCTGTCAGATTAACTCACTAGTTAGTCTTTTAAGGGAAATGATGAATAAGTAAGAATATGACAGAAATCCTCTCAGGTTAGCTCAGGCTTGCTAGTTAGCTAGATATAACTAACATTTATCTCAGAAATCTGTTCAGTTTAGCTCACTAGATGATTAAATTCTTGTTAGAAATGTTCATAATTTTGTACATTTATGTTAAATTAACTGACCTCTTTATAGCAACAGATATTTATGGCTATTTATGTATATTTATATTAACGTTTATAACTCTGTAGCTCGGCGTACATTGCTGAGGAGACGAGGGACGAACATGACGAGACAGAATCAGACAGATGAGCTGGCAGCTCTCTAATCACTAAGGCATCACACACACACACACATACACACACACACACACACACACACATTAGCAGGCAGTACACACAGGCTAATTTGACAAGCTGAAATGATGCCCATTCACATCCTCCTGCTCCGGCGGCCGTGGGTAAATATTTCCCCTCTCAGCTAGTATAAATAACACGGTGGTATTTGAACAGCTGAGATCTGAAACGGGAGCGAGACAACAGAGCGAGAGACTGATCTTTATCTGAGCATGCTTATACATATTCATAATGCGTCACTCTGTAACGAGGTGCCATGTTGACTCAGCAGTCCTCTCGCCGTCTCTGTCTGGACAAGAATAAAGCTAATAAAACAGTATTAGCGGATCACGCCGTGGATTTTACACCGCCTCCAGTTGTTTCTACACGAATTTCTTTCTTTTCTTTGTTTCTTTCATGATGTAGCTTGACCTTGTCTGTCATTGTCTGCTTTAGGTTCCAGATTTTGCTTTTAAACATTTCTTCCTTTTTCCCTCTCGACAACACAAGCTTTAATTGTGTTAGGGAGAAGTTCCTGCTCCAGTGTGGGATCTGCTCCAGGTTCTTCAGGGTGTTTATCAGTGCTTCAGCTTCTAAATGGGAATATTCACCTTTTTCTTGTTTCATTATTGCTCTATTGTCCTGAGCTTGTGTTCAATGTTCAATTCAAATCAATTCAATTTATTTGTATAGCGCTTTTAACAATGGACATTGTCCCAAAGCCGCTTCAAGTTTAAAGTTAAGTTACTATTTTAACCCTAATGAGAACCCTGAGGCGACGGTGGTGAGGAAAACCTTTCTGAGATGATATGAGGAGATGAAGAAACCTTGAGAGGAACCAGGCTCTGAAGGGAACCTCATCCTCATTCAGGTGACACTGGACAGTAAATAATGTGTTCAGGATCACTGTCCTGTTAAAAAGTAAAAATTCTCTCAAGCTTTAGCAAGTTTTAAGCAGGTTCTGTCTCAATACCGTGGTGTATCGTTAAAAGGAACCTTCTGCAAGTTGAGGATTTGGAGTAGGTGTTGTATTTCTCCTAGCAAACAGGATGTGAGGATTGTCACTGAGAGGAGGTGTGTGGAGGAAATCTGACATCCAGCAATAAATGATCTCTCTCCCGTCCTCACTCTTTTTCCTCCTGTCCCACAGAGAGAGGAATCCCACTCATCCCATTCCTCCCATTCCTCCCACTCATCCCTCTCACAGAGCTCTTGTTTGTAGAGGAATCTCAGCGTTAACGATGAGCACTTTGTTTCTAAAGAGGTCACTGCCAACCCTGTCAATCACTTCACCGACTCGCTTATCGACGAATAATTAGCAGGATGGACAGAGCTGCTCTCGTGGCACTGACCATTGATTGGAGAGAGAGAGAGAGAGAGAGAGAGAGAGAGAGAGGAATGAGAGACTGCTGTCACTGTGTTAACAGTCTGAGTAAAAGTCGAGTGTGAAAGCACAGGGGCATCACTCTCAGCTGTCAATCAAACTGCTTAGAGGATACTCGATCAATTCTCTCAAACCACCAGAGAGAGAAAGAAAGAAAGGTAGAGAGAGAGAGCGAGAGAGAGAGAGAGAGAGAGTGTGTGTGTGTGTTTGAGGGAGAAAGAGAGGGATCAGAGATATAGAGACAAAGTGAGACAGAAAGAAAGAGACAGAGAGAAAGTCAAAAAAGAGAGAGCCAGGGAGAGAGACAAATAGAGAAACAGAGAGACAGGGAGAGACACAGAGAGAGAGGGAGACAGAAAATGATAGAGAGACAGTGTGAGGGAATAAGAGGAGTGAGACTGAGACAGAGAGAAAGATGGAGAGAGAGAGAGATACAAAAAGAGATGGAAGACAGCAAGACAAGTAGAGAGAGAGATAGTCAGGCAGACAGAGGGAAGAATTGAGTGACAAAGAGAAAGAGAGAGAGAGAGAGAGAGAGAGAGAGAGAAAGAGAATTTTCAGGACCCTAAGAAAAAGAGTTTTTTGTCTTCGAAGTTCAAAACCATATCCAGCTCTGATCTTCATCACTCTCCATCTGCCTCTCACTCTCGCTCTCTTTCTCTCTTTCTCTCTCTCTCTCTCTCTCTCTCTTAGACTCAGCTGGAGTAGACACACGGATAAGGGATGAGTTATATTCCAGTTTATGGGCTTGCTATGAGAGTGGATGTTAGTAAATTAGATCAGAGGTCCATTCAGTCCTCAGGGATAGCAGACGAGTGCGTTCTGTCGCTCCGCTTCATCTCACAGCTTTCACTTCCAACATTGAAGCATCTTTTCATCCACCTGCACTCGCTCCTGTGGACTTTCTAGACATCTGCATCAGAAAGAAAGAAAATGTCAGAGATTTCAAACAAAAGTTCTCAAAGGAAAATATTCCATAAATAAAATGCTCCTGCTACCTTCTGTGGATAAACTGCTAGCTAAGATCTTGCTAGATAGCTGAATTAGGTAGCTACAGTGGCTACTTAACGTTTATCAGGAAACTTTATAGCTAACATAATGCACTAACCAGGAAACATTTAACAGCAAAGGCACTAATCAAGAAACATTTAGCTGGCAAAGGCGCTAATCAAGAAACATTTAGCTAGCAAAGGCTCTAACCAGGAAACATTTAGCTAGCAATGGCGCTAACCAGGAAACAGTTAGCTAGCAAAGGCGCTAACCAGGAAACAGTTAGCTAGCAAAGGCGCTAACCAGGAAACATTCAGCTAGCAAAGGCACTAATTAAGAAACATTCTGCTAGCAAAGGCGCTAATTAAGAAAAAAAATTGCTAGCAAATGCGCTAACCAGGAAACATTCAGCTAGCAAAGGCTGTAATCAAGAAACATTTAGTTAGCAATGAGCAACTTGCTAGTTAGCTATTTCCCTAGCTTGTGTACGTACTGTAGTCATGTTCAACACAGACAATAGCTTCCTCTAGTTAAATAGAAATATAAAAGTGTTATATTTAATCAGGTAGAGTTTGAGGATGTGATTAATGACACAGTGTCACTTCTCAAAGTTTACCAGCATGCTAACAGTTTACTTCAGCTGAACTTAGCATCGTGTCAGAAAGTGGAGCTGACAGAACGCAGGCTAGAGCTGAGGACGAGCGAGAGTCGACTGAGAAGAAACAGGAAGCATGGAGAAAAATCATCCTCATGTAAATACGCATGTAAGTAGATATACGTGTGTGTGTGTGTGTGTGTGTGTGTGTGTGTTTCTGGAGAAGCTCTGCATGTGAACTGATTCTCGTGTGTGGTATTTGTCACTAGCAGTCTGACTGATCACAGAGTGCTTTCTCAATTTCCCGGCGCTGTCACACACACACACACACACACACTCTCTCTCTCTCTCGTTCCGATCTCCTCGTCTGTGAGAGTGGTAAATCTCAGAGCGAGACAGGAGACAAGCGTCACAGCGATGCCGTTACAGCTACCACTCAATATCACAACAAGCTCAGATAACTCTTACGGTGGCTAGATAACTGCACGCTAGCTTCGGACAATATCCGGTTTGAAGCTTCAGATGAATCGAACTGAATCGTGGCACGCATGTTTCATGGGAAAATTTCTTAAACTTTTAGCTAGCAAGTTTATGGTTTCCATGTTAGCCGCTAACTTATTAACATAGAGTTAACGTTTGGTTCTAGATTTTAAAGAACGATATTCAGTCAGTGTGTGTGTGTGTGTGTGTGTGTGTGTGTGGTGCAGACAGTGTGGAATGTTCTAGAGCTTTTGGAAGTTAAATGTATAAAGAATAGATTATTAAAATATCTTTGTATGAAATATAAATATATATTAATACACTTACAACTTTTTTTTTTACTGTTGCAGCAAATGAACACACACTGATCTCTCTCTTTCACACACACACACAAACACTCACTCACTCTCTCTCTCTCTCTCTCTCTCTCTCTCTCTCTCTCTCTCTCTCTCTCTCTCTCCCTCTCTCTGCCCCCCCCTCCCTCCTCCATCTGACCTCTCCTCCCAGTGCTGCATTAATCTGCTGAGGGTAATAAATCACCGCTGACAGAACTCCTCGCGCTGCTGCTGCTCCCATCGTTTGTTTAAATCCGCATACTTTCCAGACCTGCCATAACTCAGCGACAGAGCTGACACACAGCAGCTCCACCACTTTACTCCACATTTACACTCGTTCACCATCGTCTCTCTCTCTTCTCTTCACCTTCTACATGCCTACAGACCTGAGCGCTCCGCTCGGCCCGAGACAAATCAGAACCGAACAACCAGCAACACTGAGCTTTTACAACAGCAAATAATCAACAATTTTATCTTCTTCTTCTTATTATTACTATTATTATTATTGTTTTATTATTATTATTATTATTATTATTATTATTATTATTATTATTAATATTAGTAGTAGTAGTAGTATTAGTATTATTATTATTGGTGTTGTTTTATAATTATTACTTATTATTATTATTATTGGTGTTTTATTATTTATTTATTTATCTATCTATCTATCTATCTATCTATCTATCTATCTATCTATCTATCTATTTATTTATTATTCAAATCATTAATCACAAAACATTTAACTGCTTGAGACCAAATTGTTGATTCGTTCATATATTTAACATTTTGGACAGCTGTGGAATTTCAGTTTAATTTCATTTTATTTATTTATTGGTCTGATGTAAATGCTTCACAGCTTTTGGTGACACAAATCTTTTTTTCTGCCGCTGTGTAAAGCTGTTACTCATGTGATGATAACTGAAGGATGAATGGGTCGTGAGTATTTCATTTTATTTTATTATTATTAATAAAGCACATGTTTAGGAGTTTATGTTAAATTCAAACGGTAAAAATCTTTGTAGATGATCAGCTCTGATGGAAAGCTAAATACTTTTATTCTGCAGAGTTTACAGTAGCGAGCTGTTAGATAATGAAATAAATAAGTAGCAAAGAAGGAAATCAAATAAAACTTTGCGGGTCGTGACGTTAGAGAAAAATAATCAGTAACTGGGAGGAGTGACCAGCATCACACCCATCACACCCATCACATCCATCACACCCATCACACCCATCACACCCATCACACCCATCACACACACCCATCACACCCATCACATCCATCACACATCACTCCATCACACCCATCACACCCATCACACCCATCACATCCATCACATCCCATCACATCCATCACAGCCATCACATCCATCACACCCATCACATCCATCACACCATCACAGCCATCACACACACCCATCACAGCCATCACACACACCCATCACACCCATCACACCCATCACAGCCATCACACCCATCACACCCATCACACCCATCACATCCATCACACCCATCACACCCATCACATCCATCACACCCATACTTTTATTCTGCAGAGTTTACAGTAGCGAGCTGTTAGACAATAATCATAAATAAGTAGCAAAGAAGGAAATCAAATAAAACTTTGCGGGTCGTGACGTTAGAGAAAAATAATCAGTAACTGGGAGGAGTGACCAGCATCACACCCATCACACCCATCACATCCATCACACCCATCACACCCATCACACCCATCACACACCCATCACACCACACCCATCACACCCATCACATCCATCACACCCATCACATCCATCACACCCATCACACCCATCACACACACCCATCACATCCATCACACCCATCACATCCATCACAGCCATCACATCCATCACACCCATCACATCCATCACACCATCACAGCCATCACACACACCCATCACAGCCATCACACACACCCATCACACCATCACACCCATCACAGCCATCACACCCATCACACCCATCACACCCATCACATCCATCACACCCATCACACCCATCACATCCATCACACCCATCACACCCATCACATCCATCACATCCATCACACCCATCACACCCATCACATCCATCACACCCATCACAGCCATCACACACACCCATCACACCCATCACATCCATCACACCCATCACATCCATCACAGCCATCACATCCATCACACCCATCACAGCCATCACACACACCCACCACACCCATCACAGCCATCACATCCATCACACCCATCACACCCATCACAGCCATCACACCCATCACACCCATCACATCCATCACACCCATCACATCCATCACACCCATCACAGCCATCACAGCCATCACACCCATCACACCCATCACATCCATCACACCCATCACACCCATCACATCCATCACAGCCATCACACCCATCACACCCATCACAGCCATCACACTCCATCACACCCATCACAGCCATCACATCCATCACACCCATCACACCCATCACATCCATCACA
Source organism: Hemibagrus guttatus (assembly GCA_033459395.1). Taxonomy (NCBI): domain Eukaryota; kingdom Metazoa; phylum Chordata; class Actinopteri; order Siluriformes; family Bagridae; genus Hemibagrus; species Hemibagrus guttatus. Next base: position 19,245,666 of record JAUCMX010000021.1, on the reverse strand, counting down.
GCCATCACATCCCATCACACCCATCACAGCCATCACATCCATCACACCCATCACAGCCATCACATCCATCACACCCATCACAGCCATCACACCCATCACAGCCATCACATCCATCACACCCATCACACACACCCATCACATCCATCACACCCATCACACCCATCACAGCCATCACATCCATCACACCCATCACACCCATCACATCCATCACAGCCATCACATCCATCACACCCATCACACCCATCACAGCCATCACACACACCCATCACACCCATCACAGCCATCACAGCCATCACACCCATCACACCCATCACAGCCATCACATCCATCACACCCATCACACCCATCACATCCATCACAGCCATCACATCCATCACACCCATCACACCCATCACAGCCATCACATCCATCACACCCATCACAGCCATCACATCCATCACACCCATCACAGCCATCACACCCATCACAGCCATCACATCCATCACACCCATCACACACACCCATCACATCCATCACACCCATCACATCCATCACAGCCATCACACCCATCACACCCATCACACCCATCACATCCATCACACCCATCACAGCCATCACACCCATCACACACACCCATCACACCCATCACAGCCATCACACACACCCATCACACCCATCACAGCCATCACATCCATCACACCCATCACACCCATCACACACACCCATCACATCCATCACACCCATCACATCCATCACAGCCATCACATCCATCACACCCATCACAGCCATCACACCCATCACAGCCATCACACCCATCACACACACCCATCACAGCCATCACATCCATCACAGCCATCACATCCATCACAGCCATCACACCCATCACAGCCATCACACCCATCACATCCCATCACATCCATCACATCCATCACACCCATCACATCCATCACACACACCCATCACACCCATCACAGCCATCACATCCATCACACCCATCACACACAACCCATCACATCCATCACACCCATCACACCCATCACACACACCCATCACACCCATCACAGCCATCACATCCATCACACCCATCACACCCATCACATCCATCACACCCATCACACCCATCACACACACCCATCACACCCATCACAGCCATCACATCCATCACACCTATCACACCCATCACGCACACCCATCACACCCATCACATCCATCACACCCATCACACCCATCACAGCCATCACATCCATCACACCTATCACACCCATCACACACACCCATCACACCCATCATACCCATCACACCCATCACAGCCATCACACCCATCACATCCATCACACCCATCACACCCATCACACACACCCATCACACCCATCACACACACCCATCACACCCATCACATCCATCACACCCATCACATCCATCACACCCATCACATCCATCACACACACCCATCACATCCATCACACCCATCACACCCATCACAGCCATCACATCCATCACACCCATCACACCATCACACCCATCACACCCATCACATCCATCACACCCATCACATCCATCACACCCATCACATCCATCACACCCATCACACCCATCACATCCATCACACACACCCATCACACCTATCACAGCCATCACACCCATCACATCCATCACACCCATCACATCCATCACACACACCCATCACAGCCATCACAGCCATCACACCCATCACATCCATCACACACACCTATCACAGCCATCACACCCATCACATCCATCACACCCATCACAGCCATCACACCCATCACATCCATCACACCCATCACATCCATCACACCCATCACACCCATCACATCCATCACACCCATCACATCCACAGAGATCTGCGCTGTTTTTATTATATTTTATACCGTCCATGACTCGAGTCACTTCCTGTTCTTATATACGCTATAGCAGCTATAAACACCCTGTCTCTCACCAACCTCTCTCTGTTCTCTCATGAAACTCATTCATATAAACCTCTCTTTACCTCTTTCTCTCTCTCTCTGTCCCATTCTTTCTGTCTGTCTCATTCTGTCTGTCTCCCCCCCTCTCTCATTCTGTCTCTCTCTCTCTTTCTCTCATTCTTTCTGTTTATCTGCCTCTCCCCTGCCTCTCTCTCTCTCTCTCTCTCTCTCTCTCTCTCTCTCTCTCTCTCATCTCTCCCTCTCTCTCTGTCCCATTCTTTCTGTCTGTCTCATTCTGTCTGTCTCTCTCTCTCTCTCTCTCTCTCTCTCTCTCTCTGTCCCATTCTTTCTGTCTGTCTCATTCTGTCTGTCTCCCTCCCTCTCTCTCTCTCTCTCTCTCTTTCATTCTTTCTGTTTATCTGCCTCTCCCCTGCCTCTCTCTCTCTCTCTCTCTCTTCTTCTCTCATTCATTCTTTCTGCTTGTCTGTCCTTCCTCTCTCTCCTGTCTCTCTCTTTCTCTCCCCGTCTCTCTCTCTCTCTCTCTCTCCTCTCCTCTCTCTCTCTCTCTCTCTCTCTCTCTCTCTGTCTATCTCTCTTTGACTCTCATTTTTTTCTGTTTTGCTGTCTATCTCAGTCTCTCCCTGCCTCTTTGTATCTCTGTTTCAGTTTCTCTCTCATTCTGTCTCTCTTTCTCTTATGATGTTTTCACAAACATCCTCACCTTACCTCCTGGCCAATCAGAATACAGAGCAGTGAGTCAGGAAGTCTGCTCCGGTGCTGAAGAGGCTGATCCAGGATCAGTGGGGACGTGCGGCGGCTGTGAGTGGGAGAGTGCTCCGGTGCTGAAGTGGCTGATCTGGGATCAGTGAGGATGTGCGGGAGCTGTGAGTGGGAGAGTCTGCTCCGGTTACTGATTAGTCGGCTGATCTGCCGGCATCAGTGAGGATGTGCGGGAGCTGTGAGTGGGAGAGTCTGCTCCGGTGCTGAAGCGGCTGATCTGGGATCAGTGAGGACGTGCGGCGACTGTGAGTTGGAGAGTCTGCGTGTGCTGAAGCGGCTGATCCGGTATCAGTGAGGACGTGCGGCGGCTGTGAGTTGGAGAGTCTGCGTGTGCTGAAGCGGCTGATCCGGGATCAGTGAGGACGTGCGGCGGCTGTGAGTTGGAGAGTCTGCGTGTGCTGAAGCGGCTGATCCGGGATCAGTGAGGACGTGCGGGCTGTGAGTGGAGAGTCTGCGTGTGCTGAAGCGGCTGATCGGGATCAGTGAGGACGTGCGGCGCTGTGAGTTGGAGAGTCTGCGTGTGCTGAAGCGGCGGATCCGGGATCAGTGAGGACGTGCGGCGGCTGTGAGTTGGAGAGTCTGCGTGTGCTGAAGCGGCGATCCGGGATCAGTGAGGACTGGGGGCTGTGAGTTGGAGAGTCTGCGTGTGCTGAAGCGGCGGATCCGGGATCAGTGAGGACATGCGGTGGCTGTGAGTTGGAGAGTCTGCGTGTGCTGAAGCGGCGGATCCGGGATCAGTGAGGACTGTGGCGGCTGTGAGTTGGAGAGTCTGCGTGTGCTGAAGCGGCGATCCGGATCAGTGAGGATTGCGGCGGCTGTGAGTGGAGAGTCTGCGTGTGCTGAAGCGGCGGATCCGGGATCAGTGAGGACGTGCGGCGACTGTGAGTCGGAGATGGAAAGCAGATGGCTGTGTGCTGAAGGCTGTTTGATCCGAGGGAAAAGCTCCTCATTCCCCTTCATCCATCATTCAGAGAGAGAGAGAGAGAGAGAGAGGAAAGAGTGTGTAATGCTTCACATCGGGCATCTGGGTTTTCTCAAAACCCAAACCCCTGGGGCAAACACACACACACACACACACACACTTGGCTGGTGGGGTGGAGAACATTCACACTTGTGTTCCTTTAATTAGTGGCTTTATTCCTGTCAGTGTGTGTGTGTGTGTGTGTGTGTGTGTGTGTGTGTGCAAAAACAAAAACATAAAAACTCTCTCTCTCTCTCTCTCTCTCTCTCTCTCTCTCTCTCTCTGTGTCATGTTATGGGTTTTTCTTTCTTTCTTTATCTATCTATCTATCTATCTATCTATCTATCTATCTATCTATCTATCTATCTATCTATCTATCTATCTATCTATCGGCCTGCTAACTCTATCTGTCTTTTGTCTTGTTTCTGAATGCTTCCTCTCTTTCGCTCTCTCTCTCTCTCTCTGCTTCTCTCTCTCTCACTGACATTCTCTCTCTCTCTCTCTCTCTCTCTCTCTCTCTCTCTCTCTCTCTCTCTCTGACATTCTCTCTCATGTTATAGGTCTATCTATCTATCTATCTATCTATCTATCTATCTATCTATCTATCTATCTATCTATCTATCTATCTATCTATCTGCCTATCTGCCTCTGCTAACTCTATCTGTCTTTTTGTCTTGCTCGTTCTCTCTCTGAATCTCTTTCGCTGTCTCATTCACTCCCTTTCTTTCTCTCTCTCTGTTGTTCTCTCTCTCTCGTTCATCCTGCCGTCCCTTGTAGAATAATAATAATAGAGAGAGACAGAGTGAGAGGTCGTGCGAGTAATGTAACTGACAGCTGAGAATCATTAATCACTGTCATGCCTAAAAAGGTCTCCATACACACACACACACACACACACACACACACACACACACACATGAGTCTTTTAGGTCATCAGGCCTTCCTGCTCTGCCAGTGTCACCCTGCCCTGTTCACACTCAGATTGTCAGTGTGTGTGTGTGTGTGTGTGTGTGTGTGTGTGTGTGTGTGTGTGTGTGTGTGTGTGTGTGTGTGTGACACTAATGTGAGGCTCCAGCTTCTGACATACACACAGTGAGCTGACACACAGCAGGAGCAAGATTCACCACATGTCATCATGCCCTCAGTGAGAGGAGGAATATCTCTCTCTCACACACACACACACACACACACACACACACACACACACACACACACATCTCTCTCTGCATCTTTTTGTGTCTTTATTTTGATCAGTGCTGTCTCGATGTTGTTGTTGTTGTTGTTGTGTGTGTGTGTGTGTGTGTGTGTGTGTGTGTGTGTCTATATAAATCCCGTTCGGTTTATTGTGACAGCTCTGTGACAGAATTGTTTATGGCATCTCTCTCAGCTCAGACCAGCCTGTAAATCTACACTGCTATACACACACACACACACACACACACACACACACACACAAAATCTCTCTGTGGCCACTTTATTAGGAACACCTGCTCATTCATGCAGGTATCTATCTGATCAGCTAATCACGCTGCAGCAGTGCAGTGACCAGGTAATGTTCACATCACACTTTGCTGTATCTGATGATCTCCTGGAATTTTCACAGACATCAGTGTCTAGAGTTTCCTCAGAATGAAGGTGTAATCTGATTCTGATAATGAAAAAGCCTCCAGTTCTGCAGAAGGAAACGTCTGGATGATGAGTGAGACCAATGCTGCAGTAACTCTGGAAAACCTTGTTGAGCAGAAAAGCATCTCAGAAGTCACACCTCCACGTGGAACCTTGAGGTGGATAAGCTACAAGAACAGAAGAACACGTCAGGTTTCTTTTCTGTCAGCCAGGAACAGGAAGCTGAAACTGCAGTGAAGACAAGAACTAGACAGCTGAAGATGGGAAATCATAGCCTGGTCAGATGAAGCTGGAGATCTGGTCAGAATGAATCCATGGAGCTAAGCTGCCTTGAGTAACAGTCCAGGCTGATGGAGGTGTGATGGCTTTAGTGAGATGGTGAACACATTGGATTGTTAACACCAACCAATCAATCATGTGCACAATTTACTCATCTTCTAATGGTTACTTCTAGCATGAAGCCTTCTCAGACTGCTTTTATGAACATAACAATGAATTCTTCAGAGTTCTTTAGTGTTCTTCAGTGTTTTTCAGAGTTCTTCAGTGTTCTACAGAGGTCTTTATTGTTCTTCAGAGGTCTTTAGTGTTTTTCAGAGGTCTTTAGTGTTTTTCAGAGGTCTTTAGTGTTCTTCAGAGGTCTTTATTGTTCTTCAGAGGTCTTTAGTGTTTTTCAGAGGTCTTTAGTGTTCTTCAGAGGTCTTTATTGTTCTTCAGAGGTCTTTAGTGTTTTTCAGAGGTCTTTAGTGTTCTTCAGACGTCTTAATGTTCTTCAGACGTCTTTAGTGTTTTTCAGAGGTCTTTAGTGTTCTTCAGAGGTCTTAATGTTCTTCAGACGTCTTTAGTGTTTTTCAGAGGTCTTTAGTGTTCTTCAGACGTGTTTAGTGTTTTTCAGAGGTCTTTATTGTTCTTCAGAGGTCTTTAGTGTTCTTCAGAGGTCTTTAGTGTTCTTCAGAGGTCTTTAGTGTTCTTCAGAGGTCTTTAGTGTTCTTCAGACGTGTTTAGTATTTTTCAGAGGTCTTTAGTGTTCTTCAGAGGTCTTTAGTGTTCTTCAGAGGTCTTTATTGTTCTTCAGAGGTCTTTAGTGTTCTTCAGAGGTCTTTAGTGTTCTTCAGACGTGTTTAGTGTTTTTCAGAGGTCTTTATTGTTCTTCAGAGGTCTTTATTGTTCTTCAGAGGTCTTTAGTGTTCTTCAGAGGTCTTTATTGTTCTTCAGAGGTCTTTATTGTTCTTCAGAGGTCTTTAGTGTTCTTCAGTGGGATCATCTTTGGGATGTAATGCAGACAACTTAGTGATGCAGCAGTGCTTTATTCTTTTAGATCAATCTTCCAAACTTTCAACTTTCACTCTAACTCATCACACTCCTCATCACACTCCTCATCACACTCATCATCACACTCATCATCACACTCACCACAACTTTCCTACATCTCTAACTAGCCATACCACAGCCTCGTACAGCTGCAATGCATTCTGGGAGTTTAAGGCCTAGTCCACACGTACACGGGTATTTTTAAAAACTGAGTTTTTCTCCTTCGTTTTTAAAAAAAATCTCGTCCACACGAAAACGCAAAAACAGAAGTGAAGTCTGAAGTGCTGTCAAGAGCATGCCACACCAATAGGTGGCGATATAATCTCAAGCGTAAAGCCATGTTGGCCAATCAGAAGCCTGAGAAAAATGTTATTAGCGGTTCTGCTAGGCTAACACACACCTGTTTCATGTAAACAAAGGAGATAGTGTTCACTAATGCATATGCATAAAAAATGGAATAAAACTTCTTAACATATGCCATGAATTCAACATTATTAATAAAGATTAAATGGACCCTCTAGCACCTCCCCCTTTTTTTGTTTGTTTTGTTTTTATATTGTTTTCTCCTTCTCTCTGTTGATTGACCTGTTTATGATCATACCATATCCTATTGATACTGTAGTGTACTTGTTCTGTAAACCTGTTCTGTGCTTTATTTTCTTTGAATTGTTCAAATACTGAATGCTTCAATGTTAAATTGTTTTTATTATAATAATAGCATTTAATAAAATAAAAAAAAGGAGATAGCGGCGCACAATCTGACGTCAAACAAAGGAGACAACGGTGTGTACGCCGACGTCACAAGCCAAAAATCTCCGTTTTCGCCGTCTACACAATAACACTGCAACCGGGGTTTTTAAACATCTTCACCCTGGCCAGAGTTTTCAAAAATGCTCGGTTTCAGTGACCTGATGCTGCGTTTGCGTGTGGACGAACCGACAAACTGCATAAAAAAAGCTGCGGTTTTGAAAATACCCACGTTCGTGTGGACAGGTTGTAAGTCCAGTATTCAGTCTGCATCTATACTGGATTTCTCATTTTTCTTTAAAAAAGCGAGATCACATTATCACATGTTGTTGAATGTTGTGACATCAGAGCGCCACGCAATCACTAACTGCTAGCAAACCGACAAATTAGCACCTGAATTGCTAATGTGTAGTAAATATTTTAATAGAAACATGTCTAATATTGCCGCAGGATTGAGTTTCGCTTTCAATTTAAACCAAACAATCAAACAACTGGACAACCAGACAACCAACCAACCAACCAATCGGACAACTGGACAACCAGACAACCAACCAACCAACCAACCAACCAATCGGACAACTGGACAACCAGACAACCAAACATCCAACCAAACAACCAACCAATCAAACAACTGGACAACCGGACAACCAACCAACCAACCAATCAAACAACTGGACAACCAGACAACCAACCAACCAACCAACCAACCAATCGGACAACTGGACAACCAGACAACCAACCATCCAACCAACCAACCAACCAATCGGACAACTGGACAACCAGACAACCAACCATCCAACCAAACAACCAACCAATCAAACAACTGGACAACCGGTCAACCAACCAACCAACCAATCTGACTCATAGAACAGGATGATGTGACTGAAACATGCCACAAGGTGACTCAGTGACGTAACTCCATGGTCAGTTAAATGGTTAACAGTGTAGCATTGTCGTCACCATGGCAACAGTGTCCACATGTTTGTTTGTTTTGTTTTTTTTCTCATTGCTGAACGTAATAATCTCCTGCTGATGAGATTTATGTCTACGTGTGTTTGCTCAAGTGTTCCTTTATTTGTTTTGCTGAAAGCTGTGACGACCTCGTGGCTTTTTTTTGTAACTTAATGAAGAATAATAATAGCGGGGCATTGGTGGCTCAGTGGTAGGTTTCTCGCCTATCATGCGGAAGGCCCGGGTTCGATTCCCAGCCAATGCCTCAACCCCAGCCACTGGATGCAGTGCCGGTCCCAAGCCCGGGAAAACGGGAGGGTTGCGTCAGGAAGGGCATCCGGCGTAAAACATTTGCCAAGTTGTTGTGCGGACCAGGGAGCAGCCGAAAGCCACTTCTAATGAATAATAATAATAACAACAACAACAATAATAATAGTGGAGTAAATCACAGCGTGAAGGTAAATATTTGAAGCAGAACCTGCTGAAGAACCGCCTGCTTTTTACTGTGACTCTGAGAAACAGGTTCGAGTGTGTAACAGGAGTGTGAGTGTGTACGCTGACATTACTGAGCACACGTACGGGTGGTCTGTGAGATCCACACACACACACACACACACACACACACACACACACACACAAGTTATTATAACAGTTCATACACATTTAGACAAATGACAGCTGAGGATTGTGGGATTGTGGGATTAGTGTCTGCACCACAAGTGTGCACTCCAGGCTCCACTCTGAATAACTCCAACTCAGTTCCAGCAGAAATAAAATATTTTTCATTTATGACGACGTGGAACTCTACATTACACTTTCTTACACGTTTTCCGTAAACATTTGACTCTCAAAGGCTGAGTTTTTTTCTTTTCTTTTCTTTTTACCTTTTTTTGTTCTTTTCTATTTTCTTTTTCCCCCTTTTTTTCTTTTTTCTTTTCTTTTTTCCTTCTTTTCCTTTTCCTCTTTTCTTTTCTTTTTTCCTTTTCTTTTTTTTTCTTTCTTTTCTTTTCTTTTCTTTTCTTTTCTTTCATTTTTCTTTTCTTTTCCTTTTTTTCTTTTCTTTTCTTTTCTTTTCTTTTCTTTTCTTTCCTTTTCTTTTTTCCCTTTTTTCCTTCCTTTTCTTTTCATTTCTTTTCCTCATTTCTCTTTTCTTTTCTTTCTTTTTTTCCTTTTCTTTTCTTTGTCTTTTCACCACCTCCCTTTTTCCAAAGAAGACAAGCACTTTTTTTTGGTTTTATTTATTCAGTTTTTATATCAAAGTTGTTCCTAAGTGAGTGTGTGTGAGAGAAAATAAAGAAGAGAAAGGAAAAAATAAACCATGAGATAAACCGTACGGGAAAAAATGTGCATCAACGACTCAAAGGGGAAAATAGAAATGAATACACTGAGGAAAAAAATATATAAGAAAATATATCATAAAGAGAAGAATTTTAATTCATTTAACAAAAATAAATACTTTTTTTTGCAATACTTGATTTGAGGAAATGTTTGACTTTTTCATGCACCAATTCAAATTTACATAAAAACTACAGTCGAGCTCGAATCTAACACTAGATGATGTAATGACTCAAAGTCACACACACACACACACACACACACACACACACACACTCTTCTGTGTGAGTGATCCTAATGCCCTCCTGTTGCGTCGGGCTTTTACACATCTTATCTCTGGGTGAGAATAATCAGGTTAAACACTGAATGTGTGTGTATGTGTGTGAGTGTTTAAGCTTGCCAAGGCTAAATCTCATTATACACACACACACACACACACACACACACACACACAAGCCTTATCTGCTCTCCGTCTGCTTGTCTGACATGCCGGGAAATTGCATTGTAGGGACAGAGGACGAGGAGGAAGCCGTGACAGCAGCTTTCTTACACACACACACACACACACACACACACACACACACACACACACACACACACACACAGGTCCTCTCAGTGGGTTTGACAGCCTCTTTGATTTATGACTGTAATTCCCCGTAGCAGACGAGAGCTGCACTCATAACTGAGTGTGTATTACAGAGACGTCCAGTGTGACCTATCATCACATCCACACTGTCCACTGAGAGAGAGAGAGAGAGAGAGAGAGAGAGACTGAGAAAAAGACAGACAGCAAAAGAGAGAAACAGAGAGAGAGAGAGAGAGAGAGAGAGAGAGAAAGAGAGAGACTGAGAAAAAGACAGACAGCAGAAGAGAGAAACAGAGAGAGAGAGAGAGAGAGACATCCTGATGGAATGAAAACCACAAAGAGAGAGAGAGAGAGAGAGAGAGAGAGAGAGAGAGAGAGAGACGGAGGTGGGGGGTGCAGTGGGAGGGAGAGAGCGAGAGAGAGCGAGAGAGATCGAGAGAGAGAGAGGACTGACAACCACAAAGAGAGAGAGAGACAGAGGAAAAAGAAAGAGACAGAAAAGACAGAGAGAGAGAGAGAGAGAAGTATCTGAGGTGTGTGTGTGTGTGTGTGTGTGTGTGTGTGTGTTTTTAAGCGCTTTCATCTTCTTCTGTGGCCCTTTTTAAGTTCCAGGTTTGAAAAACTCACCTGATAAACTGAAAAAACATACACTATAAAGTTTGCTAGCAATTTCTTTCTTTCTTTCTTTCTTTCTTTCTTTCTTTCTTTCTTTCTTTCTTTCTTTTTTTCCTTTTTTCCCTTTCCCTTTCCCTTTCCCCGTTCCTTCGTTCCTTCCTTTCTTTCTTTCTTTGTACAAATCTAACTGTGGGCGGAGTCCAGAGAGCTGAGAACCTCCTACTGTAATGAAGAAGAACTTTCTAGAAGCTCTGTAGCTAAACCTCGACTGTAATGTGTTTCTGTGAACAAAATACTGCAGGGTTAAACAAGTTTAAAAAAGGCGGTTGGGTTTATAATGAATTTAAAACCGCGGCTAGTTCTTAAAAAAAAAAATTGGCTAGTTTTATATTTTAAACCCCGGCTGCTGTAGCGTTAGATTCCAAAATGGCGGTTTGATTTAAAGATGGCGGCTGGGTTTATGGTATGCTTTGAAGCGACAGCAGCATGTGTAAAAATGGCAGCTGCTTTTCCAGCTGTTTCAGGGAAGTTGAGAAGAACGAGACACTCCCCCTTTTTTCTTTTTCCTTTCTTCCCCCTTTTTTTCCCTTTCTCCCTCTACCCCTCCGTCTCGCTGCACTTCCTCTCCGTCCTCGGCGGGCGCGGTATTGATGGGGGAATTCAGTCCTGATGAACGACCCAATAATCGGAGACAGTTGAAATACATCACACACTGATCAATACACACACACACACACACACACACACACACACACACACACACAGGAAGATCATTATTCTGCAGTAGCACATCCTCCATTAGAACAATGGCCACACACACACACACACACACACACAGAGGACGTAGAGGAGAAAGATATCCTGTTTCCAGTGTGTGTCGCTCGGATGACTGATGAAGGGTCCGGTGTTCCCTGTCGTACTTAAACAAAAAGGTGGCCGCTAATGGCCTTTTTGTGCTTCTAGCCAAGCCGTAGCGCAGCAGCAGAAGATGAAGGGCTTTGTACCTATAGATATTTCACGCTTGCAG
>JAUCMX010000021.1:19205475-19233323 GCA_033459395.1 Hemibagrus guttatus | reverse complement strand
ATTAGACAGCCTGACAGCCGCCAAAAAATATCGTTGAGTCGCCTCGGCCGTGAGAGAGCCCCGCTACACACTCCGTCTTTTTCCTGTCAGCGGGGCCCCAGGCTGAAGGATGAAGCTCCGTGTCTTCTTTTTCTTTCCCTCGCTTTCTCTTTTTTCAGCCTCTCCGTCCTCTCAGCCTTTAGGTCTCATCCGAAATCTCTTTATCTCTGTCTCTCGCCCACTATTCCCTCATTAGGGCTGTTTTCTTTTCACCTACTTTCATACACAACTCTGTTTGTTTTCAGTTTGGATTTAGTGAACTAGCTGTATTTACTCCGTGTGTTTTGTGTGGTGTGTGTTTTTGTGTTTAATAGGTGTAAAATGATCTTGTCTTACTGTTTGCAAAAAAAAATAAGCTGGCTGAAGATTTCTAAAGAATTTCTGAGGAAAAAACATCAAGTAACCTCATGTAGGAATAAGAATTAGCATGATCACACATCAGCTAGGTTCCGCCCCTCCCCCAACCAGCTGCCGTGATTTCTCACTCAAACACACACACACACACACACACACACACACACACACACACACACACACACACAAGTGTTTTTTATACACTATGTTTTAGCACAACACTCTCCCACATGGTCATGGTGTAACCTCAAAACAAGACACAGGAATTAGCAAACCAAACACTGGAGCTGAGAAGAAGAAGAAGAAGAACAAGAAGAGCAGGAACAAGAGAAAGAAGGAAGGATAAAGAAGGTGGAAACTGTGAAGTCTGCTAGCAAAGCAGGAAGAAAATAAAGCCACACTAACAAAAAAAAAATCACAAACGCTTACGCTGAGTAAATATCAATCATCAGCCCGAGAGCAGACGCCTCGCTCGGCTAATTACGCCGCTTCTTTGTTTAGAGTCAGCACTTTTCTGATTTTTGCTGACAGGAAGTTGTTTAGCGTGATGTGTGTTTATTCATGTCTACTCAAAGCTCTTCCGGCGTGAAAGGAGAACGCCTACATGCACATGGCTAGTCGCTATACGGCAGCTATAACGCTATGCCGGGCTAATGAGCTGTGAAGCTTCTTTTCCTGTGTACGTTTTTGACACGGAGCCGCGATTCCACCACCAGTCAATATTTCAGCTGAGCTTTTACACAATTCTATGCAAATTAGGTAGTACAATGACAAACGACTCAGCGCTAAAGGAGTTTTAAAAACAAATGACAACAAAGATTGATGTTAGGTGTAGTTAATGGAGCTGCGATAACAGTGTTATAAAAAAAATATTCATATCAATAACATTTTTAAAGTTTTTGATGAAATTTTTAACATTTTTGTTCCTAGCCGTAAAGCTACATTGCGTAGCAGCAGGTTTTCTGTTAGTTCCAAGTTATGACTGAATAACTGCAGATTCTTCCAATTTTGAACTTCTGCAGATTTCGTTTCAAATGAATATTCATGAGCACAGGAAGTGACATCACTGTATTCCTACAACATATCCACTGGAAATCACTAGAGAGTAATTGAAATCTGTGTGTAGCTATGGATGGATGGATGGATGAATGGACAAAAGGGCAGATGGATGGATGGATGGACGGGTGGATGGACAGACGAATGGATAGATGAATGGATGGACAGACTCCTATCCCTAGTTAAATTTTGGTGCTACAGCAGTGTGTGTGTGGCTATCTGTTTCTATGTGTGTATGTTTGTGTGTAGTTGTGTCTGTGTGTCTCTATCTGTTTCTATGTGTGTATATTTGTGTGTAGTAGTGTAGGTGCGTGTGTGTCTGTGTGTGTGTGTATTTCTGTGTCTATCTGTTACTATGCGTATGTGTCATTATATATATATATATAGATAGATAGATAGATAGATAGATAGATAGATAGATAGATATAGATACACACACACACACACACATACATACATACACACAGCTCTGGAAAAAAATTAGAGACCACTGCAAATAATGAGTTTCTTATGTTTTTTTCTTCCAGGTGCATGTATTGTTGAGATGAACAGTTTTGTTTCATTTTTTGTGAACTGCTGACAATATTTCTCCTAAATTCAAAATATAATGATTGTTATTTAGAGTGTATATTTAAAGGAAATGACAACACATCAAAATAACCCAAGATCATGCAGTATTTGCAGAGCTTTAATAACTCAAATAAAACAAAATGCAAATAATTTGTAAACAAACTGTGTTAATGCTTTGGCTAAATAACATGAAGAAATGAGTATTTGGTGGAATAACCCCGATCTGCAATGACAGCTTTCATGTGTTTTGGCACGCTCTCCACCAGTTTCTCACATTGCTGTTGGGTAACTTTATAGCACTCTTTTTTGCAAAAAAGCAAACAGCTCAGCTTTGCTTGATGGTTTGTGACATCCATCTTCCTCTTGATGACATTCCAGAGATTTTCAATAGGGTTCAAATCTGGACCGGCCATGACAGGGTCTTGATCTGGTGATCCTCCATCCAGACTCTGATTGCTCTGGCTGTATGGCTGAATGTATGGCGCATTGTCCTGTTGGAAAATCCTCTGAGTTGGGGAACATTGTCTTAGCAGAAGGAAGCAAATGTTCTTCTAGAACAACCCTGTACTTGGCTTGATTCATGTGTCCTTCACAAAGACAAATCTGTCCACTTCCAGCCTTGCTGAAGCTCCCCCAGATCATCACTGACCCTCCTCCATATTTTACAGTTGGTGCAGGACACTGTGGGTTCTTTGCTTTTCACTGATGAAGGGCTTTTTTCTGGCTTTGTATGACTTCAGCCCTGCGTGTAGAAGCCTGTTTCGAACCGTTCTTGCCGTGCATTTCACCCCAGTCTCAGTTTGCCACTGTTGTTGAAGGTCACTTGAGGTCAGCCTACGGTTCTTGATTGATATTTGAATAAGTCTGCGGTCATCTCGCTTGTTACTGACCCGTTTTCGGCCTCTTCCAGGATGTAGCTTTGTTGTTCCTAGTGTCTTGTTTTTGTGAACTGCTGTCTTTGAAATATTAAGGATAGAAGCAACTTGACCTCATTGAATCCTTGTGCTAAAGTAAAACTAGAATTGAGTCTTTTTTTTCTTCACTCAAAACCTCTCTTTTCACTGTTTTGGCATGTTCAATGGTTATTTTTACATTTCCAATTACCTTTGAAAGACTTCTAGCATTTTTTTTACCATCCAACCGGTCACATTGCAAGAGGAGAGTGTTGATTACAGCAGTGCTTTTTTATACTTTTCCCCATTAAATAGGATTGGATTGAGGTGATCACCAAATCAGTAGCTCATTAAGCAGAACGAGGTGTGCTTGTGTAGAAATTTAACAAAGACTGGCATGGAATGCTTGTCATACTCAGAGAGTTGCTGATTTAGGAGTGAATTGCAGTGGGCTCTTATTTTGTTCCAGAGCTGAATATATATATATATATGTCTGTGTGTGTGTGTGTGTGTGTGTGTATAAATTCTCTGCAGTGTATCCTGCTGCTAGGTGCTGTAGTGGAGCCTGAGGGCAGCTGGTAGAAACACTTCAGGAACAGAGCGGAGCAGCAGTCGCTGTGATTGTTTATTGTTCTGTAAATGAAAGCGAAGCGAGAGATGCTGGGATTAAAACATGCCAACAGATTAGAACGAGAGGAACAGTGTAGATGTCACAGGCAGGATTAAACAGGAACAGGAAGCAGAGCACTCGCACCAGCACCGCCACTCACCTGACAATAACAAGCGACCTCATGTTGATGATCGTTATTAATTAGAGCTTTCCAGGCACCAAATTAAATCGATACAGCTGAAGGGAAGCGGAATTTCTCCGTCCTGCTCGGATCAATCAGGTCGAGGATTTTATCTGACGAAGCGCCACAGAGGAGGCCTCGTTAGCGCAAATGCTTCTGGCTGTGCGATAGAGATAGAGATGGGGATTGAGATGGAGATAGAGATGGAGATGGATCCGAGCTGCTTGCAATTAGAGTCCCCCCCCCAAAAAAACGCCGCTAACCATTTCTCTAACCTCTGATTCATGCTTAATCCCGTTTCAGCCTCCGTCCTCCTCCTCGCCACTCGCTCTGTCGCTATCGCCCTCGCCCACTCGCTTATACATAACCGATATTTAGCGCTTTCTCTCACGGCTCCGGATCAGGATTAAAAGCTCTCCCTCCTCCCCTCTCCTCTGTAGCTTCGTGTTAAATGAATGTGTCCTCATAAGAGGAAAATGAACCCATTTATCATGACTTTGTCCTCCGGGGATGCTACAGGTCGTTAGCCATCAACGATCATGAAATAATTAGTTTTACTATTAATGTAGCAAAGCTCGGTGTTCGTGCTCGGCCGTGCGTCCCCTAACACCGAGATTAATTACATTAATGCGCTTGGTGGCTCGCTAAAGGCCTTTAAAAACAATTAGAAATGTGCTAGTCGGCCTGGTGTGGCGGAAGGAGACCGTGATTCGTTTCTGAAGCACACTTGCTAGCCACTAGGCTAGAGTTTAGAGAGTCTAATTACAATTCAAAAGCTAATAATAAGACAAGTTCACAATAAAGGGATTGAAATTGCTCCATTTGAGTGTGGTGATTAACACCCGCTAATTATCAACACCCTTAGATTCATTCTGTTAGCATACCTGCTTATTCTTTAAGCTAGTTTTTTGCTAACTGTTCAGAAAGGCTAATTATATATCAAAAGCAAATTTCTGTTTTTATAATTAACAGGAGGCTAATTCCCAGCTTTTTGAGGGAAATCCAAAATATTAGCATTGAAGGAACCGGAACACAGACCTGTCATCAGTGAGGACATAATAAATTTTAACTGTATGGTCAGTATTTATCATATGTTCATTTTTGAGCCAAATTTAGCCAGTCATGCTAGCATGTGTTCATTAAAGCAAAAACCAGCGCTCCTGCTCTGACATCCTTAATAATGATTTAATAAAGACGATCATTGTATGATCCAAATACCATTAGCAAGCCTAGCTAACTAGCTGGACTCTATCCGTCACTGCAGCTGCACTAATTTCTGTTTTAAATGATCACATGCTAGCATGGTTTTACTAGATTTGCTAACTTGAGTATATGATAATTACTGCTATTCTTTTTTTTTCTCACAATTATTAAATCATAATCAGGAACGAGTGTGCTAGTTTGTTTACATACACACCTGCTAGCATAGCCTTGGAGGAGGAGCAGAAAGGAGCTAAGCTAAGTTTGACTGATTTAGTGCTGAGTGAACAAAAATATGTTCTGGCTGAGGAAATTACTTTTAACCTTGATGTCCACAAAATGGTGTCCATTCTGTGAACAGCTGTGTGTGTGTGTGTGTGTGTGTGTGTGTGTGTGTGTGTGTGTGTAAGACTTATTTCCTGTCAGAAGCGGGTCAGTGGATGTTGAATAAGGAGTTCCAGATGCTGTGGAGATTAAAACTGGAGCAACAGGTGGCTCCGAGTGCGTGGCCTTTTACGGCAGAAGAAGAATGTTTCTCTCCGTCTCTCTCCCACACACAAATAGCCGTCTTGTCATAATTACGTCCCGTTCAGCCGTGATAAACGACTCGCACTCACCGGAGCACTCGCTCTCGCACTCTTAATCTCTGACACTCTGTTTCCTCGTCTGACAGAAAATAAATAACAGTACTGAAAAATATAAGGAGCGGAAAAGGAGGTCTCATTTGCATACCGTCTCCTTCCAGCACTCGTTTTTTCCTCTCATCCCTTGCTCTTCCACTGATCCATCTTCCTGCTCTAAGTGTGTTAAATATCGGAGATGTGTTTGTCAGCTCCATTGTACAGTATGAAACAGAGAATCCTTCACACAGGTCACACCCCCTGCATCTTCACTGATAGTCACAGAGGCCACACCTCCTTCGTTCTTCACTGATAATCAGTGACAGAGGCCACGCCTCCTTCATCTTCACTGATAATCAGTCACAGAGGCCACACCTCCTTCATCTTCACTGATAATCAGTCACAGAGGCCACACCTTCTTCATATTCACTGAGAATCAGTTACAGACGCCACGCCCCCTGCATCTTCACAGATAATCAGTCACAGAGGCCACACCTCCTTCAGCTTCACTGAGAATCAGTTACAGACGCCACGCCCCCTGCATCTTCACTGATGGTCACAGAGGCCACACCTCCTTCATCTTCACTGAGAATCAGTTACAGAGACCACACCTCCTTCATATTCACTGATAATCAGTCACAGAATCAGTTACAGATGCCACAACTCCTTCATCTTCACTGATAATCAGTCACAGAGGCCACACCTCCTTCATCTTCACTGAGAATCAGTTACAGAGGCCACACCTCCTTCAACTTCACTGAGAATCAGTTACGGACGCCACACCTCCTTCATATTCACTGATAATCAGTCACAGAGGCCACACCTCCTTCATCTTCACTGAGAATCAGTTACAGAGACCATGCCCCCTGCGTCTTCACAGATAGTCACACCTCCTTCATCTTCACTGGAGAATCAGTTACAGATGCCACACCCCCTGCATCTTCATTGATAGTCACAGAGGCCGCACCTCCTTCGTTCTTCACTGATAATCAGTGACAGAGGTCACACCTCCTTCATCTTCACTGGAGAATCAGTTACAAACGCCACGCCCCCTGCATCATCACTGATAGTCACAGAGGCCACACCGCCTTCATCTTCACTGAGAATCAGTTACAGAGGCCGCACTCTCTGCATCATCATGATAGTCACAGAGGCCACACCTCCTTCATCTTTACTGCGAATCAGTTACAGAGGCCATGCCTCCTTCATCGTTGCTGAGAATCAGTCACAGAAGCCACACCTCCTTCAGCTTCACTGAGAATCAGTCTCAGAGGCCATTCCTCCTTCACCTTCTACACTGAGAATCATTCAAAAGCCACACCCCTTTCACTGAGACTTACTTAAGGAGGACATGCCTCCTTCACCTCCTTCATTCAGACTCTGACAGGCCATGCCACTTTTGTTTTCTTCAATAAGACTCACACAGACCTGCTATTTTGCCACTCAGGTATAGGAACAGAGGCCACACCTCCTAAGCCATGCCTCCTTCACTGAGAGTCAGTCACAAAGGCCACAAAACACATTTCTTTCTTCTACCAACACACATCCCCATGTTCTCATTTCTGTTCCTACACACTCTTTTACATAATAATACACATTCTCTCACATTTTTACCTCTCTCTCTCTCTCTCTCTCTCTCTCTCTCTCTCTCTCTCTCTGTCTCTCTCTCTCTCTCAAGGGCACACTCTAATAAAGTGGCTGCTTGATGGATCAGTTCAGTGGCCTGCGGAGCGGCCCAGTTCCTTAATGTGGCGTAAAAGCGCGAGCAGCTCCTGCGGCTCTGCCTGAAGCTCGGAAATGACCCGATTATACACTGTCGCCCCGGAGCATGGCCACCGCTAACGAGAGGTGCTGCTCTAACTCTGCAGGGAGAGATACGAAAACAGAGCCGATGTATCAAATCATATCACAAAGTAGATTTTTAGACAATGTTGACTTCATAAAGTCAAGTTCCTCAGAAGCTCCACCCCACACCTGTTCTTAACCATGGCAGGTTAAATTATTATTATTTCTTAGGACCAGTGATGTCTACCATAACAAAATAGTAACCTTCTTGCCAGATCCAGTGACCTGTATTGTAACTACGGACCTGTGCTTACTTCCAGTGTGATGATGGTCTCTGTAACACCAAACACTGACATGTGGGTGGAGCTAGAGATAGCAAACTAATCACTGCAGAATTGCGTCAAAACATCAGACTTCCTGGCTGTACCATCAGGGCTGCGTCCCATATTACAGTCTGTAGCCTCTGTGCAGTGTGTAATAATGTAATAATAATAATAAAACCGAGTAAAAGAGAAATCAGACATCGAAGCGTCTTCTTTAATTAGGTAATATCAGCTCTTTACTCCCTCTAGAGAAGCTCCGCCCACATACAGGGCTAAATTTTAAATTGAAACAATCGTCATGTGACCCCCACAATTGCTAGATAAAGCAAAGAATTTTTTTTTTGCATTTCTAAATGAAATATTTTCAAAACGACTACACAGTGAGCAGAATCATTACAATGATGATGTAACCGAGGATGGTATACCTGAGGATGATGTAACAGATGATGGTATACCTGAGGATAATGTAACAGATGATGGTATACCTGGGGGTGATGTAACAGATGATGGTATACCTGAGGATAATGTAACAGATGATGGTATACCTGGGGATGATGTAACAGATGATGGTATACCTGAGGATGATGTAACAGATGATGGTATACCTGAGGATGATGTAACAGATGATGGTATACCTGGGGATGATGTAACAGATGATGGTATACCTGAGGATAATGTAACAGATGATGGTATACCTGGGGATGATGTAACAGATGATGGTATACCTGAGGATGATGTAACAGATGATGGTATACCTGGGGATGATGTAACAGATGATGGTATACCTGAGGATGATGTAACAGATGATGGGATACCTGGGGGTGATGTAACAGATGATGGTATACCTGGGGATGATGGAACAGATGATGGTATACCTGAGGATGATGTAACAGATGATGGTATACCTGAGGATGATGTAACAGATGATGGTATACCTGAGGATGATGTAACAGATGATGGCTTACCTGAGGATGATGTAACAGATGATGGTATACCTGGGGATGATGTAACAGATGATGGTATACCTGAGGATGATGTAACAGATGATGGCATACCTGAGGATGATGTAACAGATGATGGCTTACCTGAGGATGATGTAACAGATGATGGCATACCTGAGGATGATGTAACAGA
The DNA here is from genome assembly GCA_033459395.1 of Hemibagrus guttatus. Classification (NCBI taxonomy): domain Eukaryota; kingdom Metazoa; phylum Chordata; class Actinopteri; order Siluriformes; family Bagridae; genus Hemibagrus; species Hemibagrus guttatus. Next base: position 19,224,558 of record JAUCMX010000021.1, on the reverse strand, counting down.
TGATGGCATACTTGGGGATGATGTAACAGATGATGGTATACCTGGGGATGATGTAACAGATGATGGTATACCTGGGGATAATGTAACAGATGATGGTATACCTGAGGATGATGTAACAGATGATGGTATACCTGGGGATGATGTAACAGATGATGGTATACCTGAGGATGATGTAACAGGTGATGGCATACCTGAGGATGATGTAACAGATGATGGTATACCTGAGGATGATGTAACAGATGATGGTATACCTGAGGATGATGTAACAGATGATGGTATACCTGAGGATGATGTAACAGTTTACCTGAGGATGATGTAACAGATGATGGTATACCTGAGGATGATGTAACAGATGATGGTTTACCTGGGATGATGTAACAGATGATGGTATACCTGAGAATGATGTAACAGATGATGGTATACCTGAGGATGATGTAACAGATGATGGCATACCTGAGGATGATGTAACAGATGATGGCATACCTGAGGATGATGTAACAGATGATGGCATACCTGAGGATGATGTAACAGATGATGGTATACCTGAGGATGATGTAACAGATGATGGTATACCTGTGGATGATGTAACAGATGATGGTATACCTGAGGATGATGTAACAGATGATAGTATACCTGAGGATGATGTAACAGTTTACCTGAGGATGATGTAACAGATGATGGTATACCTGAGGATGATGTAACAGATGATGGTTTACCTGGGATGATGTAACAGATGATGGTATACCTGAGAATGATGTAACAGATGATGGTATACCTGAGGATGATGTAACAGATGATGGCATACCTGAGGATGATGTAACAGATGATGGTATACCTGAGGATGATGTAACAGATGATGGCATACCTGAGGATGATGTAACAGATGATGGTATACCTGAGGATGATGTAACTGCGAATGGTTCCTGAACTAGCAGCAGGTATTTCTAACAAGTTAGCATCATAAGCGTAAAGATCGTAAGCTAATGCTGCGTACCTAGGGAGCTGGCTTCTGAAGCACACAAACACTGATTCAGCGCTCCTGGAGAATTCTTTATTGGCGTCTCAGCAGCTCGGTGTAATGAGGTGTTGGGTTTGAAAGTCCTTGCAAAATAGGGCACTTGTAAAACATTAGCCTTTTTATTAAACACAGCAGAGCATGTGCATGAGAGGAATGCAGATTGGAACAGTGTCTGGAGCTCACACTTATAAAAGCCAGCTACACACACACACACACACACACGTTTGTCTTACTATCCTTGTGAGGATCTCCCATTGATATAATTTAGTTTAATGCTATGCTCCATTAAAATCTAACCTCAGCAACCAGAAAAAACCTTTTAACAAATGTTTTCTTCATGGGGAACCGGCTAAATGTCCACACAAGGTCAAAAGTGTGAGATAATCTTCTGGACAGATTTGGTCCAAGATATACAAACACATCCACACACACACACACACATACACATACACACACACACACACAAAACTCACACAACACACACACACACACACACACACACACACACACACACACACAAACACACACATCAGTAACAACCCATGGAATCACTGCCATTGTGCAAAAGAACGTTTTAATAGCTGATGAATGGTCAGCATTACACACCACAAACACACACACACACACACACACTCACATCATACACTCAGAGGAATAATGTTCCTCAAAGGTTCCTTGCATGGTTAAGGATTCTCAGCTGTGCCAAAAAGTTGTACTAAAGAAGCCATTTTAAAGAAACCCCAGAAGTGAAGGATGAAACCTGAGCTGGAGTTTTAGATGAAAGTGAAGCTGCTGTAGAAAAGCAGACAAGCAGAAGGAGAAGATTCAACAAACAGACAAAACTGATGCCTTCACAGGTCTCAGGGGAGATCTATTGTAGGTTCTTACATTTAAAACCAAACTTGATGTGTTTTCTTGTGGCAAGGTCACCGATATGATTGTGGCATAGTGCAGCTACACTCCAACTTAAACAAGTTTCCTCCTAAAGGTTTTCTGAAGAACTTCAACTGGTGGATCATTAAGCGTTTTATTGGTGCCATAGAACCAAAACATCTCACCATAAATGTTGTTATTATTATTAGGAAGTAGACTAGAACCAATTCTTTGGACCAATCCTGTGGGTCTGCCATGTTCCAGATATCAGGCGAGTTCCAGCCATTTTCCAGGTGTGTATCATGTGTGTTCTAGCCAAGCCTCAGGTGTGTTCCATCTATGTTCCAGGTGTATTCCAGGGGTGTTCCAGGTATGTATCAGGTGTGTTCCAGGTGTGTATCAGGTGTGTTCTAGCCATGTTCCAGGTGTGTTCCAGGCATGCTCCAGCCATGTTCCAGGTGTGTTCCAGGCATGTTCCAGGTGTGTTCCAGGTGTGTACCAGATGTGTTCCAGCCATGTTCCAGGTGTGTTCCAGGAATGTATCGGGCGTGTTCCAGGTGTGTTCCAGGTATGTATCAGGTGTGTTCCAGGTGTGTACCAGGTGTGTTCCAGCCATGTTCCAGGTGTGTTCCAGGTATGTATCAGGTGTGTCCCAGGTGTGTTCTAGCCATGTTCCAGGTGAGTCTGTAGCCATGTTCCAGGTGAGAGATAGTCTCACTATCCCTGTAGTGAGATAGTCTATGTAGCTAGCTTGCTTTGCTAATCTTCTAAAGATGCTTGTGCGAATCTGTGGATAAATATAGCTACTACGACACTGCTGTATTTATTTAGTTGACACTGAGGTGTTTGAAAAGAAATACCAGAGGAGCAGTGAGTTATATAGTTAGGTAGGAGTGTAAAAAATGGCACCTCAGTAGGATAATACTGATAAATTCTACACATCCTCATAAGCATATGAAGGTCTAGATCTGATCTCAAACCTGTTCTTGAAACCATAATCGTATATCAGACTTAATAACTGCTGTAGATTTCAGCTCATGAACACAAACGATCTTGCTGCAGAAGTTTATTAGTCTGAAGGAAAATATTAACGTGTTCATCAGTGGAAAGTGCTCGCTTTGGTAAATCAAAGCACTTTCCTGCTTCCTATTAGCTTTTGCTACGCTGCTTCGCCCAGCCCATCTGTCTGAATCAGCATTCGTGGGCAGTTAGAGCTCATGAATCACACGTTAATGGAGTCTCCACTGTATTAGGCTGCTGTAGAGTCCTGATGTGCAGAGCTGCAGAGTAACAGCTTCATCAAATCACCTTTCAAATAACAGACCAGACTGTAGATGCTTAAGTAGATCCAAGCTTCTACAAAACTGGAGACAGAAAATATGTTCAGTTTCAGTTACCACACACCAAACTAGTGAACCAGCCTTTTGTCTAGCAAACCAGTTTGTCATTTTCGTCTAGCAAACCAAACATATGGTTTATTTTTATCTTCTAGTGAACTCATTACTCTGCCATTGTGTACTCTCCAACCATGTTGTTGTTTTGATTTGTCACATCATTTTCGTCTGGTGTTTTTTTGATATCTAAACGTTGTTTTTCTGTAGTAAAACCAAACATCTCTTTTTTTGTCTACTAAACCATCCATGTTGTGGTTTTTGTCTAGTAAACTAACCGCGTTCTTTTTTTAAATTTATTTTTCCGCCATGTTTGCCATGTTTATGTGACTTCCATTCTGCAGTGAAAATTGATTTCGATGCCATTTCAGAAAAAAAAGCTGGCTCTCGCTGAGTGTCGTAAGGGTTGGGACAGAGACCAGGACTGTACGATTGGACAGAAATTCAGATCAACACATCTAACTTCTCATCTCTGAAGTTCTGAAGAGAAGAATACAGCCGAGGTCAAAGTACAGAGAACACACACCCACGGAACACATAATTACTGCAGCTTCATTTGTCACGACATTACCTTTCTCCTCCTAATGTCCACCCACTACACACACACACACACACACACACACACACACGTCTCTGTAAGACACCGATCTGCCTTGTCTCACGCACACCAAACGTTTAGCACTGCTTCAGGGCCACAGAAAGAGAACACACAGCTTTATTGCTGGAGTCTGTTTAATCTCCACACACACTCCACTCCCCACGGGCTAACACGCTATAGAGGAGACCATTACACACACACACACACACACACACACACACACACCCCTCACACTGAGCATTTCATTTGCCTGGCATCTGGTGTGTAAAAGTGTATATGTGTGTGTGTGTGTGTTTCCTCCATTTAGTTGTTTGCTTCAGCTAATCTGAAAATAAAATTCCACTTCTCTTCCAGTCTTCTCTCTCTCTCTCTCTCTCTCTCTCTCTCTCTCTCTCTCTCCTCTCTCTCTCTCTCTCCCCTTTTTTTCTTTTGTCTTGCTCTTTATCTCTCTCTCTCTCTCTCACTCTTCATCTGTTTTGCTCTTTCTCTCTCTCTCTCTCTCCCCATTCTTTATCTGTCTTGCTCTTTATCTCTCTCTCTCTCTCTCTTTATCTGTCTTGCTCTCTCTCTCTCTCTCTCTCTCTTTATCTGTCTTGCTCTCTCTCTCTCTCTCTCTCTCTCTCTTTTCCCCCATCTGTTTTGCTTTTTCTCTCTCTCTCTCTCTCTCTCTCTCTCTCCCCCCATTCTTTATCTGTCTTGCTCTTTATCTCTCTCTCTCTCTCTCTTTATCTGTCTTGCTCTCTCTCTCTCTCTCTCTCTCTCTCTCTCTCTCTCTCTCTCTCTCTTTTATCTGTCTTGCTCTTTATCTCTCTCTCTCTCTTTATCTGTCTTGCGCTCTCTCTCTCTTTCTCTCTCTCTCTCTCTCTCTCTCTCTCCCCTCTCTCCTCTCTCTCTATCTATCTGTCTTGCTCTTTCTCTCTCTCTCTCTCTCTCTCTCTCTCTCTCTCTCTTACTCTTTATCTCTCTCTCTCTCTCTCTCTTGTTCTTTATCTGTCTCTCTCTCTGTCTCTCTCTTTATCTGTCTGTCTCTCTCGCCAGATTAGCTTTATAATATGATACATTTTAGTATTTAGAGGCAGTACTGATTATGTTTAACATTAAACATCTCATATATTAAATATTTGCACATATCCTGTTAGCTAGAGTTATGCACTGACATTGAGAATATTTTTAAATATGGCATAAAAATCTTTTCACAAATCCTGTCAAGTTAGGTTATTTGAGCTAGCTAGTTAGAGTAAACCATTAGTTAGAGTAATTAGTCAATCATTTTGAATGTGACATAAAATCCTGTCAGGTTAGCTTATTTGAGCTAGCTGGCTTGATTTAGTGACAGATATTTTAACATATTTTAAATGTGACAAACATCCTTTCAATAATCATGTCATGTTAGCTAGATAGCTAGAGTTAGTCATAAATAGTGTGAATATTTTTGAATCTGACAGAAAATGGGTTCCCTTTTGAGTCTGGTTCCTCTCAAGGTTTCTTCCTAATACCATCTAAGGGAGTTTTTCCTTGCCACAGTCGCCTGAGTCACCTCAGGCTCGCTCACTAGGGAAAATTTTGTCTAACATCTAGGACTGTTTGTTTGTATGTTTATTGTTTTTTATGTTCTGTAAAGCTGCTTTGAGACAATGCTCTTTGTTAAAAGCGCTATACAAATAAAATTGAATTGAATTGAATTGAAAATCCTTTCAGAAATCCTGTCAGATTAATTTGTGCTACCTGTAGCTAGTTAGCAGTAGGTATGAATCATGTAAATATTTTTGAATATGGTATAAAATCTTGTCAGAAATCCTGTCTGGTTAGCTTGTGTGAGCTAGCTAGTTAGAGTAAACCATGAATATTGTTAATCATTTTGAATTTGACTTATACATCCTGTCAAATTATATTATGTTAGCTGGCTGGCTAGATTTAGCCACAAATATATGAAATTTTCTTTTTATGACTTATGACATCCTTTCATTAATTCAGACAGGTAGACTCATATTAGCTAGAAAGCTAGAGTTAGCCATACACAGTGTGAACATTTTTGACTTTGACAGTAAATCCTTTCAGTAATCCCTGTCAGGTTAATTGATATTAGCTTGCTAGCTAGAAGTCGACATGACTCATGTAAATATGATTGAATATGGCATTTAAATCTTCTCAGAAATCCTGACATTAGCTCATGTTAGTCAGCTAGCTTGAGTTGTCCTTGATTTATGTTTTGAATACGACATAAAATCCTTGAAGAAATCCTGTCAGGTTAGCTCATCTCAGCTAGCTGGCTAAAGAAAATGTGTGAAACAGAGTCTCTTTCTCTTTCCATCTCTGGCTTTCTCCTGTGCGTCGTCTTCGGAGGCAGACAGGATCCCCGCTGCTTCGATCAGCCGTAATTGCTCTGACACCAGTCAAGAAAACATTTCTGTCTGTGAGACATTTTCATTTAACAGCCCTTATTATCCTGTTATTAATGGTCTAGTACGTCAACACAATCGCTCGCAGTCATTCAGCGCTCATGACAGATTCAAACACACACAGTGCCATTAAAGTGCTGAAGACTGTGTCTCTGTCAGCTTGATGTGCAGCCCAGTGTTTTGGCATGTCAAACACTATCATATCAAACACACACTGCGGTCTGTGTTAAGAATTTACCCAGAAGGCTTTTCACCTCAAGAACGAAGAAGTACAAATACTGCCATGTCCACACGGCAATTTACTCACTCATATTATCAAACGGAGCATACATTAGAACGGACATGAGGATTATTAGCTTCTTTATAAAGATTTTGTAGAAATGTAATATGTCGGGTTATGAGGCATGACACAAGTACGTAAACTCGTGGGTTTAATTATGGATGTTGTAGCCAGACATTAAAACGAGCGCCAGAGCAAGGCAGGCTGGGTAATCATAGACATATCCATACTCATAAACAGACTCATGACTAGAACTTATAAAGAACTGTGCAAAAACAACTGATGAAACTTTGCAGCCCTGGAGTAAGTAGATAAATTAATCAAGTGACTTTGAAGGAGGCGTGGCCTCAGATTGTCTCGGGTCCATGGAAGGAGGCGTGGCCTAAGCGTTTGTCAGTTTCACTGAAGGAGGCATGGCCTCTGTTTTTAAGTTGTGTCCATCAATCCCCAAAGAAGTGGGTGTGGCCTCTATATGACTCATCTTTAGTGGGTGTGGCCAGTGTGCCTGGTCTTTAATAAGTGTATCGGAAGAGTCTCTCAGTTCCACTGAAAAAGGAGTGGCCTCAGAGACTCTCAGTTCCTCAGTTTAGGAGGAGTGGCCTCAGAGTCTCTCAGTTTCACTGAAGGAGGCATAGCCTCAGAGACTCTTAGTTCTCCAGTGAAGGAGGCATAGCCTCAGAGTCTCTCAGTTTCACTGAAGGAGGCGTGGCCTCAGAGACTCAGTTCCAATGAAAAAGGCGTGGCTTCAGAGACTCTCAGTTCCTCAGTGATGGAGACATGGCCTCAGAGTCTCTCAGTTCCAATGAAAAAGGCGTGGCTTCAGAGACTCTCAGTTCCTCAGTGATGGAGACATGGCCTCAGATTCTCTCAGTTTCACTGAAGGAGGCATGGCCTGAGTCTCAAAGTTCAACAGAAGGAGGTGTGGCCACAGAGACTCTAAGTTCAATAGAAAGAGGTGTGGCCTCTGAGTCTCTCAGTTCCCCAGTGAAGGAAGTGTGGCCTCTGTAACCTGCAGTTTCAACGAAGTAGGCATGTCCTTTGAGTCTATGATCCACAGTGAAGGAGGTGTGGCTTAGGAGTCTATTCCTGTGAAGGAGATAATGTCCAAGTAATGAAGTATGTCCTCAATACCTGTCAGTTCCAGTGAAGGAGGTGGGGCCTCTGTGTCCATCAGTCCCACAAGAAGTAGGTGTGGCCTCTATATGACTCTTCTGAAATGGGTGTGGCCATTGTGCCTGGCCTTTAATAAGTGTGTGGGTCCAAAGCAGGAAAGCAGCTTCTGGTTTCTTTTAAACATGTTTCTTATATTATATTGTTGATCACTCATTGAGATGAATGGTGTGTTTGTCACAATGTGTGTATAATTTTCTTCTCTTTGTTCTCTCTCTCTCTCTCTCTCTCTCTCTCTCTCTCTCTCTCTCTCTCTCTCTCTCTCTCTCCTTAGCTTACAGACGAAACTCATTAAAGGTCAACAGCTGAAATTAACTGCTGCATTCTCATCACTCACAATCAGAGAGCTCTGATCATCACCAATCAGAGAGAAGAAGCACACTCCAGCTATCCATTACTGTTATTACCCTACGCACACACACACACACACACACACACACACACACACACACACACACACACACACACACACACACACACAAACACTACAGCAGTACACAGCTCCGCCCATCACATCTATCAGGCGGAGTGGGTGATGACGGAGGGAATCAGAGCAACTACAGAGAAAAGGACAAGAGGTGAAATTTAAAAGAAAGTTTTTGTCATTCCATCTGTCTCTCTCTCTCTCCCTCACTCTCTCTCTCTCTCTCCCTCGCTCTCTCTCTCTGTCTCTGTCTCTCTCTCTCTCTCTCTCTCTCTCTCTCTGCCTCTCTCTCTCTCTGTCGTATCTGTCTGTATCTCATTTTCAGAGACACTCATCTCTCTTTACTCTCTCCCACTCCTTTTGTTTTTATCTTTTATGTCATTTTCTCTCTCTCTGTGTCTCTTATGTGTCATGATTACTCTCTCTCTCTCTCTTCTCTCTCTCTCTCTCTCTCTCTCTCTCTCTCTCTCTATCCATCTTTGTACCCGTCTGTCAGCTGAATGTAGGTTTTTAATCACATATAAGATGATGTATTTGGACGCGGGCCGTGTGTCAGCTCGTTTCCTTTCATGTTTTCAGATTGTTTGTGTTTAATGCGGATGATGAATTTATCTTCAGACGACTCCAATATGACTAATTAACTCTGATCTATAGCAACCAGATGTTCAGCTGACGGCAGCCAAACTCCCTCTCTCTCTCTCTCTCTCTCTCTCTCTCTCTCTCTCTCTCTCTCTCCCTCTCTCTCTCTCTCTCTCTTCTCTCTCTCTCCCTCTCTCTCCCTCTCTCTCTCTCTCTCCCCTCTCTCTCTCTCTCCCTCTCCTCTCTCTCCCTCTCTCTCCCCTCTCGCTCTCTGTCTCTTTCTCTCTGTTTTAACTGTGTGCACATTAAAGTCGGCGCTGTGTGTCCGTGCTGAGCTTTACATCCTGCTCTGCATTTCACATCATGACATTCACATCTAATAACATCATCTAATGCACCTTATGTGCGATATGGGAATACTTACACTGCGCAATCTGCTCGTAACGAGTAATAAATATTTAACTTACACACTGTAATAGGGCCAATTTGCTTGTACTTACACACACACACACACACACACACACACACAGACACACACACACACACACACACACACACACAGAACTGATATTAAACAGACCCTAATCTGCTTTATTATTACTTTATTCCAAATGGATGGAAGGAGTCTCCAGTGTCAGAGGTTAAAGTTTTCCGGCATCTTCAGGAGGGAGGAGTTACAGAAGGTTGCAGCTGCTATAACATACGTAAGAGAACAGGAAGTAGCCAGACTTCCAGACACAATATTACAGGTATCTAGAAACGGATAAAAGTCTGATTGGTTGTTCTTTAGTAAATGAAGGTCACATGGCTGGACGTTGCTGTGGTATGAGAGGACTTTAATAATCGACTGTATAACAGGAAACAGTGACGGTGTCTCCTCTTCATCACATCACCACCATGTTGATTTATTTACTGCTAAACCACCACACAGACTGTTCTAGTTCTTATGAACTGTATTATTATTAATCACATTAATATTAGGACTAATTAATAATATTTACTAGTTAATACTAGTTAAGAATATTAGTGTTTATTTATTTAGTTTTTACTAGCTACTGGTTAATACTAGCTAATAATATTATTATTTTATTATTTTATTATATTATATTATTACTCACATTAATATTAGAACTAATTGACAATAGTTACTAGCCAATACTAGTTAAGAATATTAGTGTTTATTTATTTTGTTTTTACTAGCTACTAGTTAATACTAGTTAATAATATTAGTGTTAATTTATTTATTTTGTTTTTACTAGCTACTAGTTAATACTAGTTAATAATATTAGTGTTAATTTATTTATTTTGTTTTTACTAGCTACTAGTTAATACTAGTTAATAATATTAGTGTTAATTTATTTATTTTGTTTTTACTAGCTACTAGTTAATACTAGTTAATAATATTAGTGTTAATTTATTTATTTTGTTTTTACTAGCTACTAGTTAATACTAGTTAATAATATTAGTGTTAATTTATTTTAGCAAATATATAGATTTTAAAATAAAATATTTGGCTACATTTCTTTCTTTCATTTTGTGAAGCTTGAGGGTAAAATTTTGCCCTCATACACACACACACACACACACAAAACACACACACACACACACACACACACACACACTCATAGACACTCTGACAGTTAGTTATGAGTGACGTGTGATCCGTACAAATGTGAGGACTCATAAATCAGGCTGTCAGTGACGGGGAGTTAAAAGGCCGACGGCCCGAGGCTGGGCTTTTACAGCGAGCGCTCGTGCTGATGAAACTCTGTGGGCTGCAGAATTATAGCTGTCAGAAACACGCCCACGTCAAAACCCTGATACTGCTTCTCTCTCTCTCTTTCTCTCTCTCTCTCTCTCTCTCTCTCTCTCTCTCTCTCTCTCTCTCCCTGTTAAATGAAACAGAGATGTCTTTCATGCTTTGCTAACTGTTAGCACATCACTCTGACACCCTTCAGCTCTGGGTCTGCCAAACTATTCCCATCAACCTGCAGCAATCCAACCATCCAGCCCTCACACACACACACACACACACACACACACACACACACACACACACACACACACACACACACACACAGAGACACACACAGAGACATGTGTGTGCAGTAAGATGGTGGTTGACAAGAGTGTTATCAGGGTTCTGGATTCCAGTGTGACTCAAGTTGAGGAGCAGAAGAAGGTGTTGGTCTCATTTGTGCTGTGTGTATGTGTGTGTGTGTGTGTGTGTGTGTGTGTGTGTGTGTGTGTGTAAGCTGTCATTCAGAATCAGCATCATTAGGCAGGGTTAAACCCAAGCCAGTGAGAGGAAGAAGGATGCAGTAAAACTGTCCCTCTCGCTGTAGCCATGGTGTTGCGTGGTGTTGTGTAATGTTATGTTGTGTGTCCTTGCAACACTCCATTCATTTCTCCCACATCCTATTTTTTTCTCTTTTCTTTCCCAGGTCTAGTCAATTCCTCAGCTTCCTTGGCACACACCTTCCCATACTGCCAACTCGTCTTCATCATAAACCTGCAGTTTAATCCTCAGTCGAATGAAACGATTGAAGGAATGTAGAAAACTCTTCGTCCTGCATGAGGTCATGTGTCACTGTGTCACGGAACAGCGAAACCTGCAGCCGTTAAAGCGCCAATCAGACTGCTTTGTGATCCTTCACATTCAGTAGGTGTTGATTAGTTTTCTATTGCAGCAGCACTGACAACAGCAACAGCTCGTTCACAGGGACGTGTAGAGTGGACACTGCATACACGGGGTATAATCACTGACATGGTGATGTTTCTGTGAGGAGAAGTGTGGAAGGAGACTCCAGTGTCAGAGCTTCGTAACTGTCAGAGGTGAAGCTGCAACTTTAAGTTCACGACGTCTTCAGGAATAACGCACTTTATAACAGGTATAACACACTTTATAACACACTTTATAACAGAAATAACGCACTTTATAACAGGTATAACACACTTTATAACACGTTATAACAGAAATAACGCACTTTATAACAGGTATAACACACTTTATAACACATTTTATAACAGGTATAACACACTTTATAACAGGTTTAACACTTTGTAACACACTTTATAACAATTTATAACAGGTATAACACACTTTAACAGAAATAACACACTTTATAACACACTTTATAACAGGTATAACACACTTTATAACACACTTTATAACACACTTTATAACACACTTTATAACAAATAACACATTATAACAGAAATAACGCACTTTATAACAGGTATAACACACTTTATAACACACTTTATAACAGGTATAACACACTTTATAACACACTTTATAACAATTTATAACAGGTATAACACACTTTAACAGAAATAACACACTTTATAACACACTTTATAACAGGTATAACACACTTTATAACACACTTTATAACACACTTTATAACAAATAACACTTTATAACAGAAATAACGCACTTTATAACAGGTATAACACACTTTATAACATAAATAACACACTTTATAACAAATAACACTTTATAACACAAATAATGCACTTTATAACAGGTATAACACACTTTATAACACACTTTATAACATAAATAACACACTTTATAACACACTTTATAACACACTTTATAACATAAATAACACACTTTATAACAAATAACACTTTATAACACAAATAATGCACTTTATAACAGGTATAACACACTTTATAACACACTTTATAACAGGTATAACACACTTTATAACACACTTTATAACACACTTTATAACAAATAACACTTTATAACAGAAATAACGCACTTTATAACAGGTATAACACACTTTATAACACACTTTATAACATAAATAACACACTTTATAACACACTTTATAACACACTTTATAACAAATAACACTTTATAACAGAAATAACGCACTTTATAACAGGTATAACACACTTTATAACACACTTTATAACAGGTTTAACACTTTGTAACACACTTTATAACAATTTATAACAGGTATAACACACTTTATAACAGAAATAACACACTTTATAACAGGTATAACACACTTTATAACAGGTATAACACACTTTATAACACACTTTATAACAGGTATAACACACTTTATAACAGGTATAACACACTTTATAACACACTTTATAACAGGTATAACACACTTTATAACACACTTTATAACAGGTATAACACACTTTATAACAGGTATAACACACTTTATAACAGGTATAACACACTTTATAACACACTTTATAACAGGTATAACACACTTTATAACAGGTATAACACACTTTATAACAGGTATAACACACTTTATAACACACTTTATAACAGGTATAACACACTTTATAACACACTTTATAACAAGTTTAACACTTTGTAACACACTTTATAACAATTTATAACAGGTATAATACACTTTATAACACACTTTATAACATAAATAACACACTTTATAAACTTTTACAAACAATCAACACACCACACCACCTCAATGTAGATTAGTTTCCTTTAACAGCACAACCCCAGGGGTCTTATATTCCTTACTAACTCCTCATTGCGTTGGACTTAAAAACATCTGTGCATTGTGTTTAACCAATCGAAGAGCTGCAATATTTCATGGTCCACCACATAAAAACGCCTTTGATACATTAAACTCTTACCTCACTGTTCAGATTTATTAAGAATTTTATTCCCACATTCCGTTTGTTCGGGATTTGCTTCTCTCTCAAAAATGCAGAGGGAGGGGCCAGATAGGAGAGAGAGTGGAAAGTGGGCAGGGCTAAACCTGGAAGAAGAAGGCCAGGGTCAGAAGGAGGTCTTATTTGTACTGCGGAGTGAAAAGTTCAGAGGAGTCTGGGTGTATAATGGTGCTAGAGCCATCCATTTAAATGTCTAAAGTCTCTCCCCTCCCTCCTGTCATCCGTCCCTCTCTCTCTCTCTCTCTCTCTCTCTCTCTCTCTCTCTCTCTCTCTCTCTCTCTTGAGTCAGGGCACTGATAGATGAGGCAGAGCTCTGTGTATTTGCATCCAAATGCATAAACACACTCCAACACCAACATGCCGGGCAATTTGCTTGATTTATGAGGGGGTGGAAATGTGGGCAGGGCATCAGCCTTATAGGAAATTCCTCTTCTTCAATGGATGACAGGGTCACCGGGTCGAACCCGATCCCCCGCCTCCACACTGCTGACTAGAGAACATTTTTAAAAAGCTATTTGTTATTATTTAAAGCCATTGACAGTTGACTGTCTATCTATAACACTGTTCAGACTAATTTGAGAAGCTAATCATCGACATTAGCGTTATCCCTCATGTTAGCAGGCTAGCTTGTTGCTAAGCTACCTTAACATGCACACATTCGACAAGACTACAGACACGGCAAATAAAAATGCCATTTCTCATAATCATAAAATAAAACTTTCTGACTGCTGAACCCAACATGAACCCAGGAGATTGGCCTAGTGTGCATGTGTGTGTGTGTGTGTGTGTGTGTGTGTGTGTGTGTGTGTGTGTGTGTGTGTGTGTGTGTGTGTGTGGTCTACAGTCAGTCAGTAATTTCAGTCTGTAGCCCTGAGGTCCACACCTGCCTCTCCCTCTCACCTTTCACTCCTCCTGCGGCTAAACTCTCATAATTTTCTCTAATAATATACTGGAGAATTAAACTGTATTAATTTACTCTAACATACTGTAGCATTAGACTCTAATACTATACTCTAATAACATTCCGTGGTACTGAACTCTTATAATAATATACAATAACACTACATACACAAATGCTAAACTTTAATATTATACTCTAATAATATACTCTAGCATTATACTCTAACACTATATCACTATGCTCATATCATGCTGTAGTACTGAACTCTAATAAGATACTGGAGCACTAAACTTTAATACAATAAACTAATTGCTGTACTTCAACCTATCCTATACTTTACTATACTACACTATCCTATCCTATCCTATCCTATACTACCTTTTACTATACTATACTATACTATACTATACTATACTATACTACACTATCCTATCCTATACTATACTATACTATACTATACTATACTATACTATACTATACTATACTATACTATACTGTCCTGTCCTATCCTATCCTATCCGATACTAAACTATACTATCCTATCCTATTCTATCCTATCCTATCCAATACTATACTATACTATACTACAGTGGTGTGAAAAAGTGTTGGCCCCCTTCCTGATTTCTTATGTTTTTGCATGTTTGTCACACTTTAATGTTTCAGATAATCAAACACATTTAAATATTAGTCAAAGATAACACAAGTAAACACATCATGCAGTTTTTAAATGAAGGTTTTTATTATTAAGGGAAAACAAAATCCAAAACTACATGGCCCTGTGTGAAAAAGTGTTTGCCCCCTAAGCCTAATAACTGGTTGGTCCACCCTTAGCAGCAACAACTGCAATCAAGCGTTTTCCATAACTTGCAATGAGTCTGTTACAGCGCTGTGGAGGAATTTTGGCCCACTCATCTTTGCAGAATTGTTGTAATTCAGCCACATTGGAGGGTTTTCGAGCATGAACCACCTTTTTAAGGTCATGCCACAGCATCTCAATGGGATTGAGGTCAGGACTTTGACTCGGCCACTCCAAAGTCTTCATTTTGTTTTTCTTCAGCCATTCAGAGGTGGACTTGCTGGTGTGTTTTGGATCATTGTCCTGCTGCAGAACCCAAGTTCGCTTCAGCTTGAGGTCACAAACAGATGGCCGGACATTCTCCTTCAGGATTTTTTGGTAGACAGCAGAATTCATGGTTCCGTTTATCACAGCAAGTCTTCCAGGTCCTGAAGCAGCAGAACAGCCCCAGACCATCACACTACCACCACCATATTTTACTGTTGGTGTGATGTTCTTTTTCTGAAATTCGGTGTTACTTTTACGCCAGACGTAATGGGTCGCTGCACTCTTGGGGTAATTTTGGTCGGCCGGCCACTCCTGGGAAGGTTCTCCACTGTTCCATGTTTTCGCCATTTGTAGATAATGGCTCTCACTGTGGTTCGCGGCAGTCCCAAAGCTTTAGAAATGGCTTTATAACCTTTTCCACACTGATAGATCTCAATTACTTTCCTTCTCATTTGTTTTTGAATTTCTTTGGATCTCGGCATGATGTCTAGCTTTTGAGGATCTTTTGGTCTACTTCACTTTGCCAGGCAGGTCCTATTTAAGTGAGTTCTTGATTGCGAACAGGTGTGGCAGTAATCAGGCCTGGGTGTGGCTAGAGAAATTGAACTCAGGTGTGATAAACCACAGTTAAGTTATGTTTTAACAGGGGGACCAGCACTTTTTCACACAGGGCCATGTAGTTTTGGATTTTGTTTTCCCTTAATAATAAAAACCTTCATTTAAAAACTGCATGATGTGTTTACTTGTGTTATCTTTGACTAATATTTAAATGTGTTTGATTATCTGAAACATTAAAGTGTGACAAACATGCAAAAACATAAGAAATCAGGAAGGGGGCCAACACTTTTTCACACCACTGTATACTATACTATGCTATCCTATCCTATCCTATACTATACTACTCTATACTATACTATACTATACTATGCTATGCTATGCTATACTATACTATACTATACTATACTATACTATACTATACTATACTATACTATGCTATCCTTTCCTATACTATCCGATACTACACTACACTATACTATACTATGCTATCCTTTCCTATACTATCCGATACTACACTACACTATACTATACTATACTATACTATACTATACTATACTATACTATGCTATCCTTTCCTATACTATCCGATACTACACTACACTATACTATACTATGCTATCCTTTCCTATACTATCCGATACTACACTACACTATACTATACTGTACTATACTATACTATACTATACTATACTATACTATACTATACTATACTATACTATGCTATCCTTTCCTATACTATCCGATACTACACTACACTATACTATACTATGCTATCCTTTCCTATACTATCCGATACTACACTACACTACACTATACTATACTATACTATACTATACTATACTATGCTATCCTTTCCTATACTATCCGATACTACACTACACTATACTGTACTGTACTATACTATACTATACTATGCTATCCTTTCCTATACTATCCGATACTACACTACACTACACTATAGTATACTATACTATACTATACTATACTATACTATACTATGCTATCCTTTCCTATACTATCCGATACTACACTACACTATACTATACTATGCTATCCTTTCCTATACTATCCGATACTACACTACACTATACTATACTGTACTATACTATACTATTCTATACTATACTATGCTATCCTTTCCTATACTATCCGATACTACACTACACTACACTATACTATACTATACTATGCTATCCTTTCCTATACTATCCGATACTACACTACACTACACTATACTATACTATACTATACTATACTATACTATGCTATCCTTTCCTATACTATCCGATACTACACTACACTACACTATACTATACTATACTATACTATACTATACTATACTATACTATACTATACTATACTATACTATGCTATCCTTTCCTATACTATCCGATACTACACTACACTATACTGTACTGTACTATACTATACTATACTATGCTATCCTTTCCTATACTATCCGATACTACACTACACTATACTATACTATACTATACTATACTATACTATACTATACTATACTATACTATACTATACTATGCTATCCTTTCCTATACTATCCGATACTACACTACACTACACTATACTATACTATACTATACTATACTATACTATACTATACTATACTATGCTATCCTTTCCTATACTATCCGATACTACACTACACTACACTATACTATACTATACTATACTATGCTATCCTTTCCTATACTATCCGATACTACACTACACTATACTGTACTGTACTATACTATACTATACTATACTATACTATGCTATCCTTTCCTATACTATCCGATACTACACTACACTATACTATACTGTACTATACTATACTATACTATACTATACTATGCTATCCTTTCCTATACTATCCGATACTACACTACACTATACTATACTATATTATACTATGCTATCCTTTCCTATACTATCCGATACTACACTACACTACACTATACTATACTATACTATACTATACTATACTATACTATACTATGCTATCCTTTCCTATACTATCCGATACTACACTACACTACACTATACTATACTATACTATACTATACTATACTATGCTATCCTTTCCTATACTATCCGATACTACACTACACTACACTATACTATACTATACTATACTATACTATACTATACTATACTATACTATGCTATCCTTTCCTATACTATCCGATACTACACTACACTATACTGTACTGTACTATACTATACTATACTATACTATACTATACTATACTATACTATACTATACTATGCTATCCTTTCCTATACTATCCGATACTACACTACACTACACTATACTATACTATACTATACTATACTATACTATACTATGCTATCCTTTCCTATACTATCCGATACTACACTACACTACACTATACTATACTATACTATACTATACTATACTATACTATACTATGCTATCCTTTCCTATACTATCCGATACTACACTACACTATACTATACTGTACTATACTATACTATACTATACTATACTATACTATACTATGCTATCCTTTCCTATACTATCCGATACTACACTACACTACACTATACTATACTATACTATACTATACTATACTATACTATACTATACTATACTATGCTATCCTTTCCTATACTATCCGATACTACACTACACTACACTATACTATACTATACTATACTATACTATACTATACTATACTATACTATACTATACTATGCTATCCTTTCCTATACTATCCGATACTACACTACACTACACTATACTATACTATACTATACTATACTATACTATGCTATCCTTTCCTATACTATCCGATACTACACTACACTATACTGTACTGTACTATACTATACTATACTATACTATGCTATCCTTTCCTATACTATCCGATACTACACTACACTATACTATACTATACTATACTATGCTATCCTTTCCTATACTATCCGATACTACACTACACTACACTATACTATACTATACTATACTATGCTATCCTTTCCTATACTATCCGATACTACACTACACTATACTGTACTGTACTATACTATACTATACTATGCTATCCTTTCCTATACTATCCGATACTACACTACACTATACTATACTGTACTATACTATACTATACTATACTATACTATACTATACTATA
>JAUCMX010000021.1:19197975-19200475 GCA_033459395.1 Hemibagrus guttatus | reverse complement strand
TGTGTATGTGTGTTTTCTCTGTGCATATACATGTGTGTGTGTGTGTGTTTTCTCTGTGCATATACATATGTGTGTGTGTGTGTATGTGTGTTTTCTCTGTGCATATACATGTGTGTGTATGTGTGTGTGTGTGTGTGTGTCTTCTCTGTGCATATACATATGTGTGTGTGCGTGTGTGTGTGTGTTTTCTCTATGCATATACATATGTGTGTGTGTGTATGTGTGTTTTCTCTGTGCATATACATGTGTGTGTGTGTGTGTGTGTTTTCTCTGTGCATATACAAGTGTGTGTGTGTGTGTTTGTGTGTGTGTGTGTGTTTTCTCTGTGCATATACATATGTTTGTGTGTGTGTATGTTTTTTCTATGCATATACATGTGTGTGTGTGTGTTTTCTCTGTGCATATACGTGTGTGTGTGTGTGTGTGTGTGTTATCTCTGTGCATATACAGATATACAGTTGTCTGTGTGTGTTTATTGTCTGCATATACACATGTGTGTGTTTTGTCTGAGTGTTTGTCTGTGTGTGTGTGTGTGTGTGTTGATGTGTGTGTGTTTTGTCTGAGTGTGTATGTGTGTGTTTCCTCTGTGTGTTTGTGTGTGTGTGTGTGTGTGTGTGTGTGTGTGTGTGTAGAGAAAAGTGAATGATCTTAGGCTGTCCACTCCAGAGGAACAGAGCTAAAGGCTGCCAGAGTTCCCTCGCTGACATTTGGACCACCTTCCACGTCCAAACCCTGGACAAAAGTTACGCTAGCCGCTTCATTCCCTCCACTCTTTAAAAAAACGCTGAATAAAAAGGGAAGGCTTGTGGAGTTACGATCAGAGCAGGGGCGGGAAAGAGTCACCCATGCGACATTTCCACCATTAGGCTCGCTCTGTAAAAAATTATTTTTATTACTGCGTGCAGAAATCGAGCTCCGCTATGGCACTCTTGAGGATTAGCGCTAGAACAAATAGCCGCGGGCTCAGAAATAAATAAAACAGTAACGCGCCGCCTCCATATTTCATTTCGCAGTCATCGAGGGAGTGGGCAGGGAGGCCAAGCCAAACACTCGCAAGTTTGCACTCTCATAAATTAACGGTCTGGCAGTCGAAAGTGGACGAACTAATTCATCAGGAAAAATCCCTCACTTCTCCTCCTCTACTTCTTTCTCTCCTCTCTCTCTCTCTCTCTCTCTCTCTCTCTCTCGTTTTCTTTCACTCCCTTGTTTAAATTTATCGTTTGCATTTATCACACACCCTGACAGCCTTTCTTCATCTTCTTCCTCTTCCCAGACACGAAGGAGGCCATTTTTTAAAAACTGGCCGAGAGTGCCGAGAGTGTTCGCGGAGATTAATCTGGATTTCATGTGCTGCAATAATTCAGAGTAATAATAAGAGATGTGGAGGAAGCTGATGGAGGGATTTACGCGGGAGAACGAATACTGATCGCCGAACGGAGGAAACGTGTTCAACGTTAACGAGAGAGAGAGACGCACGGAGCTCCGTCGTTAGCGATGTCGAATCATTTTCCGAATAATTTAGCAAAATTTCTGCTCAATTTCTTGATTTATTTACATTTTTATTTATATATTTCTTTGAGTTTTTTTTACTAGTTTATTAAAAAGATTTTTCAACTTTAAAGATTAGCAGATATTTAAATAATTTTTCGTCACGTTTCTCCTTATTTTTCTCATTTGTTGCCTAATTGTTGCCATTTTTTTTCCCAATTTAGTCAATTTTCTAATTTTTTAATTCTGGTTTAATTCTATTTTTTTCCCTGAAGCCTTTCGCTAATTTTTCTTTGTAGTTTAGCCGTCTGTAACTCATTTCCTATTTGATTAAATTTTCCCTAATTTTTTGACTGTTTTAGATACTATTTTCTCCTAATTTCTTGGGTTTTTAACTTGTTTTTAATAATAATCAAGCCAATTATTACTTATTCTCCTTATAATGTAGTCAATTGTTACTCAATTTCTTCTAATTTAGCCAAATTTTAATGAATTTTTTTCTTTTAGGTTGTTTGCTCATTTCGACAGTTTTCTACTAACAGACTTTTTTTTTTTGCTTCCTTCTAAGTGACCATTTTTAATCTTCCTTGATCCATAATGTATTATTTTCCTCCTAATTTTAATAATGTTTATATATAGTCCTCAGAGTTGACCAATTAATTCATGACCTTTACTTGAAGGTTACATTCTTACAAATCTTTCCACAAAAACCCAGGAAATGAGCTTCGATCATTTATTCAATGAAACGTATTCTAACCTATAAAAAACCGGAAGGTTTCCTTTCCCACTGATCCGGGATCAGCTTTCTGAACTCATTTACATTCTCGCTCCAGGACGTGTGCCAGCTCCTCCTGAGTCGACCCGTGGATACGTTGTGAGAAATAGTTTTCCTCTGACTCCCCCCACCTGGAGTCTCGCAGTGGTTTGGCCCAGATAACGTCCTGTTCTCCCTCAGGTGGGTCTGCAGCACACTGAGCTGTCCTCAGGGTGATTTCATGCCACTGATGTGATC
>JAUCMX010000021.1:19185475-19192975 GCA_033459395.1 Hemibagrus guttatus | reverse complement strand
CATTAACACTTCTGCTGTGATTCTGAGAAGGTTTAACAGCTTGGCGGTCGTCATGACGACAGGTTCCTTAGGTTTTTGTGGAATTGTATTGAACTGAACTTGATGAGCAGCAGAAACGTAACTCATTTTACTCTTTTTTAATTATTTTTATTTTTGCAACTTGTACATTTTGAGGTGAAAAGTAGAAAATGTGAAGCTGTAAGGAAAAACAAATTACTATTATTATTATTGTTGTTGTTTATAATAAAAATAAAAATAATGATAATAATAATAATAATGATAATAATAATAATAATTATTATTATTATTATTATAATAATAATAATAATAATAATAATAATAATAATTATTATTATTATTATTATTATTATTATTAACAATATTTGTTTTATTGAAAAGATGTTTTATTGCCCCAAAATCATATTATTATCATTATTATTATTATTATTATTATTATTGTTGTTGTTGTTGTTGTTGTTGTTATTGTTGTTATTATTATTATTAATATTATTATTATTATTATTATTATTATTATTATTAATAATAATAATAATAATAATAATAATAATAATAATAAGAATTTTGGCCAACAAAACATCTTTGTATGATATTTAAAGCCTGCATTATTTCAGTCCCTTTATGTGGATTTGTGCTTGTTTTTTTTTTGGTTTTTTTTTTATTAAACTCCATGTTTGTATCCTCAGGAACAACTTTTATCCAGCATGACATTTGGCATATCTAATTTTCCAGAGCCTTTTTTTTTTCTGGAAAGCAATCAGTTTTCTTCAACTTAAGCCCCGATGTTGAAAAGCGAGCACTGTTTCACTTCTGAAACATTAATATGTTTACGTGATTGATTGGACTTGTGTAAGTGAAAACACATGAGCAGAACTTTTAAACAAGTCAGCTTTTATTTTCCGCGTACTCCAGTTATTATTTCTGGTGTAAAGAGCGGTGTGGGAAGTACAGCCACTTCTCCCAGACTGATATTCTCCAGTAGATGTGTGGAGTTTCAGTGCAGAAAGAAAGTCCATGATGGTGACAGTTATTACCTTTAAACCATTGCACAACATAATGACTTGGAACCGAGGCATTAATTATTCTCGCCTGCTTATTTTCTCTCTGCAGGACTCAAACAGTTTGTGGACTTCTCACAGGCGAGAGCTGAAATCACCTCCGCAAAATTTACTGCAGGTGGAGAGAAAAATGTGTGTCTTTTTTTTTTTCTTTTAACGTAGCCTCAAAAACCTCACAGCACCAGAGGAGTTTTTCACCACCAGCTTAAAGTTATGGGAGCTTATAAATATGCACACGTGCAGCATGAAACGAGTCGCATTAATCTGCCAGAATAAAGCGGCCGGAGTGCCGGAGGCTCCTGATCAAGCCATTACACACACACACACATACACATACACACACACACATACACATACACATACACACACACACACACGAATCTGATGACATTTACACAAATCGATAGCTGCACATAGAAGTTGTAAATTCCACTGAACAGACTCGAACCATAAGGACGCAGTAAAAAGTGAATAATGATCCTATAAATATAAACCTCGAGCTCGAGCTAGCATCTGCGTCCGCCGCTTCGTCCACGCTTTACTCTTTATTAGCTGTAGATGGATTTAAGTAATGAATAAAACACACTTTTTTCCACTAACGGTGTGACCTGAAGTCTTTTATTCCTTTTACACCATGACGGCGATTTCACATCAGCTACATTTGTTTATTCATTAAACATCGACACCTTGTGCTTTTTATCTCTTTATAGTTACATACGAAGTTGTCGGAAACAAATAAGTTGCTGTTGCCACTTACATTATAGCAGCTATAAACGCTCATTCCCTCACCGGCCTCTTTTTATTCTCTTTAGCAGTTAATAAGACTAAAAACAAAAATAAGCGCAGTTTGATATGAAGCGTAAAATCCTCTGTCCTGAAGATGACTGGAAATTTACAGCGTTTTCCTCTGACACTGGAGACTCCTTCCATCGATGTTACATAAATGACCGAAAGCTCTTCGTATACATGTCTCTGTGAACGAGACGTTGCTATAGAAACGATAACATATCAGAATGAGTGCTGCGCTAATGTCTAATCAACACCTTCTGACCAATCAGAGTCCAGAATTCAGCAGCAGCGAGGTATAAACTGTGTTACACACCATGGACATCAGATTTACTCAGATCAGAAAAGATAGCTCTCTGTGGTGTTTTATAATATAACAGGAGCTAGCTAGAACTAGCATAATTGATGATTTGAATGTATCTCATCCTTAATTCCTTGTTAGTTTTTCTAGCTTTATGTCTTATGTAGCATCAAGGTTCGGAAGGAACATCGTTTTCTGCACCAGCTACAGAATACGTGGCTGAAGTGACAATAAAAAACTTCTTGACTTGATAATAAACTTGCCAGTAAATCAGAATAAATCAGAATAAACAATTCAGCTGACTTTGTGCTAAGTTTCTACACCAGAACTCTTCTTATTTTTCAGTGGACTCTTCTGTATAATTCGAATCAGATGAAGCGTTTCATTCACACTGATGGAACTTGCTAGAAAAAGTCCCGCTCTGTTTGTGGTCCTAATTCAATTAGTCAGCCGGTCGCGCTCCAAACGCGCGTGAATGCAGACGCACACTGGAGTGGAACCTCGGCCACTCGACTGCCCTCGGGTAACGGCATTAGAGCGAGGGGAAGAAAGGAGAAAGCCCACAGAGAGAAAGACATCAAAGCGATCACACAGCGAGGGGCATCTCTTAATCAGACAAGGCCGATTTGAAGTGCACTCCTGAGGGCGCGACCTGGTTGGGATTCTCTTCTCTCAGGCAGGTGCTTCGTTCCTGCTCTGATTATCAAAGTGCTGCTCAGCTTATAGACGAACAGCCATGCAACACTAAACCACAGCTCTGACTAGAATGATTTATTTACCCTCAGAACCCATTTCTTACCCAGTGACCCCTGAAAAATCCACCAGCTTCGAGGGCAAATCCTGAATTCACTTTGTTTTCGCTCTACATAAGTGCCTTAACAGACTAGAACCAGTCACTGAATTTTTTAATATCATTGTCTAGTCTTTTTTTTTTTTTTTATCGTGATTTGTCCATTTTATTTGTACCATCATCTGGAAAATGAATTTATTTATTTTTTTTAGAAATAATTTGGTATTTTTTTTAAAAGCAATTTCTGTTAAAATTATTTTTAACATGATTTGTTCATTTTATTTTTACCATCATCTGGAAAATGAATTTTATTTTAAATAATTTGGTATTTTTTTAAAAGCAATTTCTGTTAAAACTATTTGCTAACATGATTTATTCATTTAATTTTTACCATTATTTCATTTATTTGTATATTCATTTAATCTTAATTTAAATTTAGTTTTTTAAGATCTATTATTTTTTTTCTTGTTTTTTTATTTATTTTAAATTTGCTGTCTTGATCCCTTGAGATCTCTTGAGAAAGAAACACAGCACCTTACCGTCAAATAATAATAATAATAAAAAAAACAACCAACTAAGAAGTATTTCTCTAGCTAGCTAACATAATGTAGCCTCATTGCTAACTCCATAGCTTCCACTAAGCTGTTTAGCTTCCTATCTGGCTAGCTGCGTGATTCAGTAAACAGTAGCTTTGTAGTCGTGTTCAGTCACTAGTTTGGAATCTGCCCTCAGATAAGCCGCTAAGCTAACGAGTTTTACTGAGTAAACGGCAAAATGCTGAGTGATGACGAAGAAGCTGTGAAGTTTGATTTAAATCCCACTTCTCTTTGAAGGAGGAGGCTACTGAGGCAGCTGCTAATTAGTTGACGTGTCTCTTTAGCAGGCCACATACACACACACACAGACACACACACACACACACACACACACACACACACACAGGAAGTTTAGAGGCTTGTCCACAGCTAGCAGCCATTTTGTGATTTGTTTCTGAGGGGAGAGTTATACAGCCGCCCCTCCCCCATCCACCTCATCCTCCACTGATCAAAGTCCACAATTTACAAAAGCTCCTCACACACACACACACACACACACACACACACACACACAAACACACACACACACACACACACACAAACAGTTTAATCTCTATATCCACAATTCATGTGTCAGTCTACTGGTATATGATCTCTCTCTCTGTCTCTCTCTCTGTCTCTCTCTCTCTCTCTCTCTCTCTCTCTCTTTTCTTGTGTGTTGCTTCTTTCTTTCCATCTCTCCTTTTCCCTTTTTTTTCTGTCTCTCAATTTCCTGATTCTTCTTTCTCTTTTCTTTCTATTCTTTTCTCTTTTCTTTCTTTCTTTCTTTCTTTCTTTCTTTCTTTCTTTCTTTCTTTCTTTCTTTCTATCTAGAAGTGAAGTAGAATAAGAAGAATAAAGTCAACAACAACAAAAAGTCATGAAAGAAAATGAAGATTGAAGAACAAGACATGGGATTTTCCCTCTTTTTCTTCTTTCTCTCTCCTTTTTCTTTAGAGGAAAGCAGGAGTAAACGTTTTATTCAGGTGTCACCTGGCCTTGACTCTCTTTGACTGGCAATCTCTCTTTTTAATTCTTTCTCTCTCTCTCTCTCTCTCTCTCTCTCTCTCTCTCTCTCTCTCTCTCTCTCTCTCTCACACACACACACACACACACACACACACACACACAGAGCTCAGATGCATCTGAACTCTTAACTACACACAGAAAGAACTCTTGTGTCCTGTTTCTCTGCGTTGTGACAATGCAGCGCTGCAACCTGAGCTTCAATGTCTCTCTGATCTCCGATGGCGACAGTAACCGCGGTAACTCAGAGTGACAGACCGATGGCGTGGCGTGCTGACAGGTCTGAGATGACTGACAGTTCCTGACATGAGAGTGCTGACATCACACTGTCTCCTTAGGCACACACACACACACACACACACACACACACACACACACAAAAAAAAATACTATGGCCTTGTAGCCTAATCCAGGCTCAGACAGGAGTGACAGTCTGAGGAGAGACAAATGCAGAGAGAAAGGAAAGAGGAGAGTCAGGTGAGAGGAGTGAGGGATAAAGAGAGAGAGAGAGAGAGAGAGAGAGAGAGAGAGAGAGAGAGAGAGAAAAGATGTACCCTGGGGGACAGTTAGACAGGAGGAGTGTCTGTTATCTGCTTTTCCATCTCCGCCTCATTTGTTCTACACTTCACCTGTCCAGTGACTGAGGAGGGCTACAGAGAACCTTTAGATCTTTCTGAAAGACACTTTTGGATTTTTGACCAATAAAACTAATCTGTGTGGAATAATAAACAGTTTTTCGTTCCCACTATTCCAAGAAAAGTCTGTAATGGTTCCAGATGAAACCCTGGCATGTGTGTGTTTAGGGCAGTTTCTCCGGAGGAGGAGGACACACAGGACGTTTCTGTGTTAATGTTCACCAGCTCTCGTAAGAACCGAGTCTTCAATCTGTAAAATGTTCTTCAAAGTCTTTTACAAGATTCCAGACCACACCTGAAACAAAGCTTGAACCAGATTTTATGAGACGCAGTAACAGGAAGATGAAGACGATAAAGGGGTGTAGAAACATGTCTGAGCCCTGAGATGGCCCGTTTGAGTGCTAAATTTGTCTGAAGGTCAAAACCTCCTGCTGGTTTCAAGGAGAAACAGAAACCAATGGCTGTAAAGTCAATAGTGATCATGCTCTATACAGGTGGAGCAGAAGGTGTAGAATTATTTCAGAACTCTACTTATCTCCTCTTTAAATTCACTCTGCGCTGGATGGCCCTGAAGATCTCAACCAGAAGCACATCGCTCCCAGTGATGTTGCATTTCATCCAGAACTTTCCTTCAGCTTCAACCAAATCTACCTTCTCCATCTCTTCAGGTTCCTCATGGTTCCTCACTTAGGCTACCTCACGAGCAGCTAACAAAACACTTATGTCTCCTACAGGTTTGTGTCTTGTATGTGTGTAGTGACCGTTACCACTGTGTTTTTTGGGTGTGGCCTGTCTAGCATTCCAGCCAGAAATGGTAGTAGCTGTATGTGTAGCTATATGATGTGTGATGTTTAGATGTGTTTAGCTACATGCACTTGCTAATGATTTCTGCTAATTCCTTTCAGACTTTCTTTTTCTTTCTTTTTCTTTCTTTTGACATTTAATGAGAGGTCATACATATAAAAGGGTAAGAGGAAACCATGGTTACATCTGTTTTTGAACGGGGAACTGAAGAAATGTCAGATCACATGTGCTACATGAATGGCCTGAAAAGTCATTCAAGCCAATCATTTGAAATGTTACAGCACTTTACAACACTTTACAACACTTTACAACATTTCACAACAGCACTTTACAACACTTTACATTTTACAACAGCACTTTACAACACTTTACACCATTTTACAGAACTTTACAGCACCTTACAGCAGTTTACAGCATTTTACACCAATTTAACGCATTTTGCAATATTGTACAACACTTTACATGAACTTACAACAAATTAAAGCCTTCTACAGCACTCAACACACTTTTAAACAATTTTACAGCACTTTACACTTGTCAGAGCACTTTACAGCACTTTCTAACACTTTACACTGTTTCACAATACTTTACAGCACTACACATTTTACAATACTTTACAATACTTTACACCACTTTACAACACTTTACACTTTTGACAGCACTTTATACCATTTTACACCACTTTATAACACTATAAACCTTTTACAGCAGTTGACACTATTTTACCATAACTTACAACACTTTACACTTTTTACAGCATTTTACAACACTTTACAGCACTGTACCATTTTACTCTATTTTTTACAGCACTTTACAGCACTTTACAGCACTTTACGCAATTTTACAGTACATTACAGCACTTTACGCCGTTTTACACAACTTTACAAGACTTTACAGCAAGCTACAATATTTTACAATACTTTACAGCACTTTACAGCATTTTATACTTTTTACAGCACTTTACACTATTTTACAATACTTTGCAGCACATTACCAGTTTTACAGCACTTTACACTTAACAGCCCTTTACAATATTGTATAACACTTTACAGCACTTTACACCATTTTACACAATTGTACAACACTTTACAACACTCTAATCACTTTACAGGACTTTGCTGCTTGTCAGTGATGTTGCGTCTTGTTGTGGTGAACATGAGCAGAAAATAAACTCTCGTTTTCTGTCCTCACTCTGAATGTCGCAGGCGTGACTCACTTCCATGGAAAATAAACAAGTTCCATCAGACTCTGGGCTTTTCTTACTTTTTGTAAAGATGAAAAGACACATCAAGTGTTTGAACTCTTCTCCCTAAGGCCATGACTAATCCCCAAATCACTGTACGCACAATATGTAACATTCTTTTTTTATTATATTCTCCTCTGTGCAGCGGAGCACGTTCCCACATTTCATCCTCTTTCAACTGGAGCATCCTCGATAACGAGCGGCTGAAACTCTCCCAAAACTCTGATGTCTCCTTTTGAAAACAAATAAATAAAAAAACTGGAC
>JAUCMX010000021.1:19175475-19180475 GCA_033459395.1 Hemibagrus guttatus | reverse complement strand
TGTTCTATCCATGTTCCAGGTGTCTATGAAGTGTGTTCATTCCAGCCATGTTCCAGGTGTGAATAAGGTGTATTCCAGCCATGTTCCAGATGTGTTCTAGCCATGTTCCAGATGTGTATCCAGGTGTTCCAGGTGTGTATCAGGCGTGTTCCAACCATGTTCCAGATGTGTCTCAGCCATGCTCCAGATGTGAATCAGGTGTTCCAGGTATGTATCACGTGTGTTCCAGAAATGTTCCAGGTGTGTTCCAGGTGTGTATTAGGTAATACAGTGTTTTCTGATTGCCTAAGTTACTAATCAGTCCTTAATTAATTAGTATGAAGTCAGTAATCAGTAAGTAATTAGTTATTAACCAGTTACTAATCAGCTAATAACATACAACATGTCTCTATTTTTTATTCCCAGTCTAGTACAGTGTGTTGTGATTGGCTGAGAGGAGTACAGTGTGTTGTGATTGGCTGAGAGGAGTACAGTGTGTTGTGATTGGCTGAGAGGAGTACAGTGTGTTCTGATTGGCTGAGAGGAGTACAGTGTGTTCTGATTGGCTGAGAGGAGTACAGTGTGTTGTGATTGGCTGAGAGGAGTACAGTGTGTTCTGATTGGCTGAGAGGAGTACAGTGTGTTGTGATTGGCTGAGAGGAGTACAGTGTGTTCTGATTGGCTGAGAGGAGTACAGTGTGTTGTGATTGGCTGAGAGGAGTACAGTGTGTTCTGATTGGCTGAGAGGAGTACAGTGTGTTCTGATTGGCTGAGAGGAGTACAGTGTGTTCTGATTGGCTGAGAGGAGTACAGTGTGTTGTGATTGGCTGAGAGGAGTACAGTGTGTTCTGATTTTACAAATTTTCTTTGTTTATCACTAAAAGTAATTTGATTTTACAATAGTTTTACACTTTAGAAGTTCCTACAAATGTTCCACAGTTAATCTAAGTATTCTTAGAAGTAAAATACCCATGGAGTTCTTAGTTCCTGTAAAGGTTCCTGCAATAGAAATATGCCTGAAATTAACATGTTCCTGCAAATGCACCTGAAAATGTTCCAAAACATGCCTGAATTCCTGAAAAGTTTCCTGCATTCGTTCCTGGAGCTTATAATGTCCTATAGATATTTCTGGAGTGAAAAAAGGGTCTGATATTCTTACATTCCTACAAGGGTTCCTGAAAAGGTTCCTGCAGCAGAAACTTGTTCCTGGAGTCCATAATGTCCTGGAGATATCGCTAGAGGTTTCCTATAGAGTTCTTGAACGTTTTCATGAGTTCATGAACAGAGTTGGAAACATGAAGCATAAAAAATGAGATGTTTGCTGCAGTGGAAGTGCAGCTGTAGGTTCCTGAGAGAGTTCCTTTTATTCACCAAACATAGCTGATGATGTTTATCAAATGTTTATGTTTATAACATTTTTTTTTTTTTTTTTTAGCTCATCTAAACACATGATTCCAACAGTAAAAGTTTATTGAAAGTTTGTTCTGAGGTTTAAATGATAAAAGTGGAAATGGAAAATCAGCTCCTTTTTTTTGCTTGTATGATTGATTTAATTTCATATAAAGATCTAAAGTGCAGAAACTAGTCCACGAATTTGGAAGGCAAGCCAACGAGGAGAAATGTTTGTCCAGTGGAACAAGCTGGAGAAGAAAAAAGGGGGGAAAGAAAGGGGTGGGGGAGTGTGGGAGGGTGGTGGAAAAAAGGAGAACGATGACCCAAGAACCTCCCTCACATGTGTGTGTGTGTGTGTTGGATTTGTGGGCTAATGTGATTTATGTCTTGGAACTTTGATCTCCTAAAAGGCTTGGAGATTTACACAACAATAATTCTTCTTGGCTGGCCATGAGATAAATGATGTGCTTGTGGCAGGAGTCCAGGACAGAGTTTAATAGACTGATCTGAGGAAGGGGGGGGTGATGGGAGGGGGTGGGGGACTGGGGGTGGAGACGAGGGGGTGGTTTTGGAAGACGTTCCTGAAAGGCTTGGTACATAGCTCACAAAAAAAAAAAAATCAGTTAAAACGCTCCATAAATACCAGGCTAATAAAAGTCAAGGTCAGCAATAGCTCCTAATAACTTTACGAGGCGTCCTCATCGCCTGCCGTCCGCTACAAAGAGACGGAATAGCGTTCTAACAGAGACGCGTCTGCTGGGGCTGAGCTGACTTTAACAACAGGAAAGAGCTGAACATGCTGAGTGTTGACATTTACATGCTTCTCTGTAGGGTTAAAACCATCGCGAAGGTATAGAGAGGAGAAGAAAGGCAGAGGAAGAGCGAGGAAGAACAACAAGACAAGTTACAATTCTCTTTAGAAGCTGGAATTGACATCTTTAACCCACATCACTTTCTTGCACACAGGTCCAAAAGATCCTGTCTATGCTACATGCTAAACTAGCTAGCTATCAAGTTTAGGTGTAATTGGTGTAACTTAAGGCTGAATATTCAATTTTATGTTACAGTAGCTAGCTAACTGCCATGCTAGGAAGTATTTATTTCACTTTAGCTACTGCAATGATAACTGTATTGTGCAATATTTTATTATTGATTTTAGCCAACGAAACTGTAGCTAACTCAGTAGTTCCTTGTCCCCAAGAAAGTAGCAACTCTGAGACAGGAACTAAAACCTTTCTAGGATGTTAGAAAGAGTTCCTAACTTCCTAAAGAAAGGTTCAATTCTGACATTCCTAGAACGTTACTAGGCTCCTGATAAGAGTTCTGCAGGGACACACAAATAAAGTTATGAGTTCCTGAAAGAGTTCCTGAAATACGCTTGAGGTTCCTTCATCAGTTCCTTCAGGAGTTCTTGCGTTTTTGAAAAGCTTTCTTTCATGAAAGCAGCAGAATTTGTTGATTTGCTTAAAGGGGTTTGCTGTAGTGGAAACACACCTGACATTCCCAGGAAAGGTTCCAATACTGGAAACGTGCCTAGAGAAGGAATTTTCATAAAATGCACAGGGTTTTTCCTAAAGTAGGCGTCGTCTTTAGAGCTTTACAATGTAAATCTCTGACATTTGCTCTTCCAAAGAGATACAAAAAAAAAAGAAGATGGAAGTGGTAAGAAAATGTGGGCTTAGCTGTGAAGACTGCTTTGCCTTTGGAGTGCCTTTAGAACCTTTGGAGCTGAGCTACAGACTTGTTGCACTCACACACACACACACACACACACAAACGTCCTGCATTTGACTAATGCTTGCAAACAATGTTCAGTCAGAAGAAACCAAAGAAATCAACCACTTTAACTTCTAAAGCTGAGGATCTCCACAAACCTCATGAGTTCTGCTCATGAGGTCAGAGCAAGATGGCTGCTCAGAACATCACTACTTACTGAAATAGAGCTTCTTTACTTTTGTACAAGTAATGATCTAGAACAATGACCATATGATGGACTTTTTGTTAAAGAAAAAAAACACCACACACAATTCGCTAGCGTAGACGGTTGCTAACAAACATTATGAACGATGAACACGGAGGCGACCATGTCTTCTCTCACAATTCCGACTTCCTGCTTCTGAATTCTATCAAACCCGGAGTTATTCCCCAAAGCTGCCTCGCCTTTAGAGATTTCCGAGTTCAGGCATGGGTTCTGTCCTACACACACACACACACTCACACACACACACACTCTTCTGTACAGTCTGGGAGTGAGAGAGAAGGAGAAGGAGAAGAAAAGCCCACATAAGCGTTAACCTTTTTGTCTTTCAATGTGTAGTCTTTCTTTTTCCCCTAACGGAGGAATTTCCCACATGCTCCTGACTGATGGCTCGGCCGCAGATTCGGTTTTTAATAACGCCGAGCGCAAACACTGTAAATCAGCGGCTTGAACGACTCTCTGAAAAGATAACCCAAATCTCAGAGGCCATAATTTTCCGATCTCCCTCGGCAGCAGCTGGTTGTGCTCAGCGCAGGACGTGACGAGCTTCTTTTGAAATAGCAATCAGTGCCTCCGTAGTGCTGGGAGGACTCGTAAAAGTGTCAGGCCAAGGCGATATACGGCGCCATATTTCACCCGCTTCTCTCTATTTTTAAACGGCTGAGTTATGGCCGGGGAAATGGGGCCCCATTAGAGGTGATATGATGTATTCTCTGCCTTGTTCTGAGACTCGTTCATCAAGCGGGGGCGAGAAGAAAACTGCCACCACCCCTTTCTCTCTCTCTCTCTCTCTCACTCTCCCTCTCTCTCTCTCTCTTTCCCTCACTCCCGCCCCTCTTTCTGTCCTTCTCCTTCTCTCTCTCTCTTTCCCTTGCTCTTTCTCTCCCTTTCTCTCTCAATCTGTCCTTCTCTCTCTCTCTCTCTCTCTCTCTCTCTCTCGCTCTCCCTCTCTCTCTCTCTTTCCCTCACTCCCGCCCCTCTCTCTGTCCTTCTCCTTCTCTCTCTCTCTTTCCCTTGCTCTTTCTCTCCCTTTCTCTCTCAATCTGTCCTTCTCTCTCTCTCTCTCTCTCTCTCTCTCTCTCTCTCTCTCTCTCAGCACCCTAGAGCACAGCCCCCGTTCTGGTGCACTGTCACGGGTAATTTATGACACACAGGCAGTGTAACCTTCTGGCAGGTTTTGTGCAAGCAGACTTCTCTCTCTCTCTCTCTCTCTCTCTCTCTCTCTTTCTCTATCTATCTATCTCTCCCTCTCTCTCTCATCAAATACTAATAACCTTTTCAGGGTTCCGGCTTTCCCAGGAACCGCAGTGGAATCTGGACATGAGAGGACAAGTGTGTGATTCTGTCCCTCGTGTCCTGTTCACGAAATTAAAAACAAAAGAACCCGAGATCCATTGCTGAGGTCGTACCAAGTGCTGATGACTTCACGTTAGATCTTCATGGGATGGCTGTCCATTTTCACTGTCATGGTTCTTGGCCATTGGGACCTCCTCAAAGATCTTCTTGAGGTTTTTTCAGATGTCTCTAAGCTCTCTCTAAGGTTCCTTGAATTTTTTTAAAAAATTGCCTTACCAGCAGAACCAGAAGTTCCCTGAAGGTCCTTTTAGATCTTTCTGCTCCTGGGAATGCCGTCAACAGCAGAAGATTTTAA
>JAUCMX010000021.1:19140475-19170475 GCA_033459395.1 Hemibagrus guttatus | reverse complement strand
GAGAAAGTGTGTGTGTATGTGTGTGTGTGTGTGTGTGTGTGTGTGTGTGTGTGTAGTCGCCCCGATGTGTTCCTCCTGAAATGGCTAGTGTCGTATTTGAAGAAACGCCGAACACCTTCTCATGTCTGATCGGATTTTTACGCTTTTTTTGTTGTGTTTTTTCTCCGCAGCGTGCTCTGACCTGATTTGCAGCCTACGTGCTCAGATCAGGACGTGTGTATGTGTGTGTGTGCGTGTGTGTGTGTGTGTATGTGTGTGTGTGTGTGTGTGTGTGTGTTTTTCCTCACTCACCGCTGATAACTTCACCATGTGGAGGACAATGGCTGCTTTTGTTTCAGCCAGAGCAGAGCCTGTGTGTGTGTCTGTGTGTGTGTATGCGTGCATGTGTGCGTCTGTGTGTGTCTCTCACACACACACACACACACACATACACACACACACACACACACACACACAGGTAGAGGTTGATCTAAACTCAGTAGCAGCTCTGCGAGACTGTATTACGTGGCCTTGATGTTTTAATCTTCACTCTGTCACATCCACACACAGATATTCACCGTCTCACCGACACATTACACACCACTCCACACGCTCACACTGATTAGCAGGGATGAGTCACAACCTGCAACACACACACACACACACACACACACACACACACACACACACACACAAACAAACAAACACAAACACGTACATACGTATACACACACACACACACAAACACACACACACATGTACATACACACACACAAACACACACACACACGCACACACACACACACACACACACACACACACAAACAAACAAACACAAACACGTACATACGTATACACACACACACACAAACACACACACACATGTACATACACACACACAAACACACACACGCACACACACACACACACACACACACACAAACAAACAAACACAAACACGTACATACGTATACACACACACACGCACACACAAACACACATGTAAATACACATATATGTATACACACACGCACACAAAACACACACACACATGTTCAAACACACACACACACACACACACACACACACACACAAAACACAAAACACACATGTAAATACACATATGTATACACACACACACACACGTTCAAACACACACATATGTATACACACACACACACACATGTACATACAAACATATGTATACACACACACACACACACACACACACACACACACACGCACGCACATACAAACATATGTATACACACACACACACACACACACACACACACATACAAACACACACACGTACATACACACACATGTACATACACACACATATGTATACACACACACACACACACAAAACACGTACATACACACATATACAGTGTTGTGAAAAAGTGTTGGCCCCCTTCCTGATTTCTTATGTTTTTGCATGTTTGTCACACTTTAATGTTTCAGATAATCAAACACATTTAAATATTAGTCAAAGATAACACAAGTAAACACATCATGCAGTTTTTAAATGAAGGTTTTTATTATTAAGGGAAAACTAAATCCAAAACTACATGGCCCTGTGTGAAAAAGTGTTTGCCCCCTAAGCCTAATAACTGGTTGGTCCACCCTTAGCAGCAACAACTGCAATCAAGCGTTTTCCATAACTTGCACTGAGTCTGTTACAGCGCTGTGGAGGAATTTTGGCCCACTCATCTTTGCAGAATTGTTACACACACATGTACATACACACACATATGTATATACACACACACAAAAACACACATGTACATACACACACATGTGTATGCACACACACACACACACACAAACACACATGTACATACACACACATGTGTATGCACACACACACACACACACACACACACAAACACACATGTACATACCACACACACATGTACATACACACATATGTATATATACACACACACACACATGTACATACACACATATGTATACACACACACAAACACAAAACACACTCACGTGTACACACACACACACACGCACACACACACATAAACAGACATATATGTATATACACACACACAAAAACACACATGTACATACACACACATCTGTACACACACATCTGTACACACACACATCTGTACACACACACACACACACATGTACATACACACATATGTATACACACACACATGTACATACACACACATATGTATACACACACACAAAAACACACACATGTACATACACACACATATGTATACACACACACGTACCTACACACATATGTATACACACACACTCACATGTACATACACACACACACAAACACACATGTACATACACACACATATGTATACACACAGACACACACACACAAAAACACACTCACATGTATATACACACACACTCACATGTACATACACACACACACACACATGTACATACACACACACACACACACACACACACAAACACACACACTAATCCATGTTTACTTGATCAGTTTTCACTCTGATTTGATTGAGTGTTTCATTCGTGTGTATTTAATTCCTCCAGGAAATAAAAGTCTTCATGTTAAAATCATTCGTTCTTTTATTTCATCTTTAATGGGTTTTTTAAT
The DNA here is from genome assembly GCA_033459395.1 of Hemibagrus guttatus. Taxonomy (NCBI): domain Eukaryota; kingdom Metazoa; phylum Chordata; class Actinopteri; order Siluriformes; family Bagridae; genus Hemibagrus; species Hemibagrus guttatus. The sequence goes on along the minus strand of JAUCMX010000021.1, from coordinate 19,167,882 downwards.
CAGTGGAAAAAGAATAAAGTTTCCAAACGTAATGAAATAAAGACGTGAGTGAAACAGGAAGCTGCTCTGCTTTTAGCATCCGAACGTAGCGGAAGCTGCAGCTTTCCTGTTTAATGCCACAGAACCCAAGATAACATCAGACTGTCCCTCAGATGTGTGACCGAGATGAGGTCATTACATGTAGCACTGACCGCTAACAGGTCCGGTGCGCTGAGGCGCGGGGAAACGTCCAGCTGCAGCGTGTTGGCTGAGGGTCTGGAATCTTTTAGCACACGCTGCATCACTTTATCACGCTAATCGTCTGTCATGTCGCTCACTCCGACGTGTCTGTTTTTCCTGTCTCTTCATTTCCATAGTGTTTTATCACAGCTGGTTTTGCTATAACACAACTCCTCCACACACACACACACACACACACACACACACACACACGAGAAGCCGTGCCACTCTTTAGGATTAGATCCGAGTTTTTTTCTGGTGAAAAAGCGCAGTGCGGGTTCTGCTTTTCCTCATCCCTCAGGCCTGCTCTCGCATGTCACTCACACGCTGTAAACCTGTTGCGCTTCTCTTCCTTCGAACCGGTGGTGTTCCCGGAGACGACACGGCCCCGCCTCTGGCCTCTGGACGCTCCACGCCGCACGCACCTCATCCTTCACACGCACCTAATTAAAGGGAGTGATTTGCATGCTGCCTCTCTCGCTCAGATCTCCTCACCATTCCCTCTCTCGTCTTTAATCTCTTTCTCTGCACCTAAATCACGAGCGGCGGTTCGGCTCCAGGCCCGCGGCGCCGTCACGTCACAGCCGGAGCTCGGCCCAGCGCGCTCACACGCATTGCACACGCATTAGAACATAGTACGAGAAAAACACAAGGGAAGACACGGGAAGACACAAGGGAAGACACGGTCCTGTGTCTGCTAACAGGAAGTGCTTTAAAGCCGAAATACACACACACACACACACACACATAATATACATCACACATCACACACACACACGTCATATACATCACACATCACATACACACACACACATCATATACATCACACATCACACACACACACACACACACACACACACACACACACATAATATACATCACACACACACGTCATATACATCACACATCACATACACACACATCATATACATCACACACACACGCCATATACATCACACACACAGATCATATACATCACACATCACACACATCATATACATTACACATCACACACACATCATATACATCACACACACAGATCATATACATCACACACACATCATATACATCACACACACACACACACACATCATATACATCACACACACACACGTCATATACATCACACACACAGATCATATACATGACACATCACACACATCATATACATTACACATCACACACACATCATATACATCACATACACACACACACATCATATACATCACACACACACACACATCATATACATCACACACACACACACGTCATATACATCACACACACAGATCATATACATGACACATCACAAACATCATCTACATCACACATCACACACACATAATATACATCACACACATCATATACATCACACATCACACACACATAATATACACCACACACATCATATACATCACACACACACATCATATACACCACACATCACTCACACATAATATACATCACACACATCATATACATCACACATCATATACATCACACACACACACATCATATACATCACACATCACACACACATGATATACATCACACACATCATATACATCACACATCATATACATCACACACACATAATATACATCACACACATCATATACATCACACATCACACACATCATATACATCACACATCACACACACATAATATACATCACACACATCATATACATCACACATCACTCACACATAATATACATCACACACATCATATACATCACACACACACATCATATACATCACACATCACACACACATCATATACATCACACATCACACACACATAATATACATCACACATCATATACACACATCACAACACACATCATATACATCACACACACATCACATACACATCATATACATCACACACACATCACAAACACATCATATACATCACACATCACACACACAGATCATATACATCACACACACACACATCATATACAGCACACACAAACATCATATACATCACACATCACATACACACATCATATACACACATCACACACACACATCACATACATCACACACACATCATGTACATCACACATCACACACACATATCATATTCATCACACATTCACACACACATCATATACATCACACATCACACACACACACCATCACACATCATATACATCACACACACAGATCATATACATCACATATCACATACACATCATATACATCACACACACATCACACACACACACATCATATACATCACACACACATCGCACACACAAACATCATATACATCACACATCACATACACACATCATATACACACATCACACACACACACACACACACACACATAACATACATCACATATATCACACATATACATGACACACACATCACACACACATCATGTACATCACACATCACACACACATATCATATACATCACACATTACACACACACATCATATACATCACACACACATCATATACATCACTCATCACACACACACACACCATCACACATCATATACATCACACACACACACACACACACACACACACACACACACACACACACATAACAAACACACTCTTTACTCCCATTCTCAGTAAAATCCTCCACAGTCACCCCCACGCCCCCTTCCCCTACTGCCCCGGGGGTAAGTGCACTCCTGCTGTGAGCTGTGGTGTTTATTGTGACTGTGAGGATCAGAGCACACTGCAGCTCTTGTGTCTGGATGTGTAGGAGTTCTTCTTCCTTTCAACCTTTTCTTTGCTTTCTTATTGTTAAAGCGCCGGGCTGTGATAACACCAAAACACCTCCGGCCTTAAAGAGACCTATCCTACCTCCCTCTCTTTCTTTCTCTCCCTCCCTCTCTCTCCCTCTCCTTCTCTCTCCCTCTCTCTCTCCCTCTATCTCTCCCTCCCTCTCTCTCCCTCTCCTTCTCTCTCCCTCTCTCTCTCTCTCTCTCTCTCAATCTCTCTCTCCCTCTATCTCTCCCTCCCTCTCTCTCTCTCTCCCTCTACCCCATCCATCTCTCTCTCACTCCTCTCTCTCCCTCTTTCTCTCTCTCTCTCTCTCTCTCTCTCTCTCTCTCTCTCTCTCTCTCTCTTTCTAAATATCTGTGACAGGAAGTGGTCATCAATCATGTGCAGGCTCACTTCAAGGCCAGACATAAAAGTTGTTCCTCTGTTCTTCCAGCCCTCCTTTCATTCTTCTCTCATTCTTCTCTGTTTGTTTTTTCTCTTTACATTTATTTTCAATTCCTCCTCTTCCATCTTTTCTTCTTCTTCTTCTTCTTCTTCTTCTTCTTCTTCTTCTTCTTCTTTTTTTTTTCTTCTTCTTCTTAACTGCTTTTAAATCTCCTTCCTTACATACATCTCTCTCCTCCTCCGTCTCTGTGTCACTGTATCACTTGTTACATCAGCATTTAGCATGCTAGCTATTTTGCATGCTAGGTCATTAAATAGCTAGTTAGTTAACTAGCTAACAGGAGACTTTATCGGAAGGTTACTTTTAAAAAAAATATGCAGTGTTTTGAAAAAGCGATCAGTTCAAATGATAAAACTTTCTAAATTAGCTGAAACTTTTGAAATATATATATATATATATATATATAGCTAGTTAGCTAGCTAACAGATAACGTTACCAGAAAGTGTTGGACATGCTGCGACATCACAAAACTGTAGGGAAAGTTCTGAAAATTTTATTTTGTAAACATGATTGACCGGACCGAAAAAGTTGATGTTTCTTAAAATTACATTTAAAAAAACAACAACAAATGCTTAATTTTGAAACCAAACAATTTCTATGAAATTTGTTCAGGAATAAAGTTACAGCAATGTTAATAATGTTAATAGAATGTTAATAAACGTTACATAAAAAATTGAGAAAAAAAATTAGCAACACATCATTCAGTATGAATTAAAGCGGTTGTTGTAATTCTTTCAATTCTTGCGTAAGTTCAGGTGTAAAGAAACTTCCTGAAAAAACCTGACAGACTGGGACTCAGGAAATTCTTTCTACCAGACTACAATTGTTAGCTTTGTGGCTAGTTAAGCACGTTGTGGCTAGTTAAGCAGCAAGTTCCAAAAAAGAAAAAAAAACAGACAAATGTGTGAAAATGAATTTCTGAATTAATTTAAGAAAAAAAAATGTTATAATGTTAGTGTTTGATGGTGGAAAATGTTGCCCCAATGTTGTAGGAATGTTTCTAAACGTTACACAGATGACGTTTAAATCGGTTATCTTATCAAAAGGAACGAATTTGTTCAAAAATAGTTTTGGTGATTTTGTAAGTGTCCAGCATCAGAATTCAGACCGAAAAAACTTATTTGACACAAAAAACAGACGTCATGTGACTCATCTCTCACGTAGCGAGAGGTTTTTTTTGGGCTGAGAAGGTAAAGCGTGGATCCCAGCATCGATCACATGACTTTCCACTCAGACTTTCTGGCTTTCCATGCCGCTGCTGAAGAAGCCGCCACCGTGTGAAGACTGACGCTTAGCGTTAATGACATGGAGACAAGCAGCAGCAGCAACGTGGAGTGAAGTGAAATCCGACATTTTCTCTTTTTAGTTACATATAAGTGTCTTTCCTCACGTCACACCACAATGGGATTCTCTGACAGAGCGTGCAATAACGTTGTGTAGTGTTGTGTAACATTACTACATGCTGCATAGTTTACATCTTCCACCAGGAGGAATCCAAACAAACGTTCATCAAAGCTAATTCCGAGATCTCTTTCAGTCTGTTAGCATGTTCCGTTCCTGGCTAATGATCATCGTAGCGGTCCTGTGAGTCTGAATCAGCGTCCTCTTTGCGAAATCGGCTAACAAAAGGACTCGCTAACAAAGAATTAGTTTCCATTGTAGCATCATTTACACAATATGGGATCCAAATTGTGAGTAAAGAATGTAACCAGAAACAAAATGCAGAGTTAATTTCCTTCTTCTGGACATCTTCACACCGCGGTCAACCGCAACATGACAGTTTGAGTGGAGGAACAGATGAGCGAGGTGGATTACTCACGCTGAGGATCATTAATTGTCCAGAAAGAGACGCTGTAATAATAACCTGTGACACATCACCTGCCTTTGATCATCTGTCAACCTGTCAGACGGAGCGTTTCAGGGTGTGTCCGTGTGTGTGTGTGCTTTTTTTGTTGGCTTTAAAACCGACAGGATGTTGACAAGTTCAAACCCTCAGCTAGCATAACTCTAAACACACAGCCTGGAATACAGAAGGAAAATGTCACGCTCTTATACTACAGAAAGCGAGGGAGAAAAAACCCACTCTAGCACTCGGGGCTCCGCCTCTCCGTGGGTCAAGAGTTCAAGCATTCTGTCTTATTGTCATTTTTATTACGGCGAGTGGAGCAGGCATGCGCTTTCATCCGTCTCTGCAGGTGTGCTTTATTTCGAGCGGCTCTAAAGGTCTGGGGTCCTACACCATTTTACACACCAGGTTCTGCAGAGAATGCCGCCATGGCTCGAATTCCTGTTCTGCAGGAAGCTGAGGAGACACAAGCGGTCATGTGACCTCAACGACACTGACAATTATGCCGTAAATCAAAGATGATGTTTTTGTGAAAACGTGGCAGTTATCAGGAATTTTGGATGATGTCAAGGTTCACGTCTCTTTTCTTAAGAGTTTTTCCTCCTTTCTGATGCAAAACAGTTTTTTTGTGTTATTTTGTTTACGCTAAATAAAATAACGGTTTATTAAAAAGTTTGTTAGCAAAACTTGTATATATTTTAGTGTGATTACATTTACATTTCTGGCATGTTGCAGACGCTCTTATCCAGAGCGACGTACAAAAGTGCTTAGAAGTCTCTATCAATGAATACATTAACACTGGTTCAATAGGACACAGACTTAGGATACCATTAGCCTAAAAACTGAGTTTTTTTTTTTTTTTTTAATGTACCTACAACATACAACAATACATAAAACAAACAGGGAAAATAAGTGTAAAATAAGTTTAAGTACTTCATGAAGAGGTAAGTCTTCAGTTGCTGTTTAAAGATGGTCAGTGACTCAGCTGTTCTGACTTCTAAGGGAAGTTCACTCCACCACCTCGGTGCCAGAACAGAGAAGAGTCTAGATGTATACCTCCCTTTTTCCCTGAGAGATGGCGGGACCAGTCGAGCAGTGCTAGTGGATCTGAGGGAGCGAGGTGCAGTGTGAGGAGTGACGAGAGTTTTGAGGTAAGATGGCGCTGGTCCATTCTTGGCTTTGTAGGCAAGCGTCAGTGTTTTGAATCTGATGCGTGCAGCTACCGGAAGCCAGTGGAGGGAACGCAGCAGTGGGGTGGTGTGGGAGAACTTGGGCAGGTTGAAAACAAGTGGTGCAGCTGCATCTTGGATCATTTGCAGTGGGAGAATTGCGTTCAGAGGTAGACCTGCAAGAAGAGAGCTGCAGTAGTCCAATCTCGAGATGACCAGAGATTGAACAAGCACCTGAGTAGCCTGTGTGGAGAGAAATGGCCGAATCCTTCTGATGTTGTACAGAAGAAACCGACATGAGCGTGTGACATTAGCGACATGGGAGGAACAGGACAGCTGATTGTCCATGGTCACCCCAAGGTTGCGAGCAGTGGCCGAACTGCTAGTAATCTTATTCATTGTTATTCATTCACAAAATAATAACCAGCCTCCTGTTAGCTAGCTCTGTAGCAAATATGCCTTGGTAATACTGTCAAATACAGAACTAGCCAAGATAAGTAGTGAGCTGGTTAAAGCCAGAGCAGTGACATTTTAACTTGATGGCGTGATGGAAATCACCAGTGATACTCAGTCCCTCCAGGAGTTTGAGTAGGTTTTTTTTGTGGTTGTTGCGGAGAACTCATCATTATAGCAGGGTGTCTGAGTAACGACATAATCCCTTCACCAACGTTTCTTTACATAGATGCAAACGCCTTCTTCTCTGAGGAACCTTTCCCAGAATCCACTGCTGCTTAGCTCATGGCTAATATATATTCTGTATAAAGCAATTATTTGTGCTAAGCCAATGCCCAAACCCCAGCCACTGGATGCAGTGCCGGTCCCAAGCCCGTAAAAATGGGAGGGTTGCGTCAGGAAGGGCATCCGGCGTAAAACCTGTGCCAAGTTGTTGTGTGGACCAGTTCGTCCGCTGTGGCGACCCCGAACAGGGAGCAGCCGAAAGCAACTTCTTCTAGTACATGGAGTCAAAACAAGCGAGAAGAAAGACTAGAGAAGGTTTTCTGGCACCTTTTCATCATTCTATTCTATTCTATTCTATTCCATAACAACCTGCTAGCAAAGTTACCACATTACTAAATCAGTTATCATGTTGATTTTAAATTACGTGTCATTTTTCTAGCAAACATGGATTTCCACCACCGTCAAAGACATACTGCTGGAAAGATGAAGTAATATGCTAGTGCTAATGTTAGCATAGTGCTAAATGTAGCAGTTTTAAGCAGTAAAATGTTGATGCTAAACAGTATACTGAGGTAAGGAAGTGAAAACAAAGCCTAGTGTCGATGGCATATGATCATGTTTGTGATTGGCTAATAACATTTAGCTTTCTAGAAATAATACATATACACGATATTACCAAAAGTTTTAGGACATTTGCCTTTACATACACATGAATGTAATATGGAGTTGCCCCGCCCTTTGCAGCTATAACAGCTTCAACTCTTCTGGGAAGGCTTTCCACAAGGTTTAGGAGTGTGTTTATGGGAATTTTTGACCGTTCCTCTAGAAACGCATTTGTGAGGTCAGGCACTGATGTTGGATGAGAAGGCCTGGCTCGCAGTCTCCGCTCTAATTCATCCCAAAGGTGTTCTATGGGGTTGAGGTCAGGACTCTGTGCAGGTCAGTCAAATTCCTCCACACCAAACTCACTCATCCATGTCTTTATGGACCTTGCTTTGGTCACTGGTGTGCAGTCATGTTGGAACAGGAAGGGGTCATCCCCAAACTGTTCACACAAAGTTGGGAGCATGAAATTGTCCAAAATATCTTGGTATGCTGAAGCATTAAGAGTTCCTTTCACTGGAACTAAGGGGCCGAGCCCAACCACTGAATTCAATGATTTGGAGGGGTGTCCCAAAACTTTTGACAATATAGTGTATATATCAGAAACTTTTTGAACACATATACATAGCTACACTGTAATATATGTTATAAAGTATTTTGAATATTTCAGACCTGTTAAATTTTATGTGTCAATGTGCAAATCTAAAATTAATTTTTTTTTTCTCTTTCATTTACATCCTGATTTGATTTTGTTTTGTTTTTTGCACCTCTGCACTCTGGCCTTGTAGCTACACATGCTCCTTGGTTTCTCTCATCATTTGAATAGCTTTTTTTTTTTTTAACATTGTGCTGTTGCTCACATTTATGGTCAATATCCTGTTTTGTTCTCGGTATCCAAATCAGCCCGTGACTCTACACACGCTTTTCACGGCTGCAGGTCTGACGATGCAAAACGCATGCAAAGCCACGTGAGAAGGCAAATCCAGGCTGGGAGGAAAAAAAGAGCACAGATGGCTACAGGTTTCAGTTTATCGCCTCGGATAATGAAAACAAAGCAGTAAAAACAAAAGAAAAAACTTCTAGAACATGTCTTCTATAAAGCTACAGATAAACGGATGATCTGCTGAAAGAGAAATACTGAAGAGAAACAAAAGGTTTAGGTTTTATTTGTTTGGTGTTTGGATTTAGAAACATTAAGCACAATTTATAAAGTATAAAAGACTTTAAATTGCATCCAGATTCTGAAGAACGACTTGTGAAAAACTCATGTGCTAAACATTATAAAATGTTGTGTCTAAATGAGTCTAAATCACAAGATTATAAACAGATGAACTTTCTAATTCAATTTTTAATACGCTAGCTAGCTAACATTAATGCTACAAGTGAATATTTATCTCAAAACAAAGCTAAATTTGGAGCAGAACCACTGCAAATAATTTTGTCTTAACCTTTAATGTAACTTTCAGTTCACAAATGACAATATTTAAAAAGATTTTTTTGATTAATGATTGAAAAGATTAATTTTTCATATTTTAGCTATCTAACTTCGCTACAAGTGAGGAACAAAATGTTCACATCGCCTTTAAATTGTATACTTTCTACTACATATGTGAGATATGTTTTGATCTTACCAACATTTTCAACATTAATCCAAAAAATTTTAGGATTTAGCATCTTATTTTTCACTAAATATACAACCTGACTAATTTCGGTGTGTTTGCACCACCTGACCAGTTATAGCTGGTGCATAAATAGCAAACTAGCCTAACTAGCTTAAGAAACGTTAGCATTTGTTGTTTATTTCACAAAAAGGTAAAGTTAAACATTCCTCTTGTGTTCTTTCATAAAAACATTTTCCTAGCTAGCTTTCAGTGTTGTGTTTATGAACCTACCTACTTTTTTTTTTTTTTAGCTTGCTAACTGTAAAGTCACTGTAGATCTAGCTAGCAAGATTTTAAATGGCTAGCTCCCTTCAACCTTCTGCTTTTAAAGTCCTTTAATTATACAATACATACATATACACGGATCAGGTATAACATTGTGAGCAGTGAGGTGAAGTGAATAAGACTGAGTATCTCCTCATCATGGCACCTGTTAGTGGGTGGGATATATTAGGCAGCAAGTGAACATTTTGTCCTCAAAGTTGTGTGTTAGAAGCAGGAAAAATGGACAAGTGTAAGGATTTGAGCGAGTTTGATGAAGGGCCAAATTGTGATGGTTAGACCACTGGATCAGAACATCTCCAAAACTGCAGCTCTTGTGGGGTGTTCCTGGTCTGCCCTGGTCAGTATCTATCAAAAGTGGTCCAAGGAAGGAACAGTGGTGACCCGGAGACAGGGTCATGGACGGCCGAGGCTCATTGATGCACGTGGGGGGGGTGAAGTATGGCCCCTGTGATCCAATCCAACAGACGAGCTACTGTTGCTCAAATTTTTGAAGAAGTTAATGCTGGTTCTGATAGAAAGGTGTCAGAATACACAGTGCATCACAGTTTGTTGCGTAGGGGGCCCCGCATAGCCGCAGACCAGTCAGGGTGCCCTTGCTGACCCCTGTGCACCACCGAAAGCACCAACAGTGGACACATGAGCATCAGAACTGGACCACAGAGCAATGGAAGAAGAAGGCCTGGTCTGATGAATCATGTTTTCTTTTACATCACGTGGATGGCCCGCTGCCATAATGTTTTGGCTGATCGGTGTATGTCTGTGGTGTGTGTGTGTGTGTGTGTGTTGTTAAACGCTAATTTACATGTGCATGTGGTCGGAGAGGATTAGCAAACATACGTGTGTACTGTTCGTTTTTAAATAGCAAATTAAAATGATGGACAGCATTGTTCTTGGTTTTAATGGTATTTGTTTTGCAAAATTAGTCATATAGGCTCAGTGTAAACTTCCTTTCATGTGTTCGTAACAACAATTAAGGCAAACTTACGACTACTTATCTTAATACCAGCCTGTCATGTTACCGAGAAACCGCAAAGCGTAACATCCTGTCAGAAAACAAAAGGTTACGGCTTTACTTTGGACTGCTACAAAAAGCACTGACACTGGAGACTCCTTCCATAAACATTACAGAAACATCACCTAGCAGAAAAACTTAGTGAAATAAAAATTAGATTTGTTATGTAACAACACAGGTGTTGGACCATGTGGCGCATATGGTGTACCAGACAAAATGTGCAAAATGTTACCATAGAAACCATAAAAAGATAACCGACCAATCAGAATTCAGAATTCGACAGTGTTGAGGTATAAACATTATTTAATATATTTGTTATACGTCTTACATCATCAATCAGTGTGGTTGCACATGATCTCCTTGATGTGAGTGTAGTTTTACAAAAACACAATGCATTATGGGAATTCAGTTCTGGCTCCTGTAAGTAACAGGGCGTGGTGTGAGCAGTCAGTTGGTTTGTAGGAACACTGACTATTCTTAGCCTGGATTATTCTTCCAGTCTGGCAAAGTCAAAGAGTGTCCCGTAAAACAAGCCTCGCCTTTGTGTATCCAGAGCACACAAAGGATGAAATAATGCAGGCGGTTTAAACTCGCGAACAATTATAGGCCATAAATTACTCCCAAGCTTCAAAGGCATTCAGACGCTAAACTATTACAGGCTGCCTGCTCCAACAGCCGCTCTGCCAGGCTTCGGTTTTAAGTAATGAAGCCAATTCATTGCATAATTAAGTTAGCTAAATTACTCCGTTAGCAAAGCAGCCTGCGGTAATGGAATAAAGTTATTAACATTCCAGCTTTGGAAACCGACACCATTTTGACACGAGCAGTTGTTGTGTGTTGGATACATCATTCGGTGTCATTAGAACTGCAAGAACGAGCAGCTTGTGTTCGAAAAAGCAGAAATCAATACAGCGTCGATGTGAACGGGAACGGCGAAATAAATCCAAAAAATAAAAACACAAACAGTGTTTGTGACTGTGATTGAGCTTATCTTTTTAATGTTTTATTTTTTTTTAAATAGTATATTTCTCATTTTTGATTTTCTTTTTTTAAAAAGTGTGTTTATTTTATTTGAGGGGGGAAAATTATCATTTTTTTAAGTGCTCTTTCTAATTTGGAGGTAAAAGTGTTTTAAATGAAGAAGAATATATCATATCTGATCCTGTTTTTTTTTTTTTTATTTATTTTTTTTTTTTTAGAATTTCTAGAAAATAATTTCAGGTTCAAACAAACAAGACTGCCTAAACTAATTTTCTTTATTTTTCTTTCTTTATTAAAAAAAAAAAAAAAAATTATTTCTATTTTTTTTTACATATTAATTTTGAACTGCTGATCTTTCACATTTGTTTAGAGGACTTATTTAAAATCTTTTGGGAAAAACTTAATCTTTTAAATCTAGCCTGTAACAGTCACTACCCAGTAACTAAAAAAGTAAATAAATAAAAATAAAAACAGAATGATGAAAATGATATAAACGGTGAGTGTCACAGGTCTCTGACTGTTTTTATCTTTCTATTTTTTTTTTAAATAGTGTTCTACAATTGAAATAACATCATATTTTGTGAATTGAAATAAACTTTTTTGAGATGTAAGAAGTTTGTCTCTTCATTCAGTGACGCAATGTTGAGATGTTTCAGTGTGAAGGAAGTGGAAATCCAGTTAGCGGTTGATGCTAAAGTGTCATTGTAGTGTATTAAAGCCATAAATTTTTCATTCATTTCACAACACTTCTGAGGAAAATGTTGTCATTCCTGACAATCTGGTCATATTTGTTTGCACACTTCACTACTCCTTTTATGCGTTTAGCTCCACCATTTCTGTGGAGTATTTGGGTCATGCTAATCCACCCACACACCTCCTCTAGCACAGCGGCGCTTTCAGTCAGGCCGCGGGAGTGGGAGGAGCGTGGGCGATGTTGTCCCGCCCTCATTCACCACAGTCACCTCCCACTCTGTCTGTGATTGGCCGGCGGCTGGTGGCTTTGAAGCGCCGCTCCAGCGTTCGGTGAGAGCAGCGCGATCGCGGCACGGCAGAAGTGAGGACAGCGCGGTCGCGGACGGAGACGAGGACACGGACGGAGACGAGGACACGGACGGAGACGAGGACACGACCGGACGTACACTGGGATTGTTCTTCGGTGTCATTTTTTTCTGCTCAGTTTAAAGGATCCGCACTGCCTTTTGCACTTCGGTTTTTTTTCCCGGTTCTGATTGATTTATATATTGATATAAAGTACACAGGTGTGTGTGTGTGTGTGTGTGTGTGTGTGTGTGTGTGTGTGTGTTGGAGTTGATACTACTCGCACGACGGAGTGTATCGTTTCAGCAGAGAGACGCGTTTTGCTGTTTATTCGGAAATCTTTTTGGTCAAACCCAGTTCACAAAACCCAGTTCGGATAATTTCCACCGGAAGTCAGTGTGCCATGCGGATACGCGCGCGCTGCAAATGAGAAGCGGACGCCGCGCTCGCGCCACATGAGCGACGTGCCCTCGCCGTCTGGAGTCGCGCGGACACCGAGTCCCCCCGCCCCGGTGAGCAGCAGCTGCCCCGCCGCCAGCACCTCGCAACCCGACCGCAACCTCGCTGTCGGCCACAGCGGCGACTCACGAGCACACGACCGAGCTCCACGGCTCGCGCTCGCCCCGCTGCCCCTCGCGGATCCGGTGCGTCACGCGAAGCGGCTTCCCGTACGGATTCTCCAAATGCTGAGCGCGCGCGCGGCTCACATGCTCCACGCGGACTACCTGCAGCCGCTCAGCTCCGCGCCGCTCCCCATCGAGGTATCACCTTCATCACCATCATCATCATCATCATCATCATAATTACTGTGTTTAAGTGAAAATTAAACTCTTTTTACTGGATAAATATTAATTTTTTTTTTTTTTTTTTTTACTTTTATATTCAAATTAAAATTAAAACATTTATTTATTTATTAATTTATTTATTTATTTATTCTGTTTTGGAGAAAGCACTAGAGAAATTCAGAAATAAAAATTCAATTACTTTTATTTATTTTAGAAATATTCAAAATAATAATAATAATAATAATAATAATAATCATCATCATCATCATCATCATCATCGCCAAATAAACACACTTGATTTTTAGAAGAAAAAAAAGTTGTACTGATTAAACTGTTTACACACTTTCAAAAATGCCAATAAAAGAAAAACAAGTACAATATAAAAGTAAGTAATTTGTTCATTTGTTAATTATAAAAATATATTTATTATTCCAAAATTTGAAGGAAATTTCTACAAATGAACATTTCGAACCACACACAAACAGTTCTTTTTGAAAGATGAGGTTTTTTTTTTTAATTATTATTTTCCTCCTACGTTTTTTTTTCCCCCAGAGCATTTTACAAACACGGTGTCATCATATACAGCACACACACACAGGTTTAGTTTTCCTGACCGTTAGCGTTAGAATTAATCTTGGTCGATATAGAGTTTGCCAGAACGTTGTACTTTCATTTTATCTAGTAAACACGGCTATAAAGCCAAAGCGTCATGTTATATTTACTTTAGATCAGTCTTCCGATATAAAAGATAGGCTTCTTGTGAACAGGTGGCGTGACAGGGTTGGGGCGTCGGGTAAAACCACAGGAGTAAATATTTCACAATTCTAACACTGTGATTATTGTTTAAAAACAGAGCGGGTTATAAAAAGACGGCCGTAAAATGCGTCGGATCTCAGACTAGAAACCAGAAGACTGTTCCATCTGTGTTAAAACACTTGACCTATTCGTGTTTAAAGAAGAAAATATATAACCCGTGTTAAAAAAAAAAAATAGAGTAGTTTGGACATACCGTAAGCTCCAGGGCACTTCCAGAAACAACATGTAATTTTGAGCTCCTTTGCAATTCTTTTTTTTAATGAGGAGTCTATAAATGAATCCACTCATTAATGAAGGCTTTATGAAGGAAACATTAGCTCCCTCCTTCCCTTTAAAAATATCGTGGATGTTCCCTGAGTTCCAGTTCCAGAGATCATTTCCAAGCTCTGCTTTTTATGATCAATGTTTTTTTATGAATTGAAACTGAACATGTGTCTTCCTTTCAGCTGGATGCTAAGAAGAGTCCACTAGCCCTCCTGGCTCAGACCTGCTCCCAGATCGGCAAGCCGGATCCCCCTTCGTCCTCCAAGCTAAGCTCGCTTTCCTCGGGCAACTTGGGAGACAAAGATGGTCGGTCAACCGGGTCGGGTATTAAATCAGCAGAGCAACAGCAACAGCAGGGCCTGGAGGACAAGTCCAGCTTCAAGCCTTACTCCAAAAACAGTTTGGAAAGCCGGAAGGATGGAGTCGTTCTAAGCGGATCGGCCGACAAGCCCGGGTTCAGGACGTCTGGTGGGAGTTCAGCTACGACGACATGTCCGTCATTCCCTCCTCATACCTCTTCTCCGAGGACCTGCTCTCCGTCCCAGCATGCCCCAGGTCAGGCACATGTACACCGCCAGACACAGTCTCCGTCCATGCAGAAACCCCTCAGTGTGGACTCCAAAAGTTCTGACTCAAGCACGGAGAGTAGCAGTGGCAGCGATCGTGCCGGGAAAAAAGACTTAGATAACAGCAGACTTGACAATGCCCAGATAGCTAACTCTAGCCAGGCACGAGCAAGTGTCAACTCCAGCAGTGGTAGTGCCTCAAGTAGCCCTCGACCAGAAAGCAAGAACGATTCCCAACTACCACAGACATCCTTAGCTAATTCCAGTCATGTTGCCCCAATTTCACCATTCAAACCCGGACACTCCGTGTTCCCCCTGCCTGCGTCTACCTTGGGATACCATGGCTCCATCGTTGGTGCCTATGCTGGTTATCCATCCCAGTTCGTCTCTGGGTTGGACCCTGCCAAGACTGGTTTAGTAGGTGCTGCTGGAATCACAAAGCACCCAAGCTCCAGTCCTTTAACAGGAACGTCTCCTCCATCCTTTATGCAAGGCTTGTGCCGGGACCCGTATTGCCTCACTTACACCAACACGCCCCACTTAGGGGGTAGCAACTGCAACACTTGTGTCCACGACCCATCCTCGACTCTCAAGTCAGGATTCCCATTGATGTACCCTTCTCCACACCTCCACGCGCTCCATCCAGGCTCTCTGTCCACGTCCGGTGCTTCTGGCTCCCTCTCCCACCCACTCTACACCTATGGATTCATGCTTCCTAGTGACTCCCTTCCTCATGCCTGCAACTGGGTCTCTGTCAGCGGGCCCTGCGACAAGCGCTTTGCTTCTTCAGAGGAACTTTTGGCACACTTGCGCACTCATACCTCCCTTCCTGGTGTGGACGGAAAGCTGTTGTCTGCATATCCTTCCGCTGCCTCTTCTTCAGCAGCTTCTTGCCACCTACACCTGCCCCCTCATAGCAGCCCCGGGGCTCTTCCGAGCTCCTTCTCGCTTCGAGGTTCTCCCGGACTTGGCCTGGCTCGCTACCATCCTTACAGCAAACCCCATTTGCCAGGAGCACCTTCTTTACCTATGCACTCACTCCCTGCTACAGCACCGTACTACTCACCCTACGCTCTCTATGGCCAGAGACTGGGCTCGGCATCGGCACTCGGTTACCCTTGATGGAGAGAGCACAGATGGAGAGAATGAGCAAAAGGTCGAGACAAGGACAAGGACCATCCAAAAAAAGCCGAAAAGGAGCTTTAAATGGATGGAGATGTAAACCTCTGTAAACCATGGAGGTATGAAGCACAGGAACGCTAAAACATGAACACAGAGAGAACCGTGAACCTAATGGAACTTTAATATTATTTGATGATCAAAGTTTTATTTCAGTTTATTAATAAAAAAAAAAGTATATTTATTTTTCTCTTGAGCGCTTGGCTTTGTACTTGGGAAACATTTACCGTCTAAATGCATTCGTTGTCACTTTGGTACAGGAACAATATTTTCAGAGATCGATATCGCTCTTTCCACAATACATTTTTATAACACTCATTTATCTTTCAGTTGTCACTTTGATTTGTTTTTTTTTTCCTTTTGCTTTCTCGAGCGCTCCAGCAAGCATGACTTGCCTGACAGCCGGTTTGTTCTTGGGAATTTGCCATTTTTTGGGGTTCTTTTCTGTTTTGTTTTTTTTTGTACTTGTACAGTTAAAAAAAATAAAACACAAACAGACAGATGTGATATATTTTCTATGGTGAGTGATTGGGCGAGCTGGAGAGAGCGAGAGAGAGTGAGAGAGAGACAGAGGTTACGGGCGGGTCGAAGGGAAACGGGGGGAAATAAATACAAATAATTAAGAGTCCTATGTAGAGATGGTGGCACTATACACTTAACAGAATGTCTTATTTTGTGGAATAAACAATAACTTGATTACACGAGTTACATGTTTTTAGTTCTTGGCATCTTTTCATCATTTAGAGTAGCTGTGTAGATCTAAGATGGCATTGTAGCATTGAACACCATGCTAATGGCAAACCTGCTAACCTTTTACACATTTTGTGTAGAAACTAACAGTTTTAACTCCAATTTTACCTCACCCCTTGGAAGCCACGCCCCCTTTCTCACTGATCTTGAAAAATGCATCCATTAGCATGAAATAAAATCTCTTTGGCTTACCTAATATTAATACTTGAACAATCTATTGCTTACACCAGTTATCAGGTCAAACATGTCTGTAAAAACAGTTTTAACTCCAGTTTTACCTCAACCCTTGGAAGCCATGCCCCCTTTTCCCACTGATCTTGAAAAATGCACCCATTAGCATGAAATACGTTTACATTTCTGGCATTTGGCAGAAGCCCTTATCCAGAGCGAATTACCATTTATCTCATTTTATACAACTGAGCAATTGAGGGTTAAGGGCCTTGCTCAGGGGCCCAGCAGTGACCTGGGATTCAAACTCGCAACCTTCCAATCAGTAGTCCAACACCTTAACTACTAAACTACCACAAAGAAGTAAAATCTTTTAACGTATCTTTGACTTAGCTAATATTAGAAAAATCTATAGCTTACATCAGTTAGCTAATGTTACTGAGTTGTCAGTTTAAATACGTCTGTAAAAACTTGTAAAAACAGTTTTAACTCCAATTTTACCTCACTCCTTGGAAGCCACGCCCCCTTTCCCACTGATCTTAAAAATGCATCCATTAGCATGAAATAAAATCTCTTTGACTTAGCTAACATTATAAAAATCGATAGTTCACACCAGTTAGCTAATGTTATTAATGAGTTTTCGGGTCAAACATGACACTTTATCTTAACTAAAACAGACTTAAGTGCCACTTTAGATATGTGATTGGTGAAGGGATTGCTTGTTCCTCTTTGGGGTTGCCAGATCTGTAATTCTTATTTATTATGTTACCAGTTATAAACAGTCTCTAGGTGTTAAACTGGCCATAGGACCCTAGTTTTCTTCATTAATGTTCACTGTTTGTAGCTCCACAGTGCTGTTGTTGTGTAAAGTGCTTCCTCAGCATCGGACAATCTGGTGACTCTTAACCACAGCTCCGTAGGAGGCCAGTAATAACCCTGCTGAGGGCCTGAACTCGCTCCCATGCAAGCTCTGATGGATCGCTCCCGCCACACAAAGGCCAAAAGACGACAACAGGAGTGTGTTGGTGCAGAAATATTTATCACGCGTCCCTGACACGACCCTCAGGAGGATGGCCCTTATTGTTGGAGCTCCGTATGAGGTCTGCAGGGTCGGCCGATGAAGGTCGCTCGGATACTTAGCCGGGTCTGGACGCTAGCTCTGAGGACTACTGGAATATTTTTATTTTTATAAGTACTTGTGGTGGTAGCAGGAGTAATTTCACAGTAATGTATCTTTGAAGGTTGTTTAAGCAGGCTGGAGTGAGAACCCGCTGGAGTAGGTTCTTTTATACACACACACACACACACACACACACACACACACACACACACACGCGCGCGCAAACACAAACACACACTGAGTTCATTAGCACTTCAGGCAGAAGAGGACACTGCACAGGTGTCACTTGACAGGACCATTAACTGAATTGATCACAGCAGAGAGCTCGGTTAGTCCAGCTTGTCCAGCAAGGTCACTGCCCACTAAAGATTTTTACCAAAGGTTTTAAGCTTTTAAAGATTCTCTCAGCGATGATGATGATGATGTTCCTTTCTCTACGTAGCACACCGAGCGTAAGAGAGAAGGGTAAGATAGATTAGCTGTATTAAACTCGCACTTGGGTGGATGTTCACGTGATTCTGATGAAAATACTGCTTCTTGAGAATATCAATTGTGTCACATTCTGTCTGAGATATCGCAGCTATCATGATATCAGGAATTTTAAAAACAAAATAAATATATACAAATATCGCATACAGTGTTTCATACCTCAACGTTTCTTCGTATAGTTCTTCTTTGGCTTCTCTACAGGGTTCTAGCTGGACTTCTCCTTTATGTGATTAAATGGTTCCCCAAAAAATCGACAAACAAAAACAGTGCTTATAAAAAGACAATAAATTTTACTCTTAGCCATCGTGGCTAGCGATAACTGTGTAAACATTACTACAGTTTCCGGTCACTTCCTCTGATTTCTCATGGTCACTAAAGACGGGACGTTTATTTAGTGTTTTGTTTTTCCAAAGATCTCATGTCATCTTGATCTCTGCTGCCCCTAGTGGAGATGGAGAGCAACTACAGCAATTTGTAACTTCGCAATAGTGCAGTTTATGTTCGAGAAATAGAAACATGAACAACAAAATGATTTATTTCTGCTCAGGTTTATTATCAAAATAACAGACTGATTAAAAAACAGGTTTTAATATCTAATCAGCTCGTAGTCTGTAGAAAAATGTTATTTTTGTAAATAAATTTAAATAAATTAAAATTTTCAATTTTTATGTATTATTATTATTAAATGTAATTATATAATTTTTATATTATATTATTATATTACATTATTATTTTATTTTATGTATAAAAAAAAAAAAATTAGTAAAAATAAATTGTGTGGCATTTTAAATGATAGGATATACTAAAAAAAAGAAAGAAAGATTTAAATAAAGAAAAAATGAAAGAAATTGAGAAATGAAATGTTTGCTGGAAAAAAACGATTTTAAAATAAACTTTTACTTGAGCTTACAAAACATCTGAAAGCTGTATTTACACACAAACTAGTTAAAGTCTGAGCAAAATTCATGCTAACATCAAGTCGAGCTAACAAAAACATCAAGTTGTGATGTGAAGAAAAGCAGAAGAAAAACATGAGATCTTTTTTTATTTCTTTTATTTTAAAAATAAACAGGACTGAGATCAAATGTAAAGATGCTCAAATAAAAGGTGATCAAAATATGTGTTCATGATTTTTGTTGTTTAAAATATTTACACAGATTAATCAGCTTTAATATTTAAAATTATTAAAATATGCAAAAAGAAAATTTTAATCATTGTTAGTGTTTTTTATTTAAAAAATAAATTAAACAAAAGGAACGAGTGGAACAATCGCTCAGTTAAATAAATATTTGAACATCTAAATGAATGTATTAGTAATTTAATGATTTTTGTTTAAATTGTCATGTTTATTTTAAAAACATGACAATAAAATTCTTTTTTTATTTTAAGATTAAATAAAAAAGATAAATAAATAAATAAATATTTTACTAACAATTCAGTCAGTTATTAATGATCAGAAAACATGGAAAAATAATTATAAACTATAAAACTATATAAAAAAAGTAAAACTATAATCACAGAGCCTGTAACTGGTGGAGGTACAGGATGTATTTAATTCAAAAACAGAAGAGGAGAGGAGAGAAGAGAAGAGGAGAGGAGAGAAGAAGAGATAAGAGAACAGAACAGAAGAGGAGAGGAGAGAAGAGAAGAGGAGAGGAGAGAAGAAGAGACAAGAGAACAGAACAGAAGAGGAGAGGAGAGGAGAGAAGAGAAGAGAAGAGAAGAGGAGAGGAGAGGAGAGAAGAGGAGAGGAGAGAAGAGGAGAGGAGAGGAGAGAAGAGGAGAGAAGAGGAGAGAAGAGAAGAGGAGAGAAGAGCAGAGGAGAGGAGAGGAGAGAAGAGGAGAGGAGAGAAGAAGTGGGGAGAGGAGAGAAGAGAAGAGAAGAGCAGAGGAGAGGAGAGGAGAGAAGAGGAGAGGAGAGAAGAAGAGGGGAGAGGAGAGAAGAGAAGAGAAGAGCAGAGCAGAGGAGAGGAGAGGAGAGAAGAAGAGGGGAGAGGAGAGGAGAGGAGAGGAGAGGAGAGAGAAGAGAACAGTGTTAATTTCGTTAACAAATACGATGACGAAAAATATTGGTTAAGGACTATTTTTTCTGTGACTAAGACGGGACGAGACTAAGATGAAACTAATATCTGATGATAAAAACTATGATGAAATTTAAGACGTTTCTTTGTTAACGAGACGAGACTGGACTAATACTTTTTTAGGAGTATCGGACATTCATAATAAATGATCTCTTTGTATCGGCTAACTGTCTTTAAAAATGTGTGTCCCTGTCACTGGACTGGATAAGGGGCGTGTCCATCTCAGACAGTTAGCAGGTAGGATAAATAATCTCCAACTGTCCTGGCGAGCTGCAGTGACTTCAGCACCTGAAGCTTAAGGAAGAAAAGGAAGAACTGATATATGGAAGACTTTCTGCTATAATTCCTCTGAAAAAACAAACAAACATTGTGCACTGTGACAGAAAACGGACAGAAAACAACACCACGAATCTTAAGAGGCATCTGAAGGAGCATCACCCTGATATTTATGCAGCTCTTGTCATGGAAAGTCAACTATTTAGTCTTATTTAAGTATTTTTCTTAACGTGAGGTCAGTGTTACTGGACGTGTTCACAGGGAAATTCACTAGCAAGTTTTATGTTTTTACGTTTTAGCTTTCTGTTAATTAACGTCAGTTAGCTAGCCTTACTGCACAGTTCTGAGCCAGACTTTCATCAATGTACAATGCTTCATTATATATTGTACAACAGTTCAGCTTTTCTGCAGCGTTCACTTCTGTTTCTAATGAAATCTGTATCATGTGCTGTAGCAAGATTATTTAGGCCATAGACTATTTGTATTACTACCTTAATAGCATGCAGATAGCAAGCTGTTTCTAAAATAACAGATGGATGTGGAAGTTGCTTAAGTTATTGCTCATGTACGTATGCTTAAGGCTGGAATACACTACATGATTTTTTCCCTATTTACATTCTGGAGAAGTTAACTCTCCCATATCTGAGTTGACAGATTTCATAAAAAATGTTATTTTGCTTCCAAATGTACACCTTAATGATTATTATACAGTAAATACTGTTAGCAGACAGAGGTGTGTTAGTAATATATGTTCAGCTGCTCTTGAACATCTGTCTGTTTATTGCACATTTATCTGAAGTTTCAGAAAATAAATGCAGTTTTTCCATAACAGCTAAAGAAAACATTTTTGGATTTTACTTGATACTTGAACTCTAGAGCACTTTTCCCGATCCTTAATGTATGATCCTGCCTTATAAATGAGCAAGGGCAGCACAGCAGGCTGATCTCCAGATAAGAAAAAGGGAGATGTAGAGCTGCACAAGTGTTAAGAGTGCAGTGTGAATATAGCTCCTTATCTTCATTCACATCTCTCATAAGCTTAATTGGTCTAAGAGAGAAAAACTATAAAGACTATTTTTGTCTAAATTTACATAGAAAATAAACAAAATTAAAGCTGGTAACTGCAGTTTGACTAAAACTAATGACTAAAACTTGACAAAAATGCAATGACTTTTCGCCGACTAAAACTAGACTTCTTCTTCTTCTTCTTTCGGCTTTTCCCTTCAGGGGTCGCCACAGCGAATCATCTCTCTCCACCTATCCCTATGTTCTGCATCCTCAACACTTGCACCCACTAGCTTCATATCCTCATTAATTCCATCCATATACCTCCTCTTTGGCCTTCCTCTTTGCCTCCTGCCTGGCAGCTCCATGTCCAACATTCTCCTACCAATATACTCACTCTCCCTCCTCTGAACATGTCCAAACCATCTTAATCTGTCCTCCCTAACTTTGTCCCCCAAACGTCCAACATGAGCTGTCCCTCTGATGTACTCGTTCCTAATCCTGTCCAATCTTGTCACTCCCAAAGAGAACCTCAACATCTTCAGCTCTGCTACCTCTAGCTCTGACTCCTGTCTCTTCCTCAGTGACACTGTCTCTAAACCATACAGCATGGCCGCTCTCACCACTGTCCTGTACACCTTCCCCTTGATTCTCGCTGATATTTTCCTCTCACACAGAACTCCCCACACCTTTCTCCACCCATTCCAACCTGCCTGCACTCGCTTCTTTACCTCTTTCCCACACTCTCCATTACTCTGGACTGTTGACCCCAAGTACTTAAACTCCTGTACCTTCTTCACCTCTTCACCCTGTAACCTTACTGTTCCACTTCCCTCCCTTTCATTCACACACATGTACTCAGTCTTACTACGACTGACTTTCATCCCTCTTCTCTCCAGCGCAAACCTCCACCTCTCCAGGTTTTCCTCCACCTGCTCCCTGCTCTCACTACAGGTCACAATGTCATCTGCAAACATCATTGTCCAAGGAGACTCCTGTCTGACCTCCTCTGACAACTGGTCCATCACTATAGCAAACAGGAAGGGGCTCAGAGCCGATCCCTGATGCAGTCCCACCTCCACTTTGAACTCCTCTGTCTGACCTACAGCACACCTCACCACTGTCCTGCTCCTCTCATACATGTCCTGCACCACTCTGACATACTTCTCTGCTACTCCTGACTTCCTCATACAGTACCACAGCTCTTCTCTTGGCACCCTGTCATACGCTTTCTCCAAGTCTACAAACACACAGTGCAACTCCCTCTGACCATCCCTATACTTCTCCATCAAAATTCTCAGAGCAAAAATTGCATCTGTTGTGCTCTTTCTGGGCATGAAGCCATACTGCTGCTCACAAATTTCCACTACCTTCCTTAACCTAGCTTCCACTACTCTTTCCCATAGCTTCATTGTATGGCTCATCAACTTTATCCCCCTATAGTTGCTGCAACTCTGCACGTCACCCTTATTCTTAAAGATCGGCACTAACACACTTCTTCTCCATTCCTCAGGCATCCTCTCACTCTCTAAAACCCTGTTGAACAAACTAGTTAAAAATTCCACTGCTGCCTCTCCCAGACACTTCCAGACCTCCACCGGGATGTCGTCAGGACCAACTGCCTTTCCACTTTTCATCCTCTTCAAAGCCTTCCTGACTTCATCCTTTCTAATCTTATGTACTTTCTGTTCCACAGAGTTCACCCCGTCTACTCTTTTTTCCCTCTCATTTTCCTCATTCATCAGCTCCTCAAAGTACTCCTTCCATCTCCTCTGTACACTCTCCTCACTTGTGAGCACCCTTCCATCTCTATCCTTAATAACTCTAACTTGCTGCACATCCTTCCCATCTCGATCCCTCTGCCTAGCTAACCTGTACAAGTCCTTCTCTCCGTCTCTAGTGTCTAACCTAGTGTACAACTCGTCATATGCCTTCTGCTTGGCCTTAGACACCTCCCTCTTCACTCTGTGCTGTAACTCCTTATATTCCTGTCTGTTCTCTTCAGTCCTGTCAATCCACACCATAATAAAACAGCTTGAATCCTGCTCCTATACTACGAGCCTTGCTACCCTTCCACCTGGTCTCCTGTACACACAGTATATCCACCTTCCTTCTCTCCATCATATCAGCCAGCTCTCTACCTTTCCCTGTCATAGTACCAACATTCAGAGTTCCTATTCTCAGTCCTACACTCTTACCTTTCCTCTTCTCTCTCTGTCTGTGCACTCTCCTCCCTCCTCTACTTCTTCCACTAACAGTAGCCCAATTTCAACCGGCGCCCTGTAGGTCAACCTGGGCCTCGACCGATCCGGTAGGAGAAGAGAAGAGAAGAGAAGAGAAGAAAAGAGAAGAGAGGTGAAACAGAGGGGAAAGCACTCCATCTTGAGTGATTCATCTCATTCTCACTCGTTCATCACATCCCTCATCCATCTCACTGTCTCATTTATCTTCCTCTCTCTCTCTCTCTCTCTCTCTGTCTCTTTCCTTTTACGGCTTCATCTGAGTCAATATGCAAGTCGATGCTCCGTTTCTGTCGCCTGTGTGTGTGTGTGTATGTGTGTGTGTGTGTGTATGTGTGTGTGTGTATGTGTGTGTGTGTGTGTGTGAGGACATTTCCAGTCCATGACAAGTTTCTCCTCAGCAGGACTACACCTGTTTGATTGATCTCTCTCTTCTCGGAGGAGCTAGTCTCATGGGGTTTGGAATGGAGGTAGAGGATGTGAGGTTACTGATGTCCCCCGTTGCTCAGTCAGCAGAGAGAGAGAGTGTGTGTGTGTGTGTGTGTGTGTGTGTGTGTGTGTGTGTGTGAGCTTTATTCGGCCTCAGCAGTGTCCTGGGCAGGCAGCCGACAGCGCCGGTGATTAATGATGACAGCGTGTGGAGTTGCTCTCCAATTAGCCAGAGCGAGAAGCAGAGTGAGACGCACTCTATCTTCCTTCCCTCCTATTTTTTCCCTTCCTCCCTCTCTCTCTCTCTCCCTTTCTCTCTCTCTTTCTTTCTCTCTCCCTCTCTCCGTCTGGCTCTTTGTCTCTCAGCACACCGGCTCCATCTTTCTGTCTCTCCGTCGTCCTGATTGACTAAAGCGGCTTCAGCGAAACCTCATTACGCCTCACAACACGCCAGGTCCTGAAGCAGTGTCTTTTCATCAGACAAACAAAACAAAACAAAAATCTGCTTCCTGTCCACTCTCAAACAAAAAAAAACACTTTTTATAAAAGACACGAGCCATAAATAACAACAACAACAACAACAACAGCAGAGCTCGATCGGCACGTCACGGTTCCATGTCCATGCCATTCATCACGGCTGCCCGCGGACCAGAACGACAGCAGCAGAGCGTGATGAAGGCGCGGTAACGATGGCGCGCCGCTAATACTCCTCACGCCGCACTACCAGCTGGACTCCATTTAGGAACGCTCCAGGGGAACTCTGCGCTCGTGGAAAAACGTGCCTTGGCACGGGAACGCCGGGAATCGAGTCGTGCCAGAGCCGTGCTCCAAATGACAGCACGCATGACGCTCATCGGGGGGCTGGGGGGGTGAATGGAATAGAGGGTGGGGGTACTGTGGGGGCGGTTTTCAATTCCCGAGCCGCGTGCCTCTGGACTCTGTAGGTGTGTTAGCCTCAATGCAAATGAAGGAAGTTTTTTATAACCTTTTCCACTGAAGTGTATATACATTTTATTACTGAAATACTCAGAGCTGATGTTTAGGTTTCAGAATAAATGCAGCAGAGGGAGAAAGGTCATTAAAAAAATAATAAATAAATGAAGAAGTGAAGTTTCCATTTACTTTAATGGCATTTTTACACTTAAAATAAGTTCTACAAAGAAGAAAAACCTGTCTCTTTATGTCTTCAGTAATAATGTCACTCTCAGCTCTGCATGCTGATTGGTCAGAAGCTTTGCATGCTGATTGGTCAGAAGCTCTGGCTGCTGATTGGTCAGAAGCTCTGGATGCTGATTGGTCAGAAGCTTTTCTTTTAAGAGTTAATAAAGAAAAATGATGTCACAGGTATGGAAGGAGTCTCCAGTACAAGTTCTACGTAAGAGTCATTAACACTTCGTATTAATTTCAGTAGAGAGAAGAAAAGAGAGATGCTGGTGAGGGACTGATGTCAGCGAGAACTCTTTTCACGGACGTTTCACAGCATTCGATGTAACCATAAACGGATAAAAATGACGATGTTTTCTTAATAAATGAATAACTAAAGTGGTTCTGCAGACACTTGGGAAAGAAAACAGATCTGCTGGAGGGTTAAAGATGTCCTAATGCTCTGTATTCTATCTCCACTGTGAGAAACACCACACACACACACACACACACACACACACACACACACACACAGAGTTGAGTGTAGGTGTCAGTGTTAGTCACACACTCAGATTTGTGGCTGTTTAACTTTCCCGAGGCGGTTCGTCAGAAACTTGGCACAGCAGTGCGAGTGTTTTTTTAAGCCTCCTGTCACACACAGTTTGGTTTCGCATCAACTTCATGACAAGCGGCATAAACTCGCGACAGCCAGCATGACACACTGTTCCGTAATGACACAATAATGTGTCAAGACCAAGAAGCTGACCGCGCCATCGCTGAGCCACAGCAGAGCCGAGCGCTGACGGAAACCATCTCGCTAGAACCCTAAACCTAAACCTGACATGTGCTGATCATCTGCTTTACACGATAACGCACAATAATCCTGGATTCCGATTGGTCAGAAGGTCATTCATTTCCAGACAGGATTACATTCATTTGCTCATTCTGCATAATACCCTTACGGTTTCTATAGCAACGGCTCGTTCTCATGGACGTGTGTAGTATATCGTGTTGATGTGGTGAAGTTTCCTGTGAGGAATAAATATGTTTATTTAGCATGCAAGGAAGGAATCTCCAGTGTCAGTGCAGAGGTAAAGCTGGAATGTAACTATAAATGGATAAAAAGTACAACGTGGCGTTTTTAAATGAAATAAATAAATTGTAGAGTTTAGAGAATAGATGTAGGAAATCTGCACATGTAAAAAAAATTACATTTACATGAGAGAGAGAGAGAGAGAGAAAGAGAGAGAGGGGAGAGAGAGAGAGAGAGAGAGAGAGTGAATGAGTGAATGAGTGAAAGAGAGAGAGAGAGAGAGAGAGAGAGAGAGAGTGAATGAGTGAAAGAGAGAGAGAGAGAGAGAGTGAATGAGTGAAAGAGAGAGAGAGAGAGAGAGAGTGAATG
>JAUCMX010000021.1:19117975-19135475 GCA_033459395.1 Hemibagrus guttatus | reverse complement strand
CACATACTCCCATTCTTTGTCAGACACACACACACACACACACACACACACACACTCCCACACATGACGCACAAAGCAGGAGGATGTTGTCCCATATGGAGGATGTTAGATGGGCCGAGCGTTAAGGAGGAGAGGATGGAGTGTTTATCTAATGCTGTCCAAGCTCCTATCGGCCTGTCTGTGTAACACACACACACACACACACACACACACACCCTCAATCATTCTCTTGTACACACACACCCTCAATCATTTTCTCTTACACACACACACACACACACACACACACACAGACACACACACACACACACACACACACACACACACACACTTCATATCATACTCTCTCTCTCTCTCTCTCTCTCTCTCTCTCTCTCTCTCACACACACACACACATACATACTCTCTCTCTCTCTCTGTCTCTCTCTCTCTCTCTCTCTCTCTCTCTCTAACACACATACACATACACACACACACTCACACACACACACACACACACACACACACACACACACACACACTCTGTCAATCATCCTCTGTCACACACAGAGGCTTAGGGCTTTCACACATCAAACTAACGGCAGAACACTAGCATGGGTTTACCATTAACATTTTTTAACATAACATTTTAACTATTATATCAATCTTTCTAACGTTCTAATTATTTCACTGCTCCTCAGTGTACATCCAGCTAGCTATATTTATTACCTCATTAGCAATAGTAACAGGCCTTCATCATAACTAGCCAGTAGCAGCTGAACGTTAGTTATCTAGCGTTTACATTTTCTAATTAAGAATAAATTTAGTGACTATACACAGCACAAAGACAAATGTTTTTAGTGCTTCAAATTCTGAGAATGTAGCTGCTAAAAAGAAATGATATTAGCATTAGCATTAATTGTAATTGTAAAATATGAAGCACTTGATTGAAACTAGCAAAGACAACTTTTGCCCCTAGTTCAAATTTCAAAATAATTCTAGTTCATTAATGCTTAGCTAAGAAACTTGGGTCCTTCGCTAGCTTTGACTACTGCTTTGTGCCTAAATTTAGACGAATGCTTACGGTATGGTTAGCTAGGCTAATGTTATCATGGTGTAGTTAATGTAGCTAAGCTGTTACATTGTGCTTCTTGTGTAATAATGAAGTGAAAAAATCACTAGCGCTATTGTTCCATCAGGTTTGTGATTGGCTGATTAAATCTAATCTAAACTCCACCCTTTTTTGAGCCAGGGTATCCTGTCAGTCTGCAGTTAAAGGACACACACACACACACACACACACACACACACACACACAAAGACATACAAAAGAGATTACGAAGAATGTCATCATGCTGGCGGTCTTTTAATTTGGGAATCTGTGGATGCTGTGAAAGCCAAAACACAGAGGCGTGTGTGTGTGTGTGTGTGTGTGTGTGTGTGTGTGTGTGTGTGTGTCAGCCTGCTGTCAGTGTGTGATTTATGGCTGTGAGACTCGCAGCAGTCCTCACTGCCAGTTCAGTATTGTTACATCTGACATCTAATGAGGCCCGACGTGCCTTCAAGAGCGGCACTTAACACAGGCTTCCATCTCCGGCCGTCACTCAGCTCCGCCCCTCCTTCTTTCTCTCTCTCTCTCTCTCTCTCTCTCTCTCTCTCACACACACACACACACACACACACACACATCAGTGTCGCTAAAGCTCTCTCGTCCCCCTCTCGCCTGTCGCTCTCAGTCCTATTTATTCTCCACATGAGCTGTCTGAGAGAGACGGATCTCTCACAGGGAACCACAGCAGCCATGAAGGTCTGTCAGGCCAGTGGGCGTGTCTGTGTGTGAGACAGATGGGCGTGTCTCTGAGACCGTATATGAACTCAAAAACACGCCCTTTAGACATGAATCTGTAACTCAAAAGTAGTTTTATGATTGGACTCAAATTAGCTCAGTTGAGCTCAACTATAAACATTTGAAAATCATTACTTGATTCCAGCATAGCAGTGAACGTGCTAGTCAAAAAAAAAAAAGAAAGGCTAGCTAGCATATAGCTTTTGTGTCCCATTTACAGACAACGTGAAGGCACAATTGTGTCAGAAACAAGACAAACCTATCAGGAATATCAACATTTACCTCAGTTTTATTGGTATTAAGAAAAGATGGTATTACACAGCAATCACACTTAGCATTGAGTGCTAAACGAACTGACATGTTGAGAAATTTCGCTGTTAAAAATCATGAACTTTGTGAAAATTTCTGGTACTTTTAAATAGCTGATGAAGGATTAATGAATGATTACTCGCTAGCACTTCACTGAATGCTTGATACAGACAGGCTAAAGACACAGAGATGGTGAAAAAGACATGAAAGCGATTAATATTGACGTTTACTTCAGATTTGTTTTGCTAGCATTTGAATGAACCAGATTTCTCAATAGCATTTGACTGCAGATGTTTTAAACAGAGACAAAGTGACTGTGGAAACAAAAAAAAACTAATGATAATATCAATATTTACCTCAGTTTTATTCTTAAATAACAAAGAAATGACTTTATTCTGGTATTTGATTAAAAACGTGCTATTAATAAGCAGAATTTAAAAGCAAAGTGACACAGAATAAAGCACAACATAACTGGGTATATCTGAGAATAACATTTACCTCAGTTTTATTGGTATTAAGAAAAGATGGTATGACTAAAATTACACAGCAATCACACTTAGCATTGAGTGCTAAAAGAACTGACAGGTTGAGAAATTTCAGTGTTGCGTTACAAATCGTAAACTCTGAACTGTGTGAAAATTTCCGGTGCTTTTAAATAGATGATGATTAAAAGATTAATCATAGTTTAACTCGCTAGCACTTCACTGCTAATGCTTGATAAAGACAGGGTAAAGACACAGAGACAGTGAAAAAGAGATGGAACTGTTAGGAATATTGTTCTTTACCTCAGAGTTGTTTTGCTGAACCAGATTACTCACTAGCATGTGACTGTAGATGTTTTACACAGACAGGGTAAAGACAAAATGACCTTGGAAATATCAATATTTACCTGAGTTTTATTCTTAAATAACAAAGAAATGACTTTATTCTTGTATTTGAGTGAAAACATGCTGTTAATAAGCAGAATGTAAAGGCAAAGTTGTACAGGACACAACACAACATATCTGGGTATAACATTTACCTCAGTTTGATCTGTAATTAATGAAAAAAAAAACTCCTCTCTGCTATTTAAGTGGAAATTAGGCTAATAATTTAGTTAGTTTGAACATAGCCACTCGTCAAGGACAATATACAGGCAGAGTGACCATGGAAACCAGTTAAAGTCGATTGGCTTACTGACATTTTCCTCACACATCTTGGACTGGAATCACGCTTAGTGCTGACCTTTAACCGCATTTAGTTTTCTTTATATTGAAAAACGTCAACCTAGCGTCGTACAGCTCATAAAGGCGGTCAGCTCCTTCATATATTTGACTTCTGTCAAGTAAAGTCTCATACACGGGAATGAATACTGGACTCGATTTTAACCCATTTTCAATTTTTCCTTTTTTTCTGATTTGATGTGACTGTGCCAGTTACAAAACCTTAAACATAAAAGCAAGTACTTGAGAGCAGAGTGACCTTGCTTTGGCAACTCATCACCTCAGCTTGTTCGCTCCCACGTGGCTGTGATTGTTTCGAAACAGGAAAGGGGTCTCGGCGTGAAAAAACAGGGGCCAATGAGAGTAATGCAGGTCGAGAGCTCTTTGGTTCCGCTTTCTTGCCTCCTCGTCTCGGGTTTCTATTCGGCAAACCGGCCGATTCGGTCAGGACCCTTCTCTGTAATCACGAGCAGCGTCTCTGCGTGCCCGCTTCGCTGTCAGACGTGATTAATGGAGCCCGGCCCCCGGCGCGCCTCGCCTTGCCAGCCCTGCAGATCTTCCCCTGATACTTAATGAACTCTGACAAACTTCTTTTCTCTCATTGTGTTCCGCCAAGTCTTCTCTCTCTCTCTCCCTCCCTCTCTTCTTCTCTCTTTCCTGCTTTGTTTAAAGGTGCTCAACATAAATTTACCACCACGGCGCCAAAGAGCAGGTCATGCAGGGTTCTCATGTTTCTCCTGTAGTCAGGTTGAGGGAGGTTAAACTTTACGATGGAAACACAGCCAACGCTGTAGGCAGTCATTCCAGGTTGGTAGGAATGTAGGCCACTTGTGTGGTGGAGCTTTTACATAATACGCTTTTCTCTCTGGTTCAAGGAGACTAGACTTAGATTTAGATTTAGTCACCAAAATACCCTTTTATGATACCCCTGGCACGACATGCTTATGATATTAAACAGAGCTGTAGGTTTCTGTATGTCTAATAAAATAAACGTTGAGTACATTTTCCAAATTTTGATGGAATTGTGTTCTGGGGGACTGATAGCTTTTTGCTGCCATTTTACATATTTGGAAGGTGTGGCTTCACAGGATTTGATTGAGGTGTTTTCTGACAGACCATTTCCAATCATGTACACAAATCTCGGCCCCTGAAACTTATGGTGGTTCAACTAGAGTTAGCATTACCATATGACATTAGCATTCAAGTATGTTCAAATGTTCGATTGCTTGAAAGCCTAAAAAAAAAAAAAAAAAAACAATTTCCAGACTGTTTTTTTGTCATCCTCATTATCCAATTATTTTAAGTACCCAATTTTATAAATTATTTATACTAGTAAAAAAATTTAAATATATAGATTATAGCACTTTTACATGTACTAGATGTAATTTGGGCTTTAAATAATAAACTTTTTCATTGTGAATCCTGGATCCTTAATATATTATCATTAATATATAGCACACAACTTTAATCCTCCATTAAATACTCCATTCTGCACATGTAGTGCACTAGCGAGGGCGTATACGCCAAGATCTGATTCCATTCTGCACATGTAGTGCACTAGATAGTGTATACTTGTGATAGCTCCAATGCTAAAAGAACACCAAAGGACTTCTGGCTTTTTTTTTTAAATAATTACTTTATATAAGTTTTGCAAGTTATATACATATACATTTATATAGTAAATTATATACACTAATAATATTAAACCCTTTTTAGCAAAACTTCTTTGAGCTAAATAGATAAATAAAACTATCTGAGAGCTGACTGAAATTGAACTATGCTAGCGCTAGCTTTGGCTTTGGCGTCATCTGTCGACAAAAGGCGGGAAGCGCACGAAGAACCAGGAAGCAGCGGGGACTTCCGGTGACGGAGGACGTAATTGTGCGTTGTGACGCTATTGAGAGTTTGAGACGCTCAGGTGTCTAAACGGGATTATCTGAATTAACTTGGACAGGTAATGCAGTGTTTTGTTCCCGCTAGTTTCATATGAACCGCGGATTAGCGGCGGAAATTCTGTTGAATCTGTGTGGAAGGTTTCATGGACCGAACACCAGATGTTTGGGAGAGAAATGTTTCTAAGTTGTGAGACTCAAATGAGCTAGCAACCTGCTAACGTTTTAAAGGCTGACTAGTTTAAACCAGTTATCAAGGTAAGTTTCTTAATGTTAGGGTTAATGACGGAGCTCTTAGCTCACTTTCCCAACCTGGACACCAAAACTGATGAGTAGACTTTCGGTTTGGATTTAAAACAACTCTTTACTGGACATGTAGTGCACTACATAGGGTCTATAGTCTGTATCTGGCTCTATACTGCATATGGGGCTGTGCTTTTATATCTGACTCTATAGTGGACATGCAGTGCACTAGATAGGGTGTATACACTGTATCTGACTCTATAGTGGACATGCAGTGCACTAGATAGGGTGAATACTTCATATCTGACTTTATTGTGGACATGTAGTGCAGTAGACACTGTATCTGACTCTATAGTGGACATGTAGTGCACTAGGGAGGGTGCTTACTTATATCTGACTTTGTAGTGGACATGTAGTGCACTAGGTAGAGTGTATACTTCATATCTGACTCTATAGTGGACATGTAATTCACTCGGTAGGGTGCTTACGTATATCTGACTATAGTGGACATGTAGTGCACTAGGTAGGGTGTATACTTCATATCTGACTCTATAGTGGACATGTAGTGCACCAGATAGGGTTTATACTTAATTTCTGATTCTATAGTGGACATGTGGTGCACTAGGTAGGGTGTATATTTCATATCTGACTCTGTAGTGGACATTTAGTGTACTAGGTAGGGTGTGTACTTTATTCCTGATTCTATAGTGGACATGTGGTGCACAAGATAGGGAGTATACTCTGTATCAGACTCCATGCTGGACATGTAGTGCACTAGATAGTGTGTATGCTCTAAAGGGTGTTTAAGTGATCCTTTCATGAACATGTAGTGCACTACGTAGGGTTTAGGGGCCATATATTATTCCTCACTGGATATGTAATGCACTATATAGTGTGCAAGGGTGCAAATGCCATATTTGACACCCTACATATGTGCCTAGTCTACCCCTGGTGCAGTGGAATCAGTGTGGAGTGACCCCTGGGTGCTGTTGTGTGTCTCCGCCCCTTAGCAGGTCAGGATGACAGCGGGTGCAGTGGTGTCAGTGATCCTGGCCATCGGAGGAGCGGCGCTGTTTTCGTCCGTGCACAAGATCGAAGAAGGACACACGGCTGTGTACTACAGGTCACTTCACTGTCCACTACAGCTGTTGCATAGAAACTCCTCTGACTCATACATACAGTGCCCTCTAGTGGAGTTAATTATAGAATATACTTTTAATCATTTGATAAACATTTCAGCTTCTGTCTTCACTTCACATCATTTTCTGCTGCATCTACTAATTTTTAGATCTTTTAGTTCACTTTTATTAGAATTAATTAGTTTTTAAAGCTTTTAGATTATATGAAGCAGACATAGTGTAGTGTTCTTCACAGTGTAGTTGAGTAATTGTCCAGCAGATGGCGCTGATAGACTTCACACACATTCTTATTCTCTTTCACAAACATTAAGGACCTCATATTTAAACATTTAAAGATCTCACACACACACACACTTAATGTGTTTTTTAATTCTTTTCCTTCCTTTATTTTGTTTATTTCCCAAACATTTCATCTAAGCTTAAACATAACCTGCTTTTATTTATTAAACAATGCCTTCTTTTTCTTCTTAAAGCAATAACAGCACTCGCATCCAGAATGCAGAAATATGTTTTTATAAATCTCTTTATAAACTAAATCGCTTGTTTGGAATGTAGTTCAATGTATACTTCATATCTGACTCTATAGTGGACATGTAGTGCACTAGATAGGGTGTATACTTCTTTTACTTCTGTTTTCTCAGTGTTGTGTTTCTTCTCATAACAGCGCAGTCGTGTAATAAATCACTAATAATATCAGGGATTGATGCTCATGCTGTAACCATGACAACGCTCTTTTCAGTCCTGGTTAATATGGAGTAACTAACCAGGCTAGTTTACGCTCTCTCTCTCCCTCTCTGTCTCTCTCTCTCTTTATCTATCAATATGTTAAATATATTATTTAGTTTTGTTTATATTCAGTAACAAAACCCCTTGTTTTTATTTATTTATTTCCTCAGACTAAACTGCTTCCATGTCTTTTTTTTTCCTCCACTCATCCCCTATAACTGGCACAGAGTCCTGACCTCAACCCCATAGAACACCTTTGGGATGAATTAGAGCGGAGACTGCGAGCCAGGCCTTCTCGTCCAACATCAGTGCCTGACCTCACAAATGCGTTTCTAGAGGAACGGTCAAAAATTCCCATAAACACACTCCTAAACCTTGTGGAAAGCCTTCCCAGAAGAGTTGAAGCTGTTCTAGCTGCAAAGGGCGGGACAACTCCTTATTACATTCGTGTGCATGTAAAGGCAGACGTCCCAAAACATTTGGCAATATAGTGTAACTCCATTCTGGACATTTAGTGCACTAGATAGGGAGTAGAATCTATATAGGCTCTATAAGGGGTTTATGAAAGGGTGTTTAAGCTCTAAAGGGTGTTTACACTGTATGTAGTCTTTAACTGATCCCTTCATTAACATGTAGTGCACTACGCAGTGTTTAGAGGCCGTAGATTGTACAGTGCATGTAGTCATGTTGATTATTCACTGGATATGTAGTGCACTATGTAGTGCCCCCCACAACTTGTGCACTAATTGTTCGGCTTTGGAAGTTCCACTATGATGAAACACACACACAGCCTCTGGCAGCGGTTTTTAAAAGCACTCGAGCTTCACAGTGTAAGAGTGTGAAGTTAAGGGTGTGTGTGTGTGTGTGTGTGTGTGTGTGTGTATGTGTGTGTGTGTTTCTGTTCTCAGAGGCGGAGCTCTGCTGACCTCTACCAGCGGCCCGGGTTTTCACCTCATGCTGCCCTTCATCACCACCTACAAGCCCGTACAGGTGAGACACACACACCTTTACACACCCCCTCGTACACACTTTCAGGCTCGTCCAAAAGCTTCAGGAGCTGGAATCCTGCAGTGAGGGATCTGTTACTGTGGAAGAGAATCTGGCCTGAGGTTAGAAGTCGTCGAACACACACCCAGTGAAGATGGTGTGGATTTTGTTCTTTCTTTTGTGGTCTAGCTCTTCAGCTTGTGTTTAGAACTGGTCTATTTTTCGTCTTCTGTGGTGACTGCAAAAGATCTCATTTTTCTTTTTCTTTTCTTTTTCTTACATTATTTTTGGCTGATTCAGTGAAGGCAGAACAAAGTCTGGGAAGAGCAGATGTGAATATTTTAATGTGTTCAGAGTTACTAAAGAACCAATCAAAGTTAACTGTGTGCCTAGGTCCCGCCTCTTTTACATAAACCACATATACGAAGATTACTTCTTTCCTCCTCATCCTCAATAGTGGACATTTAGTGCACTAGGTAGAGTGTATATTCCATATCTGACTTTATTGTGGACATTTAGTGCACTAGGTAGGCTGTATACTCTGTATCTGACCCTATAGTGGACATGTAGGACCCTTGCTAGGGTTTTTAACAATTCTTATTTTTCTGGATCTGAGTGCAGCTTTTGACACTCTCTCTCATAACATTCTCCTTGAACGGCTTGCCTCTCTCGGTATCTCTGGTACGTGTCATGACTGGTTTAAATCATATCTTTCCCACCGTTCAGAGTTTGTTCAGCTTAAAAATTTTAGATCTTTTGTTATTAGAGGTGTTCCTCAAGGTTCCGTGCTAGGCCCTCTTTTATTTATCATCTCTCTCATTCCTCCTGGCAATATCTTTCGTAATCATTCTTATGCGGATGATACTCAGCTCTACCTGTCCACAATGCCTACTTCCACGCTTCCTCCCGCTGTTCTTTCGGTCTGTTTAAATGAAATTAAATCCTGGTTTTCTTGCAACTTTCTCCAAATGAATACCAATAAAACAGAAGTCCTTCTCGTTGGCTCTAAGTCCACCTTAGCCAAGGTTGATAGTTTTCATTAAATATTGATAATTCCACTGTTTTTCCTTCCCCTCAGGTAAAGAGTTTGGGTGTCCTCCTTGATAGCACTCTATCCTTAGAGGCTCATGTTAATAATGTCACTCGGTCTGCATACTTTCACCTCCGCAATATTAATCGCCTCCGCCCAATCTTGACACAGCACAGTACTGCCATATTAGTCCATGCCCTTGTTACATCACGTCTGGATTACTGTAACTCTGTTCTTTTTGGTTTGCCTTCTAAAATTCTTCATAATCTTCAACTGGTACAGAACTCTGCAGCCCGCATTATTACTGGAACTCCTTCTATTGACCATATCACACCAGCTCTTCACCAGCTTCACTGGCTTCCTGTGAAGTTTCGCATTGAGTTCAAAATTCTGCTATTCACTTTCAAGGCTCTTCATAATCTTGCTCCACCATATCTGTCTGACCTTCTCCAATTATACACACCCTCCCGTACACTCAGATCCTCTTTTGCTAACCAGCTCACCACACCATCAGCTCGACTGTCCACCATGGGGCTTCGAGCATTCAGCCGCTCTGCACCCCGCCTTTGGAACAGTCTCCCTGCTGACATCGGAAGTATAAACTCTGACAGCCTTTAAATGCAGACTCAAAACTGACATGTTTAGAACTGCATTTTATATCTGAAACTTGTCCATTATTTTTTCCTTTGTTAATTTATTTTTAAATATTTTATTTGTTTTCCATTTGTATGTTTTATATTATGCTGCGTTTTTTAAATGTATTTTTGTAAGGTGACCTTGAGAGCTTGAAAGGCGCTCACAAATAAAATTTATTATTATATAGGCTGTATACTCCGTATCTGACCCCATGTGGGATTTGTAGTGTACAAGTCGCACAAGTGCCTTATTTCCTGATTTCTCACGCTTTTGTGTGAATCTTAGTGTACTTCGTCTTATAGATTTCATCATTTGATTCATTGTTCTGTGTAGTATATTTTTTTAACCTTTTATTTAATATGATTGACATGGAGGCTTTATTAAAGCGAAATAAATCCATCACCATTAAATCTCTCTAATTAACAGCTTTAAGGTGTGTATTTATTTCGCTCTGTTTTCACAGACCACACTCCAGTCAGATGAAGTGAAAAATGTCCCGTGTGGCACAAGGTAAGAAAACATATGGCAAGTGAAGTCATGAAGTTATAACACACATTATTATTAAAATTAACAAAAGTGAGAAAGCAGAAACTAGCCATGCTAATTCCTCCTCTCCTTTCTTTTTTTCCCCCATGTGTCTTTATCAGTGGTGGAGTGATGATCTATTTCGACAGGATAGAAGTGGTCAACTACCTCATACCTTCAGCTGGTAAAATTCACTCAAGTTTCATTTCTATAATAGTTAAAAAAACAAAAACAAACATATCCACAATGTTCTGGACACAAGGCTAAGCTTGACTGATAATTAAAACATTAGCTATAATAACAGATGAGATTTGCTCTCGTTTATTAATCAGATTTATTCCGTAAATATTTTTGTGTAAAAGTAATGGAAAAAATGTCATTTTTAGTTCTCTTCACCTGTTTTTGGAATTTTGTGGGTGTGGCTTAATGTCAGTCAGCCCTGCTGTGAGTGCAAGTATGAGGAAAAAATCCGATTGGTCCTTTGGTTAACATGACCCTATGCTTTTCTAAAAGATTGAAAAAAAAAATCTTATTAATAAGAAATTTGCTCAAATTGCTGAAGAAGAATAATGCTGGCTCTGACAGAAAGGGGTCAGAATACACAGTGCATCACGGTTCGTTGCATGTGGGGCAGTGTAGCCGCAGACCGGTCAGGGTGCCCATGCTGACCCCTGTGCACCGCTGAAAATGCCAACAATGGGCACGTGAGCATCAGAACTGGACCACAGAGCAATGGAAGAAGGTGGCCTAGTCTGATGAATCTTTTACATCACGTGCGTTGCTTACCTGGGGAACACATGGCAACAGGATCTCAATCCAGTCCAGAATCTATGGGATGTGCTGGACAAACAAGTCCGATCCATGGAGGCCCCACCTCGCAGCTTACAGGACTTAAAGGATCCGCTGGTAACATCTTGGTGCCGGATACCACAGCACACCTTCAGGGATCTAGTGGAGTCCATGACTCGATGGGTCAGGGCTGTTTTGGCAGCAGAAGGGGAACCAACGTAATATTAGGCAGGTGGTCATAATGTTATGACTGATTGGTGTATATATATTTATATATTATCTCCTGTCGTCTTCCTGTACAGTCTATGACATCGTGAGGAACTACACTGTGGACTACGACAAATCTCTGATCTTCAACAAGGTGCACCACGAGCTGAACCAGTTCTGCAGCGTACACACACTTCAGGAGGTTTACATCGGACTGTTCGGTATGAACCGCACCACCTCCACGCCGAAATCCTCCTCCGATTTCTGTAGCAATGTCAGGGGGTGTGGCCATGCTTGATGGATAGGTCACATGAGCATGTGTGGAGGATGTAGCTATGCTAGGAACTCTTGTTTATTTAAGTTTCTGTTTTTTTTTTTTTTTGTTTTTTTTTTAAATTATAAATGATCTTGAGCTAAAGGTGAAATACGAGGTAGCTATTCCAGTTACTGCAATTAATCAAGTTAATTAATTACAGAAAACTAATTGATTACAGAAAATAGAAAACATAGTCCCGTATGAGTAGGGCTTTTCATTTGAGTGTAATGAGATGTGATTAATCTCCACTTAAATATTTGAATATTTTGTATACTTTATAATTCATTTTTTTTTCATATTTTTTCTTCTTCTTTTTTTTTAAATATACATTTTATAAAATTTTGTAATAATTATACTATGTTATTACAGGCCATTTGTAGTATATATGAATTAGTTATATTCATAATTTTGAACATTTTCCTGACCATTATGTCTATTAATAGATTTAAACCTTAACTTTGGATATATATATATATATATATATATAATTATTTAATTACGTTTTAAAATGATGCCTGTAGTTTGTGTAGTAATAACTTTTATGT
Organism: Hemibagrus guttatus; assembly: GCA_033459395.1. Classification (NCBI taxonomy): domain Eukaryota; kingdom Metazoa; phylum Chordata; class Actinopteri; order Siluriformes; family Bagridae; genus Hemibagrus; species Hemibagrus guttatus. The sequence continues at coordinate 19,123,104 of JAUCMX010000021.1, read as the reverse complement.
AATTATGATATTTATTTCGTTATTATTATCATATAAGTGTAGATTTATCATTCTGTTATATTGTGTGTGTGCGCGTGTGTGTGTGTGTGTGTGTGTGTGTGTGTGTTAAAGATCAGATTGATGAGAATCTGAAGCTCACCCTGCAGGAGGACCTGACCACCATGGCTCCCGGTCTCATCATTCAGGTGCGGTCAGAATTCTGTTCCACTATAAAATTCTATTGCTTAATGCTGTGATCCTATTCTCTTCTGTTCTTTTTTACATCGCATAATTAAACATATACTGACAACTCTATTCTATTGTCTATTATAATAAATGTCTATTCTACACCAATCAGACATAACATTATGACCACCTGCCTGATATTGTGTTGGTCCACCTTTTGCTGACAAAACAGCCCTGACCCGTCGAGGCATGGACTCCACTAGATCCCTGAAGGTGTGCTGTGGGATCTGGCACCAAGATGTTAGCAGCAGATCCTTTAAGTCCTCTAAGTTCGTGGGGCCTCCATGGATCGGACTTGTTTGTCCAGCACATCCCACAGATTCTGGATTGGATTGAGATCTGGGGAATTTGGAGGCTTAGGAAACAATGAAAACATGATTCATCAGACCAGGCCAACTTCTTCCATTGCTCCATGGTCCAGTTCTGATGCTCATGTGCCCATTGTTGGCGCTTTTGGTAGTGCACGGGCAACAAACTGTGATGCACTGTGTATTCTGACACCTTTCTATCAGAACCAGCATTAACTTTTTCAGCAATTTGAGCAACAGTAGCTCGTCTGTTGGATCAGATCACCCGGGCCAGCCTTCACTCCCCATCTGCATCAATGAGCCTCGGCCGCCCGTGACCCTGTCGCCGGTTCACCACTGTTCTTTCCTTGGACCACTTTTGATAGATACTGACCACTGCAGTCACCCCACAAGAGCTGCAGTTTTGGAGATGTTCTGATCCAGTGGTCTAGCCATCACAATTTGGCCCTTCATTAAACTCGCTCAAATCCTTACGCTTGCCCATTTTTCTTGCTTCTAACACATCAACTTTGAGGACAAAATGTTCACTTGCTGCCTAATATATCCCACCCACTAACAGGTGCCATGATGAGATCATTAGTGTTACTCACTTCACCTGGCACTGATCTGTGTGTGTATGGATATGGATGATTTGAGTCCTGAATCCCAATGTAGTGGTAACAGTGCCCTTATAAATATTGTGATATAGCCAAAAGTAAAGGAAATGTGCAGAAATTGTCCCTGAGTGTGTTAGAGCTATCCATGAGATGAGCAGTGGTCAGTGTGGAGGTATGAGTGAACATGCTGGAGAAGGTGTAATGACTGGATTAGAGTTTATTCAGGATACTGAGGCCCTGCTCACTCTCTCTCTCTGAAGCGTTCTTCAGTTTACAGGAGCAGCTGGTAAACAGTCTGTATGCTGGGAGACTGTCTGTGCTGATTCGGTTTCTTTCTGTGTGGAGTAAAATGGAGCTTAATGCTGGAGGTTCGCTGCCAGTAATGAGCTCAGCTGCTCTCTGGACTCTCTGGAGGAAGGGGTGGTCAAGGAGGGAGCAGCTGTTGCTTATAACACAATGTAGAAGGTGTCTCAAGGCAGATATCGTCTCGTCTATGTGATCAGGGATGGAATAATGGAAATGATGACATTTCTGAAATCAGGTCAGATCTGTGATGGTTTTTATGCAGCCTTGTCTCTGTAGCCTGTGGGTCCGGTCCTGTGGTCCAGGCTCTCTCAGGGTCGTGTTCCTAAAGCTGTATGCTAAAATTTTCTCTCTGCTAGGATTTCTATTGACTGACCCCATTCTGTCTTCTGACCTCATATCTTTGTCCAAATTCCCCAGCAGTCTGAGTAACAGCTGACTAACAGTATAGTTTAGATAAAGATTGGTCATTACAAATTACTGAGAACAGTGAGGCTACTCCAGAAAGGTCTACTACAGCTCTTACAACAGGTATTTTAATTATAGCTATTAGAAGGTTTCTTTTTCTAAGAAAAAAAAAAAGAAAGTTAGCACTGGCTGATATGTGAAGGTACATGCAGGACACTTGGCTGTTGTTCACTAAATCAAATGTTTTTAATCTGAAAAAGAACAGTCCTCCTCACTTTCTCACAGCTTCCAGCCCAAAAGTGTCAGGAATTTGAGGTCTTCAAGCCAAACACTGGGTCAGACCTGCTTCCTCTGTTTTTAATGGCTGGCTTCAGGATTTAGATTATGAATAAGTAGATCAGTTAATTAATTTGGACGTTGAACGCGGTCAGTGGTTTGCTAGTTACTTTATGTAATAAACCGAGAATTAGATAAGTCAGAAATGTTCAAGGATACAGAATTGGAAGATGTTCTTTTAATAACGATCCAAGAAACGTCAAAACAAATGATATCCAGATTTTGGGCTAGATGCCCAGAACGTCCTTTTTTACATGCCGGTTCATTCACTGTGTTAGTTCTCTTTGTCAGTAGCTCAAGCTCTGCTCAACAAGCTGGTTCATGGTGGCCATGATCATATGTTTAGCTTGCTAAAATGGTCACAGTCGTAATGGACCCCACCACAAATCAAACAAACTGTCTCTGGAAAAAAAATTCTGCAGCAGTTGTAATGAGGAGTTAATTATGACCTAATACTGCATGTTAATAAAGTTCTTATAAGGAGTTAATAATGTCTTAATACTGTGTTTATATAGTTGTAATAAGGAGCTATTAATGACTTAATGCTGCGTATTAGTTGTTATAATAAGCTGTTAATAGTAACTTAATACTGTGTTAAAGTTGTAATAAGTTAATGTCTTCATATAGTATAATGTCTTAATACTGGGTAATAATGACTTAATGCTGTGTGTTAATGTCATAATAAGGAGTTAATAATGGTTTATTACTACATATTTACTTCAAGTTGTAATAAGGCACTAATAATGACTTAATACTGCCTGTTCATAACATTGTAATAAGTCATTAATAATGTTAAGGAGTTATTAAGTTACGATAGCGAGTAATCTTGAAGTAATGAGTTACTAGGTTGTAATTACAAGTTACTAATTAATAAAATTTATTCAGATATAATGTTTTGGAATTGCTCGAATGAGTTAGAACGGTGGGAACAGTGTTGGTCAACAACACCTGCCTTCATCGCTGTCGGTCAGCGCCGTATCCTTATTCCAGCAGCTTGCCCCGCCCACTACACATCACACTTCCTGTCACGGATCTGATCACAGACTGTACCTGCAGAGATAGAATCAGGAGGATTTACACAATCAACGTTTGTGACGTGTGTGTGATGTGTCTGCTGTTGGTGCAGGTTGTAGAGCTACGGTTCATGTCATTTCATGTCTTTTAGATTAGTTACAGTATGAAATCCATATCTCCCTCGAGTCTGAACACGACTTTCTTGATGTTTAATAGCTGATTCATGACACATCAATGCTGCTATTTATACAGGATCAGTCCTGAAAGAGCTGCTGAGGGTTAATGATTAGATTATTAAGATGTGTGTGTGTGTGTGTGTGTGCGCTCTAAATCCAGCAGCTGAGTTTAAAAGTTTAATAGTTGTTTGATTATATCAGTGCTAACTGTTATGCAGCTTCAAGTCTCAGGAGTATATTAATGTTCCTTTTAATGTGTCACTGTTACCATAGCAACAGCTCTTGGAGCCTTAGGTTTCTAGTATATAAGGAGTCTCCAGTGTCGGAGGTAAAGCTGGAACTTTTCAGGAGTTTACGTTTTTTTTGTGGTTTCTCTTTAACACAAGCTACAATTTGTTTGTTTATTTCGTAACTAATGAGTTATCTTGAAGTAATGAGTTAATAATTAGTAAAAAGAACTGCAATAGTCGAAAGTATCAGTAATGAGTTAGGTTGAAATAATGAGTTACTAAGTCGCAATGAAATCTTGAAATAGTTCAGAAGCCGAAATATCGAGATAGAAAGTCGAATTGATGAGTATCATCATCATCATCATCATCATGAGTTACAGCGCCGTAATAGTGAGATGTTGAAATGACACATTAAGGTGTTTTCACACTTGAACCTAGACCTAATGACTGACTACTGTGCGTTAATAGTTATAATAAGGAGTTAATAATGGCTCGATACTATGTTAAAGGTGTAATAAGGTGCTAATAATGACTTAATATTGTGTAATAATAACTTAATACTGCATGTTAAAAAGTCATAAGACATTAATAATGACTTAATATAGTGTAATAACTTAATGCTGTGAAAAAAGTTGTAATAAGACGTTAATAATGACTTAATACAGTGCAATGATGTAATACTGAATGTAAAAAAGTTGTTATAAAACATTAATAAGGACTTAATACTGCATGTAAAAGAAGTTGTAATAAGACATTAATAATGTCTTAATACAGTGTAATAATGACGTAATACTGTTAAGCCCCAATCAAGTGAAGGAAGTGAAACAGGACGCAGGTCTCTTCGTGTTCACACTGACCCCGTCTCTGACTGAGAGTTGTTGGTCCACGTACGCAGGTCTCTTTGTGTTCACACTGACCCCGTCTCTGACTGAGAGTTGTTGGTCCACGTACGCAGGTCTCTTCGTGTTCACACTGACCCCGTCTCTGACTGAGAGTTGTTGGTCCACGTACGCAGGTCTCTTTGTGTTCACACTGACCCCGTCTCTGAGTTGTTGGTCCACGCACGCAGACTTCTTTGTGTTCATACTGTTTCTCATTAGAACTCAGTCCAGATTTTCTCCCACACATTGTCAAGTGGCCACTGTACACCTCCTGACTGCCCACTAGTTTTTAGTTTGTCTCATGTGGCAGATTTTTCTGGCGTAATGTTTTGCTTTTCATTACAGGCCAGTCCGGGTAAATCTTCTCTCTTTCACAGTTTCCTCGTTTGTCCATAACGTCCCTCTTGTAACAAGATCCGTGTTTTGAATGGTGTGATTTTTTTTTTTTTATTATTAATAATTTAATTTTAAGTGCTGGACTTTCTAACTTTGGTTTCCTGCCATAAACTGAGACTCTCTGAGCCAGAAGGAAAGTGCTGAAGATTTTTCTGAGCGTGGAGTTACTGTCTGTATTAGGATTTGGATAAAACGTGTGTGTGTGTGTGTGTGTGGGTGGGTGGTTCTGTTGCTTTAGAATAAAGCTCTTTGTTAG
>JAUCMX010000021.1:19087975-19115475 GCA_033459395.1 Hemibagrus guttatus | reverse complement strand
CTCTCTCTCTCTCTCTCTCTCTCTCTCTCTCTCTCTCTCTCTCACTTTCTCCCACTCTCTTTCCCACTCTCTCTTTCCCCTTTCTTCTTCACTGCCCCTCTCTCACTCTCTCTCTCTCTCTCTCTCTCTCTCTCTCTCTCTCTCTCTCTCTCTATCTGCTTTGGTTTTGTGCACACACACTGACCGAGTGTCTGAGTGTTTTCCCTGGAGCCGTGGTGCTGTGTGTGTGGGAGCTGAGTGACCCAACACTGCAAGATGTTGCACGCTCTGTTATTACTGGCTCCTGGGGAACTACTTCTTTTCCAAAAAACAAGCAAAAAAATAGGAGGAGGAAAAGAAAGAGCTGCTCAGTCGAGCTTCATCGCTGCCATCCACATCCTCCTCCTGGAATTTCCACTCACATCAGCGTCTGGACACTGGGCACAATTGGACGTTTCTTTTATTTTACTTTCACTCTTGATTCATGTTCCTTTCCTGTTTTCTGCCTGAGATTTAGTGAAGTGAAATGATCAAATCGATCCAGTTTCAGTTTATATAATCCATGGAATTTGTGTGTTTTTAAAATGTAACATTAGTGTATTATTGCTGTGTCATTTGACTTATTTACATATGGATGTTTACTGTATTCTTAAAATGCTATTATCTACATTTCTATAAAGTTTGTAACAGTTTGGCTTTTCGTTAACCATCCTTATACTGGGGGTGGAGCCTAATGGTGAAAGAGGTGGGGTCTGTGAATCTTGTTCTTCAAGTTAACATGGCTTCTGTCCATAACTGTAGAGAAACTTCTCTCACACACTCACTCTCACTCTCTCACACTCGCACACACTCTCTCTCACACTCACACACACTCTCTCACAAACACACTCTCTCTCACTCTCTCTCACACATGCACTCTCTCACACACACTCTCTCTCAATCTCACACACACTCACTCACTCTCTCTCTCTCTCTCTCTAGACCGTGCGTTTGTCGCTCGTCAGAAAGCTAAAGCAGATGCTGAGTTCTACACGGCTCAGAGAGCAGCTGAAGCCAATAAGGTGAGCGAGCGGTCATGTGTTCCCTGAACAGCACGTAATAAATCAACGTACATTTCTCCTTCTCACGTTTCGTCTCTTTCACATCTGTCCCTCACTCCGTTTCTCTAACACCTTCTCTCTCACGCTCTGTTCCTCTCTCTCCCATCTCCTGTAGTGAGTCTTGACACTCATTAAAGCTGAAATGATTTCTGTTATTTCTGTAAACTAAAGCGGTTTGGTTTGTTTCGTTGCTGCACAAATAAAATGACAAGAAAACAATAAAAGTAAAAAAAACCCGACTTCCTGAAACAGATTTAGTTTAAACTGCTGACAGCGGTGATCAGTTATCCTAAGTAACTTCAGCCAATCAGAATGCTCCTTGGCTGTGACATCATCGAGATTGGATCTTGGAGGAAAGCCCTCCCTCTGCGCGCTGCCATCTACACATGTGATTGGCTCGTGTCATTGACAGCAGAGAGAGGAAGCCCCTCCCACCCTGTCAGCAGGGGTGTCTCTTCTCTCTTGGTTACAGTTGTCATGGTGATGATACACTGAGCGACAAAAACTGTTATAAAATAATTTTCTCCCTCTTTCATGGTCAATTTTCAATATTAATTTTCTCTCTTTCTCTCCCTCTCTCCCCCTCTCTTTCTTTATTTCTCTCTCTCCCTCTCTGTATCCCTCTCTCTCAATCTTGCTCTTTCTTTCTCTTTCTATCTCTCTCTCTCCCCCCTCTTTCTTTATCCCTCTTTCTCTTTCTTTCTTTATCTCCCATTCTGTCTCCTCTCTTTCTTTATCCCTCTCTCTCAATCTTTCTCTCTCCCTCTCTTTCTTTATCCATCTCTCTCAATCTTTCTCTTTATCTCTCTCTTTCTCTTTCTATATCTTTTTTTATTTCTCTCTCTCTCTCTCTCTCTCTCCATCTTTCTTTCTTTCTCTGTCTCCCCCCTCTCTCTCTGTGCCTCTCGCAATCTCTCTCGATCTCTCACTCTCTCTCTTTGTTTTACTTTATCTTTCTTTATCTCTCTCTTTATTTCCTGCTCTCTCTCTCAGATGAAGCTGACTCCTGAGTATCTGCAGGTGATGAAGTATAAAGCGATAGCAGCTAACAGTAAGATCTACTTCGGCAGTGAGATCCCACGCATGTTCCTCGACTCTAGAAGCTCATCCAAACCCACCGAGCTTCTCGCTGAGGACGTCCTGAACACGGACTGATATGGAGACGCCAAGAGCACTCCTCCCTCCCTCCCTCTGTTTCCTCCCTCCCTCTCTCTCTCGGTTTCCCCCCTCTCCTCCCCCCCCTCTCCTTCATGCTGGGAAGCAGGTATCAGAGAAGATACCTCTAGAGAAGAATCAGCTCTAAGGTTCCTGCGTCTTGGTGGCCCTGTTTCTCCCAGAACACACACTGTGGTTTAAAGTGAGCTCAGATGATGTCTAAACAACAACAACGCCTCAAACCAGACCGAAGGACGTGTGTACATGTGAAGGAAAAAGTGCACTGATTTTCTGTAAATACTTCAGACTTCTCCAGACACCAAGATGAAGGGGTTTGTTTTTGTTTGTTTGTTTGTTTGTTTGTTAGTTAAAACAAAAAATTCTCACAACTCCACGGTGTCCACTTCTTCACCACAGACACGAGTTTCATCACGTGTTCCTGCACCGAAGGAGAAAAAAACTCCTGTATATAAACACAGCTGAAGCCTGAAATCTGATTTAATGTCTCTGTGGATGAGTGAGATGTGTGAGGAAGCCTGAGCGTGAGCCAGCACTGGAGCAGAAAAATAAACAGTAGTTCCGGTTCTCGACATGTCTGTACACCGGGTCTGGATCAGAACCATGTGATCCGGTTACGTTAAACACCCGGGCTGAGCGATGAGAAGATGAAAGTATCACCAGACTTTTAATTATAATGGAAGTGTCACGGTGTAAAGGTTTGTTCACAATATACCGGATAACATGCTGCAAAAAAAGAAGAAAATAATTAATTAAATTTAAAAAAAAATAGTTATCACTGAAACCACCACATTCTGTAAAAAAAAGAAAAAAAAAAGTTTTAGGATTAAAACTAAAGGCAAAACATTGTCATTTTTGTTTATTTGTAAAACTAAATTGTTTGGAATTGTTTTTCATTTCCTCTAAAAAAAAAAAAAAATAAATAAATACAGAGCAGCATGTATGTAGAGATTTGAAGCAGTTCTGGCACATTTGTCTGAAAAATTTATTAAAACTTTTTTTTAAACAAATTTACATGATTTGTATTCAAATTGTACTTTTTTTTTTTTTTTTTTTTTTTTAATTTGCCTTCTCTTGAAAAATTAACAATTTTTAAAAATTCCTGTTTTTTACTATTATTTTTATTTATTTTTTAATCTAGAGGGAAATACACCCTCCTAACCCTGTGAGATTTCTGTCGAATTATACACAGATCAGGTATAACACTGTGAGCAGTGCGCAGGTGAAGTGAATAAGACTGAGTATCTCCTCATCATGGCACCTGTTAGTGGGTGGGATATATTAGGCAGCAAGTGAACATTTTGTCCTCAAAGTTGATGTGTTAGAAGCAGGAAAATGGACAAGCGTAAGGATTTGAGCGAGTTTGACAAAGGGCGAAATTGTGATGGTGGATAGACCACTGGATCAGAACATCTCCAAAACTGCAGCTCTTGTGGGGTGTTCCCGGTCTGCAGTGGTCAGTATCTATCAAAAGTGGTCCAAGGAAGGAACAGTGGTGAACCGGGTGCAGTGGGTCATGGGAGGTTGAGGCTCATTGATGCACGTGGGGAGCGAAGGCTGGCCCGTGTGATCCGATCCAACAGACGAACTACTGTTGCTCAAATTACTGAAGAAGTTAATGCTGGTTCTGATAGAAAGGGGTCAGAACACACAGTGCATCATAGTTCATTGCGTATGGGGCCGCATAGCTGCAGACCAGTCAGGGTGCCCTTGCTGTGCATCGCCGAAAGCACCTACAATGGACACTTGAATATCAGAACTGGACCATGGAGCAATGGTAGAAGGTGGCCTGGTCTGATGAGTCATGTTTTCTTTTACATCACGTGGATGGCCGCGTGTGTGTGTGTCTCTTACTGGGGTGATGCACTATTCAGGACTTAAAGGATCTGCTGCTAACATCTTGGTGCCAGATCCCACAGCACACCTACAGGGATCTAGTGGAGTCCATGCCTCGACGGGTCAGGGCTGTTTTGGCAGAAAAAGGGGGACCAACACAATATTACACAATATTAGGCAGGTGGTTTTACTTAAGTTTGTTGTAAATCTTTCCCCCATTATTTGGCTCATGCAGCGTCTGAGACGTCTAACTAGACTAGCTTTTTTTTTTTTTTTTTTAAATCACTTGTCCCCTTGTGTCCAGAATTTTTTTATTTATTTATTTATTTTTCTCCACTGAGCCAGCTTCCGAGTCCATCACACACTACCATAGGTCATTTCTTCTCATGACCGTCCGTGGATGAATCTAAATTCAGAATGATAAATCTCCCCACTGTCCTCACTCGAACCTTGGGTTTTGTTTTTAAATCTGAGTCTGGGATTTATATTAAACTCTTCTTTATATATAGAGATAACAAACCAGCACTTCCTGTGCCCTGAGGTCCAGTAAACTCTAGAGATAACAATCTTGCTCAGGTCATCGCGGCAACAGGGGGAAATATAAACAATTTTTTTTTTTTGAGTGGTAATCTCCCTCTTTCTTCTTTCTTCTTTCTTTCTTTCTTTCTTTCTTTCTTTCTTTCTTTCTTTCTTTCTTTCTTTCTCTCTCTCTCTCTCTCTCTCTCTCTCTCTCTCTCTCTCCCTTTCTCTCACACTCTCACTCACGATCACTTTCACTCTCACTTTCCCCCTCTCTTTCTCACTCTCTCCCTCTCTCTCTCTCCAGTGTTTGCTTTTTAATAATCCTACTCTTCCACCCTTTGACTCCACATCAGGCCCCGGGCACAAAGTTCAGCTCATCAGAATTATATTACACACACACACACACACGTGTGCACCAGGTGGATGGGATTTCTCAGTAAGTTGGACATGTTCCTGAAATTAGACCCAGTGTTCCTCTCTCTCCACTGACCCGAGGTGTCGGTAGAGTATTTCTTCATGAGAATGTGTTTTAAATCATACAGAAATCTCAAGCAGCTTCTTGCTCTGTGTAGAGGAATTAGAGACGTTTGTGTGTCTGCGTTAGTGCAGTAGTGTGGAGCTCGGCTCAGCTGATGGAGGACAAACAAACAAATAAACAAACAAAGATCTCTGTCTTTTATGAAGTGCGGTGAACTCGGACCAAACGTCCGATCTGTCTGGGCAACATTCCTAATGTCTGACCTGATGGACGTTTCTTCAATAAACAAAAAAATTCTCAATATTTCTTTTGTTTGTTCTTTCTATTTTCTGTATAAACACATTATCGGGCTGAATTCTGGACTGGATTGGTCAGAAGGAGTTCATTTTCTCGTGCCACTAGTGCAGTTTTATATCTCTTTTAATAGGATGTTTTAGTTTCCATGGTAACGGGACCCGCCCACCAGACGCTCCTCTGACTAACAATGATGTGACGTGAAGGAGTGAGAGATTTTATATATATATATATATATAAACTTCAGCTACAGCAAAACATGTTTACTCGCATGAACAGGCCGAGTGAGGGAGCTGTGTGAGGGAGTTAATAAACTGGGGAGTTTATTAAAAACTGGATTGAAAAGGTAATGTGGCGTCCGGACAAACAGCAAGCCTTTGCTAACGTCAGCCTTTCCCGAAACACGATGGCTAGTCTGGTGGATGAGCTAGGCTCCGACTTACAGAAAAAGCTAAGGAGTTTATTGCATACTCATTGGCTACTGATGAAAGTGCTGACCGGATGGACACTGACCAGCTCTCGATATCCATTTGTGGGGTAGATGCTCAGAATCTCACGTGTTAGACGTGTTTTATTAAAGAGAAATCGGACAAACACTCGCCGGCTTCCTGCAGCGGGTCACTTTACCAGCACAGACACGCCGCTCTCACAGCTCTTCAGAACAGAACTTCAGGGCTGCGATTGTTTACACACGAAAGCTGAAACTTGAAGATTGATCACAATCAGCCGGTCTTTGTTCTCGTCGTCCGAGAGACGGTTCGACCCGATTTACACTTTCATTCCTGTTCTTTTTTAAACAGCAGAAGAAGCCGCAGCAGCGTAGGAGTCAGAGTGATCCGGGTTTTGGGGGTTTTGGGTGAGGAATTCGGTTGTGTTCTGTTGGACACACAGGAAGACAGATGAAGTGCAGATAAACCTGAGAGGGAGTTTAGAGCTGTGACAGAATGAGACAATGCAGCAATGTGTGAGCTTCAGAAACTGGAGAGAAAGAGGACGTCAACTGTTAATGATATTATTATTATTATTGTTATTATTATTATTATTTTTATTATATCCTTGTGGAATGAGGTGAAATGCATAAACACACACATACACACACACACACACACACAATGGGGGAGGATTCTAACAGTTTAACACTGTGTTACTGTTGTGATATTAATGCACACACACACACACACTGCAACTCATGCTTGTGATTAGATTAATCTTTTTTCAGAGTTTTTTGTGTTTTTTTTCCCCCAAAAAATGTTGCTGATGCAACTTTTAGAGTATTTATTTATTTATTTTTCCATTAATTAATAAATTCGTTCATTCATTCATGTATTTATTTATTTATTTTATTGGTTCATTCATTTGTTTGCTGGTTTTTTTATTCATTCGTTCCTGTACGGAACGGGAGCTCAATTAAATCTTCTCGTTAAGTCGTAAAGCAGCGACTTTGTAGAAATTGAATTAGAAGTGAAATGAATTGTTATTCGTTTCTCATTGGGTTTTTACACTAAATAAATCCTCCACATCAGAGACGCTCATAATCCCCACCCCCGCATGCAGGACACACGGCCTGCGCTGAAACACACCGCTGTATCGGTATATACATCAACTGACTGTAATAACATACATCAACTGACTGTAATAACATACATCAACTAACTGTAATAACATACATCAACTGACTGTAAAAACATACATCAACTGACTGTAATAACATACATCAACTAAATGTAATAACATACATCAACTGACTGTAATAACATACATCAACTGACTGTAATAACATACATCAACTGACTGTAATAACATACATCAACTAACTGTAATAAAGCACATCAACTAACTGTAATAACGTACATCAACTGACTGTAATAACATACATCAACTGACTGTAATAACATACATCAACTGACTGTAATAACATACATCAACTAACTGTAATAACGTACATCAACTGACTGTAATAACATACATCAACTGACTGTAATAACATACATCAACTGACTGTAATAACATACATCAACTAACTGTAATAACATACATCAACTGACTGTAATAACATACATCAACTGACTGTAATAACATACATCAACTGACTGTAATAACATACATCAACTAACTAATAACATACATCAACTGACTGTAATAACATACATCAACTAACTGTAATAAAGCACATCAACTGACTGTAATAACATACATCAACTAACTGTAATAACATACATCAACTGACTGTAATAACATACATCAAATGACTGTAATAACATACATCAACTAACTGTAATAAAGCACATCAACTGACTGTAATAACATACATCAACTAACTGTAATAAAGCACATCAACTGACTGTAATAACATACATCAACTAACTGTAATAACATACATCAACTGACTGTAATAACATACATCAACTAACTGTAATAACATACATCAACTGACTGTAATAACATACATCAACTGACTGTAATAACATACATCAACTAACTAATAACATACATCAACTGACTGTAATAACATACATCAACTGACTGTAATAACATACATCAACTGACTGTAATAACATACATCAACTGACTATAATAACATACATCAACTAACTGTAATAACATACATCAACTGACTGTAATAACATACATCAACTGACTGTAATAACATACATCAACTGACTGTAATAACATACATCAACTAACTAATAACATACATCAACTGACTGTAATAATATACATCAACTAACTGTAATAACATACATCAACTGGCTGTAATAACATACATCAACTGACTGTAATAACATACATCAACTGACTGTAATAACATACATCAACTGACTGTAATAACATACATCAACTGACTGTAATAAACATACATCAACTGACTGTAATAACATACATCAACTAACTAATAACATACATCAACTGACTGTAATAACATACATCAACTAACTGTAATAACATACATCAACTGACTGTAATAACATACATCAACTAACTGTAATAACATACATCAACTAACTAATAACATACATCAACTGACTGTAATAACATACATCAACTGACTGTAATAACATACATCAACTAACTAATAACATACATCAACTGACTGTAATAACATACATCAACTAACTGTAATAACATACATCAAATGACTGTAATAACATACATCAACTAACTGTAATAACATACATCAACTGACTATAATAACATACATCAACTGACTGTAATAACATACATCAACTGACTGTAATAACATACATCAACTAACTGTAATAAAGCACATCAACTGACTGTAATAACATACATCAACTAACTGTAATAACATACATCAACTGACTGTAATAAAGCACATCAACTGACTGTAATAACATACATCAACTAACTGTAATAAAGCACATCAACTGACTGTAATAACATACATCAACTAACTGTAATAACATACATCAAATGACTGTAATAACATACATCAACTAACTGTAATAACATGCATCAACTGACTGTAATAAAGCACATCAACTGACTGTAATAACATACATCAACTGACTGTAATAACATACATCAACTAACTGTAATAAAGCACATCAACTGACTGTAATAAAGCACATCAACTAACTGTAATAACATACATCAACTAACTAATAATATACATCAACTGACTGTAATAACATACATAAACTGACTGTAATAACATACATCAACTGACTGTAATAACATACATCAACTGACTGTAATAACATACAACTGACTGTAATAACATACATCAACTGACTGTAATAACATACATCAACTGACTGTAATAACATACATCAACTGACTGTAATAACATACATCAACTGACTGTAATAACATACATCAACTAACTGTAATAAAGCACATCAACTAACTGTAATAACATACATCAACTGACTGTAATAAAGCACATCAACTGACTGTAATAACATACATCAACTAACTAATAATATACATCAACTGACTGTAATAACATACATCAACTGACTGTAATAACATACATCAACTAACTAATAATATACATCAACTGACTGTAATAATATACATCAACTGACTGTAATAACATACATCAACTGACTGTAATAACATACATCAACTAACTGTAATAACATACATCAACTAACTGTAATAACATACATCAACTGACTGTAATAACATACATCAACTGACTGTAATAACATACATCAACTGACTGTAATAAAGCACATCAACTGACTGTAATAACATACATCAACTGACTGTAATAACATACATCAACTAACTGTAATAAAGCACATCAACTGACTGTAATAAAGCACATCAACTAACTGTAATAACATACATCAACTAACTTTAAAAACATACATCAACTGACTGTAATAACATACATCAACTGACTGTAATAACATACATCAACTGACTGTAATAACATACATCAACTGACTGTAATAACATACATCAACTAACTGTAATAACATACATCAACTGACTGTAATAAAGCACATCAACTGACTGTAATAACATACATCAACTGACTGTAATAACATACATCAACTAACTGTAATAAAGCACATCAACTAACTGTAATAACATACATCAACTGACTGTAATAACATACATCAACTAACTGTAATAAACAAAATCAACTAACTGTAATAACATACATCAACTAACTGTAATAACATACATCAACTAACTGTAGGGTAACATACATCAAGGCCCGGGTTCATTTCCCGCCAATGACCCGTAATCCCAGCCACATCAGCCTAACCGTAAAAATACCCGGAACTGACGTAAAACATTTTCCAATTTTTGGACCAGTCTGTAATAAAGCACCCAAAAAACAGGTAAAACAACATCAACTGACTGTAATAACATACATCAACTAACTGTAATAACATACATCAAATGACTGTAATAACATACATCAACTAACTGTAATAACATACATCAACTAACTGTAGTTAAAGGACATCCGACTGTAATAACATACCATCAAATGACTGTAATAACATACATCCAACTAACTGTAATAACATACATCAACTAACTGTAATAAATCCACAAAAACAACTGACTGTAATAACATACATCAAAACTAACTGTAATAACATACATCAAAAAAACATCAAAAATAACTGTAATAACATAACAATCAAAACTAACTGTAATAACATACATCAACTAACTGTTTTAAAAAAAGCCCCAAAAAGTTTTTTTTAAAAAGGGGAAAAATTGCTGATCTCCGATATGAAGGACACTCGTCTTTTATGTAGCTCTCTCTCTCTCTCTCCCTCTCTCTCTCCCTCTCCCTCTCCCTCTCCCTCTCTTTCTCCCTCTCTCTCTCTCCCTCTCTCTCTCCCTCTCTCTCTCCCTCTCTTTCTCTCTCTCTCTCTTCCTCTCTCTCTCTCTCTCTCTCTCTCTCTCTCTCTCTCAGGTTGGATTATTGAGGGGTATAATGTGATCCAGATTGGAATTGGGATGTGAATGTGTGTGTGTGTGTGTTTTGATTGTGTAGAACGTCCTGCGTGCTTTCACGGTCAGCTCATTCACTGCTGGACGGAAACTTCCTGTGGAACTCAGTTTCAGTCCTAAGTAGCTGTCCTCTTTACAGTTTTCTATGTTGTGTGTTACTCTGGTGAACTGTGTTGTGTTTCCGTGACATCTGGATCTTTTTTGAAAAATAATAGTTTTGGTCTTTTTGAGGTTGACCGTCAGGGCCCGGGTCTGACAGTACTGCTGCAGCAGATCCAGGTTCTGCTGTAGACCCTGAACGCTGGGGGACAGCAGGACCAGGTCATCTGCGTACAACAGGAATTTGACCTCTGAGTGGTGTAAAGTGAGACCGGGTGCTGTCCAGTGATCTAATATGGAGGCCAGTTCATTAATATATATGTTAAAGAGAGTTGGGTTTAGGCAGCACCCCTGTCTCAATCCACGCTCCTGATGGAAGAATTTGGTTCTTTTGTTGCTGATTTTAATTCCACACTTGATGATGTCATATGTTTTACCCCCTACATCACTTTCAAGAATTTTATAAAATAAGCCTTTGTGCCAAATAAAATCGAAAGCTTTTTGGAAATCTATGAGACATGCAAATCTTTGACCGCTGGTGCAGTGATTTGGTATGAATCCAATCTGACTTTTACTCAAGACACTGGACACTGGTGATGGTCTAGTAGCTGTGCTCTGATCTTCATTGGTGGTGAGTAGGGTTGTCTGAGGAGGCGGGGTTGTATGTTGTTCTTCTGAGGGCTATCTGGGTTGCGTCCAAGAGTGGCATCTTTAAGGTTCTTTGCAAACATGCCCACCGCGTCCTTGCGTAGGTGGATGTGATCATGGAGGCTGTGGATGTTAAGGTTGGGGTGGTGTGCCAGGTTGATGCAGAGCCGCGGGTGATCTCTGCATTGACCCGTTCGATGGTGGCGGGGTGAAAATCTCTCCTGGGTAGAAGGGTAGAGATTATTATTTTACTCTCTCTCTCTCTCCCCCCTCTCTATCTCCCTCTCTATCTCCCTCTCTCTCTCTCTCTCTCTCTCTCTCGGGAAGCACCACTGAGTGAAAAAAAGTCCCCACCTTTCCAGAAGGATGAACTGATTACATAACTGCCAACAGAAGCCCATGGTTTTACATTAAGAGCTGGGGCGGCGGCTGAGAGGGAGGGTGTAAAACCAGTCCAATTTTTAAAAATGGAAGAAAAAAAACCCTCATTTTTAATGTTCTCAGTGGGAAACGTTGTCAGTGTGTGAAGCATGTCGAGTTTCCTTCATTTCCCAGAAACAGAAATCACAGTCTTATATTAAGGAGACGAGACTGAGAGACTGGAGCCATAGTGTTGTGTTTTTTAGATAAAGGAAATCTGTGTGTGTGTGTGTGTGTGTGTGTGTGTGTGAGACTCATTATGCAACAGACTCTCTTCCAAAGTCTAACAAAAGTTTGGGCCCACGAAATACACTTTTGGTTTTATTACATCATAACAATAGTTTCCCATCTGAAATCTGATTGGCTGATTTCACTTCACATCTGTATTCTGTGTATAAAACCTCTGCAGCAGTGTTTACATCACTAACACATGGCCTCCATTTCACAATCGCAAAAAACGAACAAAAAAAAAAAAATTAGAAAGTTATTACAGATGTGTCTCACTGGGAGGAGATTAACTGATGAACCCTGGGCTTGTGAAACCCACGTGTGTGTGTGTGTGTGTGTGTGTGTGTGTGTGTGTGTGAGGAAGATTCATCCTTTCTTTGCTTTATGGTTTGAAAGGCACTGAAGATGAATATGAGACGATGGATCAGCTTCCATTTTCTGATATTCAGATCTAGACGTGTTAAACCATTTGGAGCGAGGCACCTTCGGTGGGAGAGCATCTGACCTACAGGTGTGATGGGTTGGCACTCCGTCCAGGGTGTATCCTGCCTTGATGCCCAATGACGCCTGAGATAGGCACAGGCTCCCCGTGACCCGAGAATAGATCGGATAAGCGGTAGACAATGAATGAATGAATGAATGAATAATAAAACATCGTGTTTGGTTGCAGTACCTGCATCAGTCCTGTGACTCAGTGACATCACTGACCTGCTGCATTCTTATCAACGATCATAAATCAAGAAAGGTTTCTTGTAATTCCAGAACATGTGGTACGGGAAAAGGAACATTATATTGCCAAAACTTTTAGGACACCCCTCCAAATCACTGAATTCAGGTGTTGTGTTTCAGGGGTTGGGCTCGGCCCCTTAGTTCCAGTGAAAGGAACTCTTAATGCTTCAGCATACCAAGACATTTTGGACAATTTCATGGGAACACTTTGGGGATAATGCATGCACAAAGCAAGGTCCATAAAGACATGGATGAGTGAGTTTGGTGTGGAGGAACTTGACTGTCCTGCACAGTCCTGACCTCAACCCCATAGAACACCTTTGGGATGAATTAGAGCGGAGACTGCGGACCAGGCCTTCTCGTCCAACATCAGTGCCTGACCTCACAAATGTGCTTCTAGAGGAACGGTCAAAAATTCCCATAACACACTCCTAAACCTTGTGGAAAGCCTTCCTAGAAGAGTTGAGGCTGTTATAGCTGCAAAGAGCGGGACAATTCCATAATAAATCCTATGGATTAAGAATGGGATGTTCATGGAAAGTTCATGTGCGTGTAATGGCAGACTTCCCAAAACTTTTGGCAATATAGTGTAAAACTATAAAACCTATAACTTAGAAAGACTGAACAGCTAAACATTCTAAATTAAATCACAGATTAGACAGTTCTTCTTTCAGTGGTTGTGAGTTCCTCCTCTTCAGTCTCCTCTTCAGCTGCTCAGTCAGGGGTCAGTTCTGCGGATCATCTTGTGCAGTCTAAAACCTTCCACTTTTCCTCTGACAAACTCCTGAGTCGAGTCTCAGTGTGTTTCGGATCGTTGTGTTGCTACATGATGACGTGATTCGTTTCTCTGTGAGCGCTCAGACAGAACGTTTCTCTAGACGTCTGAAATCGTTCTGCTGCCACCATCATGAGCTCCGTCATCAGTGAAGACTAGTGACAATGTTCCAGAAGCAGCCATGAAGTGCAGAAGTGCTCATGTTGTTATAACTTAGTATGTGGCCATTGTGGGCATTGAGCACCAATTTTCCTGATAACTAATCACAGATTATTAATATATCCACTGACCGCTCACAGATCACTAATATATCCACTGACCAATCACAGATCACTAATATATCCACTGACCAATCACAGATCACTAATATATCCACTGACCAATCACAGATCACTAATATATCCACTGACCAATCACACATCACTAATATATCTACTGACCAATCACAGATCACTAATATATCCACTGACCAATCACACATCACTAATATATCCACTGACCAATCACACATCACTAATATATCCACTGACCAATCACACATCACTAATATATCCACTGACCAATCACAGATCACTAATATATCCACTGACCAATCACACATCACTAATGTATCCACTGACCAATCACAGAACACTAATATATCCACTGACCAATCACACATCACTAATATATCTACTGACCAATCACAGATCACTAATATATCCACTGACCAATCACACATCACTAATATATCCACTGACCAATCACACATCACTAATATATCCACTGACCAATCACAGATCACTAATATATCCACTGACCAATCACAGATCACTAATATATCCACTGACCGCTCACAGATCACTAATATATCCACTGACCAATCACAGATCACTAATATATCCACTGACCAATCACACATCACTAATATATCCACTGACCAATCACACATCACTAATATATCCACTGACCAATCACAGATCACTAATATATCCACTGACCAATCACACATCACTAATATATCCACTGACCAATCACACATCACTAATATATCCACTGACCAATCACAGATCACTAATATATCCACTGACCAATCACAGATCACTAATATATCCACTGACCGCTCACAGATCACTAATATATCCACTGACCAATCACAGATCACTAATATATCCACTGACCAATCACACATCACTAATATATCCACTGACCAATCACACATCACTAATATATCCACTGACCAATCACAGATCACTAATATATCCACTGACCAATCACACATCACTAATATATCCACTGACCAATCACACATCACTAATATATCCACTGACCAATCACACATCACTAATATATCCACTGACCAATCACAGATCACTAATATATCCACTGACCAATCACACATCACTAATATATCCACTGACCAATCACACATCACTAATATATCCACTGACCAATCACAGATCACTAATATATCCACTGACCAATCACACATCACTAATATATCCACTGACCAATCACACATCACTAATATATCCACTGACCAATCACACATCACTAATATATCCACTGACCAATCACAGATCACTAATATATCCACTGACCAATCACACATCACTAATATATCCACTGACCAATCACAGATCACTAATATATCCACTGACCAATCACAGATCACTAATATATCCACTGACCAATCACAGATCACTAATATATCCACTGACCAATCACAGATCACTAATATATCCACTGACCAATCACACATCACTAATATATCCACTGACCGCTCACAGATCACTAATATATCCACTGACCAATCACAGATCACTAATATATCCACTGACCAATCACACATCACTAATATATCCACTGACCGCTCACAGATCACTAATATATCCACTGACCAATCACAGATCACTAATATATCCACTGACCAATCACAGATCACTAATATATCCACTGACCAATCACACATCACTAATATATCCACTGACCGCTCACAGATCACTAATATATCCACTGACCAATCACAGATCACTAATATATCCACTGACCAATCACAGATCACTAATATATCCACTGACCAATCACACATCACTAATATATCCACTGACCGCTCACAGATCACTAATATATCCACTGACCAATCACACATCACTAATATATCCACTGACCAATCACACATCACTAATATATCCACTGACCAATCACACATCACTAATATATCCACTGACCAATCACAGATCACTAATATATCCACTGACCAATCACACATCACTAATATATCCACTGACCGCTCACAGATCACTAATATATCCACTGACCAATCACAGATCACTAATATATCCACTGACCAATCACACATCACTAATATATCCACTGACCAATCACACATCACTAATATATCCACTGACCGCTCACAGATCACTAATATATCCACTGACCAATCACAGATCACTAATATATCCACTGACCAATCACACATCACTAATATATCCACTGACTGCTCACAGATCACTAATATATCCACTGACCAATCACACATCACTAATATATCCACTGACCAATCACAGATCACTAATATATCCACTGACCAATCACACATCACTAATATATCCACTGACCGCTCACAGATCACTAATATATCCACTGACCAATCACAGATCACTAATATATCCACTGACCAATCACACATCACTAATATATCCACTGACCAATCACACATCACTAATATATCCACTGACCGCTCACAGATCACTAATATATCCACTGACCAATCACAGATCACTAATATATCCACTGACCAATCACACATCACTAATATATCCACTGACCGCTCACAGATCACTAATATATCCACTGACCAATCACACATCACTAATATATCCACTGACCAATCACATGTCTCATGTCTTGGAAACTGCTTGCAAGAAGTGTTAAAGTGTTGTTAGCTTTTGCAAGTTACTAGCAGCACTCTCTGGGGGAGTTAATAGTGGACCTTTGCCGGCAAGAGCATGTCAAGACAGGCGCAGACTATTATTCCCTGCAGCGGATGGCCAAAAGATTACAGGAATTCCGTCTATCAATCGCCCTCAATGCCTCCACATTTGCATGTTTTCTGTTGGGGTTGCCTCCCTTAGCCTTTGGTTCTGACAAGGACCTATCCCACAAGGCAGCGGAAGACTATTCAAGGCAGGGGCGTCTATCTCCCTGGGGTATATATTTGCATACCCACATACCCGCTGACACACACCAATACCCGCATACCCGCTGACACACTGACCAATCACAGATCACTAATATATCCACTGACCAATCACACATCACTAATATATCCACTGACCAATCACACATCACTAATATATCCACTGACCAATCACAGATCACTAATATATCCACTGACCAATCACACATCACTAATATATCCACTGACCGCTCACAGATCACTAATATATCCACTGACCAATCACACATCACTAATATATCCACTGACCAATCACACATCACTAATATATCCACTGACCAATCACAGATCACTAATATATCCACTGACCAATCACACATCACTAATATATCCACTGACCAATCACAGATCACTAATATATCCACTGACCAATCACAGATCACTAATATATCCACTGACCAATCACAGATCACTAATATATCCACTGACCAATCACAGATCACTAATATATCCACTGACCAATCACAGATCACTAATATATCCACTGACCAATCACAGATCACTAATATATCCACTGACCAATCACACATCACTAATATATCCACTGACCAATCACAGATCACTAATATATCCACTGACCAATCACACATCACTAATATATCCACTGACCAATCACAGATCACTAATATATCCACTGACCAATCACACATCACTAATATATCCACTGACCAATCACACATCACTAATATATCCACTGACCAATCACAGATCACTAATATATCCACTGACTGCTCACAGATCACTAATATATCCACTGACCAATCACACATCACTAATATATCCACTGACCAATCACAGATCACTAATATATCCACTGACCAATCACACATCACTAATATATCCACTGACCGCTCACAGATCACTAATATATCCACTGACCAATCACACATCACTAATATATCCACTGACCGCTCACAGATCACTAATATATCCACTGACCAATCACAGATCACTAATATATCCACTGACCAATCACAGATCACTAATATATCCACTGACCAATCACACATCACTAATATATCCACTGACCAATCACACATCACTAATATATCCACTGACCAATCACAGATCACTAATATATCCACTGACCAATCACACATCACTAATATATCCACTGACCGCTCACAGATCACTAATATATCCACTGACCAATCACAGATCACTAATATATCCACTGACCAATCACACATCACTAATATATCCACTGACCAATCACACATCACTAATATATCCACTGACCGCTCACAGATCACTAATATATCCACTGACCAATCACAGATCACTAATATATCCACTGACCAATCACACATCACTAATATATCCACTGACTGCTCACAGATCACTAATATATCCACTGACCAATCACACATCACTAATATATCCACTGACCAATCACAGATCACTAATATATCCACTGACCAATCACACATCACTAATATATCCACTGACCGCTCACAGATCACTAATATATCCACTGACCAATCACAGATCACTAATATATCCACTGACCAATCACACATCACTAATATATCCACTGACCAATCACACATCACTAATATATCCACTGACCGCTCACAGATCACTAATATATCCACTGACCAATCACAGATCACTAATATATCCACTGACCAATCACACATCACTAATATATCCACTGACCGCTCACAGATCACTAATATATCCACTGACCAATCACACATCACTAATATATCCACTGACCAATCACATGTCTCATGTCTTGGAAACTGCTTGCAAGAAGTGTTAAAGTGTTGTTAGCTTTTGCAAGTTACTAGCAGCACTCTCTGGGGGAGTTAATAGTGGACCTTTGCCGGCAAGAGCATGTCAAGACAGGCGCAGACTATTATTCCCTGCAGCGGATGGCCAAAAGATTACGGGAATTCCGTCTATCAATCGCCCTCAATGCCTCCACATTTGCATGTTTTCTGTTGGGGTTGCCTCCCTTAGCCTTTGGTTCTGACAAGGACCTATCCCACAAGGCAGCGGAAGACTATTCAAGGCAGGGGCGTCTATCTCCCTGGGGTATATATTTGCATACCCACATACCCGCTGACACACACCAATACCCGCATACCCGCTGACACACTGACCAATCACAGATCACTAATATATCCACTGACCAATCACACATCACTAATATATCCACTGACCAATCACACATCACTAATATATCCACTGACCAATCACAGATCACTAATATATCCACTGACCAATCACACATCACTAATATATCCACTGACCGCTCACAGATCACTAATATATCCACTGACCAATCACACATCACTAATATATCCACTGACCGCTCACACATCACTAATATATCCACTGACCAATCACACATCACTAATATATCCACTGACCAATCACAGATCACTAATATATCCACTGACCAATCACACATCACTAATATATCCACTGACCAATCACAGATCACTAATATATCCACTGACCAATCACAGATCACTAATATATCCACTGACCAATCACAGATCACTAATATATCCACTGACCAATCACAGATCACTAATATATCCACTGACCAATCACAGATCACTAATATATCCACTGACCAATCACACATCACTAATATATCCACTGACCAATCACAGATCACTAATATATCCACTGACCAATCACACATCACTAATATATCCACTGACCAATCACAGATCACTAATATATCCACTGACCAATCACACATCACTAATATATCCACTGACCAATCACACATCACTAATATATCCACTGACCAATCACAGATCACTAATATATCCACTGACCAATCACACATCACTAATATATCCACTGACCAATCACAGAACACTAATATATCCACTGACCAATCACAGATCACTAATATATCCATTGACCAATCACAGATCACTAATATATCCACTGACCAATCACACATCACTAATATATCCACTGACCAATCACACATCACTAATATATCCACTGACCGCTCACAGATCACTAATATATCCACTGACCAATCACAGATCACTAATATATCCACTGACCAATCACACATCACTAATATATCCACTGACTGCTCACAGATCACTAATATATCCACTGACCAATCACACATCACTAATATATCCACTGACCAATCACAGATCACTAATATATCCACTGACCAATCACACATCACTAATATATCCACTGACCGCTCACAGATCACTAATATATCCACTGACCAATCACACATCACTAATATATCCACTGACCGCTCACAGATCACTAATATATCCACTGACCAATCACAGATCACTAATATATCCACTGACCAATCACAGATCACTAATATATCCACTGACCAATCACACATCACTAATATATCCACTGACCAATCACACATCACTAATATATCCACTGACCAATCACAGATCACTAATATATCCACTGACCAATCACACATCACTAATATATCCACTGACCGCTCACAGATCACTAATATATCCACTGACCAATCACAGATCACTAATATATCCACTGACCAATCACACATCACTAATATATCCACTGACCAATCACACATCACTAATATATCCACTGACCGCTCACAGATCACTAATATATCCACTGACCAATCACAGATCACTAATATATCCACTGACCAATCACACATCACTAATATATCCACTGACTGCTCACAGATCACTAATATATCCACTGACCAATCACACATCACTAATATATCCACTGACCAATCACAGATCACTAATATATCCACTGACCAATCACACATCACTAATATATCCACTGACCTCACAGATCACTAATATATCCACTGACCAATCACAGATCACTAATATATCCACTGACCAATCACACATCACTAATATATCCACTGACCAATCACACATCACTAATATATCCACTGACCGCTCACAGATCACTAATATATCCACTGACCAATCACAGATCACTAATATATCCACTGACCAATCACACATCACTAATATATCCACTGACCGCTCACAGATCACTAATATATCCACTGACCAATCACAGATCACTAATATATCCACTGACCAATCACACATCACTAATATATCCACTGACCAATCACACATCACTAATATATCCACTGACCGCTCACACATCACTAATATATCCACTGACCAATCACAGATCACTAATATATCCACTGACCAATCACACATCACTAATATATCCACTGACCGCTCACAGATCACTAATATATCCACTGACCAATCACAGATCACTAATATATCCACTGACCAATCACACATCACTAATATATCCACTGACCAATCACACATCACTAATATATCCACTGACCGCTCACAGATCACTAATATATCCACTGACCAATCACACATCACTAATATATCCACTGACCAATCACATGTCTCATGTCTTGGAAACTGCTTGCAAGAGTGTTAAAGTGTTGTTAGCTTTTGCAAGTTACTAGCAGCACTCTCTGGGAGTTAATAGTGGACCTTTGCCGGCAAGAGCATGTCAAGACAGGCGCAGACTATTATTCCCTGCAGTGGATGGCCAAAAGATTACGGGAATTCCGTCTATCAATCGCCCTCAATGCCTCCACATTTGCATGTTTTCTGTTGGGGTTGCCTCCCTTAGCCTTTGGTTCTGACAAGGACCTATCCCACAAGGCAGCGGAAGACTATTCAAGGCAGGGGCGTCTATCTCCCTGGGGTATATATTTGCATACCCACATACCCGCTGACACACACCAATACCCGCATACCCGCTGACACACTGACCAATCACAGATCACTAATATATCCACTGACCAATCACACATCACTAATATATCCACTGACCAATCACACATCACTAATATATCCACTGACCAATCACAGATCACTAATATATCCACTGACCAATCACACATCACTAATATATCCACTGACCGCTCACAGATCACTAATATATCCACTGACCAATCACACATCACTAATATATCCACTGACCGCTCACAGATCACTAATATATCCACTGACCAATCACACATCACTAATATATCCACTGACCAATCACAGATCACTAATATATCCACTGACCAATCACACATCACTAATATATCCACTGACCAATCACAGATCACTAATATATCCACTGACCAATCACAGATCACTAATATATCCACTGACCAATCACACATCACTAATATATCCACTGACCAATCACAGATCACTAATATATCCACTGACCAATCACACATCACTAATATATCCACTGACCAATCACACATCACTAATATATCCACTGACCAATCACACATCACTAATATATCCACTGACCAATCACAGATCACTAATATATCCACTGACCAATCACAGATCACTAATATATCCACTGACCAATCACACATCACTAATATATCCACTGACCAATCACAGATCACGGGTTAAATTGTTACTCTGTGGTGCCGTGACCGCATACAAAGACCAAAGAGTCTTGAGAAAATCTCCCTTCTTCCTGTAACACATGTGGGTATGCATATGATGGCTGAATATGAAACGATGACGTCACGCAGTGACTGTCCCGCACGAGCAGTCTGAGGTGCTGTAGTAGTCGGTTGTGTGCTCTCGCGCTGTAATATCTGCCGCTGGACATTGTGAGGGGTGTGTGTGTGTGTGTGTGTGTGTGTGTGAGTGTGTGTGTGTGTGTGAGTGTGTGTGTGTGTGTGAGGGGCGTGTGTGTGTGAGTGTGTGAGGGGTGTGTGTGTGTGAGTGTGTGTGTGTGTGAGGGGCGTGTGTGTGTGAGTGTGTGAGGGGTGTGTGTGTGTGAGTGTGTGTGTGTGTGTGAGGGGCGTGTGTGTGTGAGTGTGTGAGGGGTGTGTGTGTGTGTGTGTGTGTGTGTGTGTGGACGGTATATAAAGGACACGGACACTACAGAAGCGGATGCCGCTCCGTGAGGGAGAAAAGCCTCACCGCTTCGCTTACCGAAAAGTCTCGCGGATGTCTCGCGCGGATCACACGAGCGCGTGAAGATGTTAGTGGACGGTGTGTTTTCTGTGAGCTCGAGCTCCCCGGTGCTGCAGCCGGTCTGGGACGGGATCCGCGAGCGCACCGGAGCGCGCACGGCGCCGCTGTGGGGCGCGTGCGTGGCGTTCTCGGCTCACGTGCTGCTCTCGGCGCTCTTCCTGGGGCTCGACGTGCTCGGCCCGCGCGTGCCATGGATCAGTCGGTACAGGATGCACGTGCAGCCGGTCAGCCTGCGCGTGTGGCTCCGCTGCTTCGCGCGGATTTCGTGGAAGTACGCGCTGTGCGTCCTGCCGGTGAGCGCATGCATGGGTTACGCGCAGCGCGAGCGCGCCGCCGCCGCCGCCGCCGCGCCGTCTCTGCTGGTCGCGTGCACCGAGTGTGTGTCCTGCCTGCTCGTGTTCGACGCCTTCTTCTTCGCGCTGCATTACACCGTGCACAGGTGCGACTTCCGCTTTCACGCGCTTTCATCAGCTTCACAGGTTTATTCTATTTCAGGAAGATTAAAGCTCCAGGCTCAGGACACGCCTACTGTATAAATATAAATATAAATATAAATATATTCACTTTAAAGGTTGTTAATAATTTAGACTTCTTTTACAACATCATGTTTATGTTTATTAGAATTTGTCTGCATTTTATTTCAAGCTCATCAAAGTAAAATACTTGCTTTAGGATCCTTCCTTTCTGTCCCTGAAAGACCAAAAAATAATTAAAAACAAAATCTAAATATTTCGATATACAAGCACGTGCTCTATACGAGCTTCCAGACTAAACGTTTAACCTTTAACTAAAACTCAGGAGGCTTGGAATAAACCAAGAGCAGAAAGAATTCCATAAAGCCAGTTTATTCACCAAATCAGAGCCACAGGTACGAGTCCTGACATGCAGCCGTGCCACGACGTGTGGGAGAAGTGAGGCAGCTCTTACACAAGGTTAGATAATCCTGTTAAGAAGTACTGAGTGTATTAAGTAGCAGTTATGAAGTGGAGCATTAGTACTTTGCTGGATCAGCATATGCTTTATTCCTCTTCTAGCACATCAGTCTAGGAAAGCGTAAACTTTTCTCTGTGCTGAGGGAAGTGGAAAACTATGAAGCGTGGCACTGGAGACTCCTTCCACAAAAGTTAAATAGACATCTCCTTTACTGTATCAGCAATCACACATTAAAATATCTGTCTGTATGAAGCATCCGGGGTACACTTCCCTTTGAATGAGCTGTTAATATAAGGTGCTCTAAACTGTTTTAGACTGTTATAAACTGCTGTAAAGCACAATAAACTACTATAAAGAACTAAAATCTGCTATAGACAGGTATGAACTGCTATAAAGAACTATTAAGTGTTATAAACTGCTATAAGCTACTATTAACTGCTATAGACTACTATAAAGAACTATAAACTGATATAAACTGCTATAAAGAACTATTAAGTGTTATAAACTGCTATAAGCTACTATTAACTGCTATAGACTACTATAAAGAACTATAAACTGATATAAACTGCTATAAAGAACTATTAAGTGTTATAAACTGCTATAAGCTACTATTAACTGCTATAGACTACTATAAAGAACTATAAACTGATATAAACTGCTATAAAGAACTATTAAGTGTTATAAACTGCTATAAGCTACTATTAACTGCTATAGACTACTATAAAGAACTATAAACTGATATAAACTGCTATAGAGTACTATAAATGTCTATAAACTCCGATGGACAGCTATAGACTGTTATAAACTGCTATAAACAGCTATAGAGTGATATGAACTGCTATAGTGAACTATAAACTGCAATAGACAGCTATAAAATGCTATAGAGCACTATAAAGTATTATAAGCTCCTTTAACCTGCTGTACCGTACTATCAGAGTTGCAGCTTTAGAAAGGAATCATCTCCTTCTGATCAATCAGATTTGATAATCTAACATTGTTGTGATTCTTTTTAAACCCATGCCCACTCTGCTCCTCAGAAACCGCTGGCTCTTCAAGATCTTCCATCAGTCTCACCACGTGAACACACACCCTTTTGCCCTCATGGCTCTGGACTCCAGCATGGTGGAGCTGGCCTCTCAGCAGGTGTTGGCCGTGTGGAGCACCATGCTGGTGGGCTGCCACCCGGTCAGCGAAATCCTCTTCCACCTCCTCAACATCTGGCTGGCGGTGGAGGACCACTGTGGCTACGACTTCCCCTGGGCTATACACCGGATTCTGCCCTGCTTCGGAGGAGCTCCGTTCCACCAGGCACATCATCAACGTGTTACAGGGAATTACGCCCCTTACTTCATACATTGGGACCTCATATTCGGAACAGCAATAAACTTGTGAGCGGACGTTTGCTTTAGAATCCACGTGTCCATGTGTCACTCACTGGCACCACCTACTGGTGAGATGATCTAATGTAGCATAAAAGGATCGCTGAACAGATCAGAGAACGGATCTATTTGGTGATCGGAATAAAATGATTTGAGTCGGTGGAGTGAATGGAAATGACCCCCGCTAGCGTTTAATGTTATTCTCTTACTCTTGATGCGTTTTATGTAACATTTAATGACGTAATATCGCCACGCACAATTTTTCACGCGGAAGGAAATTCTTTTTAAAAATCTCTCTTCATGTGAATGGGATTAAAATTTCAAATTGTCTATACATATGTGGGCGGAGCCTAACTGTAACGCCAGGATTGTTATTGCTTATAAACTCACACATTTTCATGTCATCTCTTTGCAGTGAAAGTTTTGTTGAGCCAAAGATTTTTTGTGAAAACGTTGAACCTGACAACCCAGAATAATGGATTCTGTCTTCAGCGATGCAGCTTTGATGCTTCATGTCACTTAACGCACACTCTGAAAAGGAAATAACCCTAAAACGAATAATAATGACATCACAGTAATAATCACACGCCCCACAGCATCATCACTGTACTAATGAATAAACGCGGTCACATGATACGTCACGTGATCACACCAGCCTGCTTCGGATGTTAGGAGTTGAAATGAAACGTGTTGTCCTGCTTTAATGAATGAACCTGCAAGAGTTTTATCTTGAAGAAATTTATATAAATTTATTATAAAAATAAAAAAGGTTTATTTTATTGCATACACTACTGTGCAAAAGTCTTAGCCCCTCCCCCTTTCTTTTTTTATGCACATTCTTGGATTTTTATTCAATGTCTTTTGAATTATTGCATTATATAGAAAGATCTATTTTTTTTTAAATTTGTTAGTAAATAAAGTATCATATATAAGGAAGAACACCGCGATGAGGGTTATTTTCTTATCTGGAGAATTTATCTGGAGACTCCTTCCATAAATGTTCTGAAGTATCAGCTATAAGAATGTGAACATATCAGAGCGAGAACTTTAATAGGACCCTGTCAAACCTGAGCAGTGCTGTTACGAAATTCTGACCAATCAGAAACAAGCAGAGTCTCCGGAACTGGACGATTCCCCAGTCTTATAAAACTACGCGAAAAAGTGAAACTACTGATGCCTTATAAAAGTAAACATCGTCCCATTAGATATGGACTTTGTTTCATTATTTCTGTCTACTGCTTTTTAAAGATGATTTGTCGATTTCTTGAAGGCTTTACAGCTTGAAGGCTTTATTTAGCTTACTGTAGAAATCTTGTGCTCTGTGTCTGGAATGTAAATGATGTCTGTGTTTATCTGCACTGGTGTGTAACTAACATTAACACAAAAGTAATGATAAAAGAACAGGAAGTCCTTATATGGTCATGCTTGTCTACTATGATATACTGTTTAAGTTTAAAGAGTTAAAATATCCGAGGACACAAGTGTGGAGGAATAAAATCATATATGTATGTTTAAAAAAAAGGGAAAAATGATCATTTCTTGACTTTAAACTTTTCCAGTGTATGATGATGTGAGTGAAATGCTGAAATCTTCCAGACAAATCAATATTATGCAGAAATTATTTAACATCCATGATCTTTATTGTTGTCCTAATGTTTATCCCTTACTCAAAAGTATATGAAATATATATTTTTAAAGTAAAGTAAATCTTGTTTATTTTTATTTTTTTAACAATAAATGGATTGCTGGTGTGTATGAAATTTTAAAAAAAACTTCTGTTGATAAAAAATTTGTTTTGAAAAGTTCTTCTCTAAAATAAATAAAGTTGATGACCAAAATAATAGAAAATGTCATTTTTGATTTCAAAGGTTTAAAAAAACAATAAATCATTCAGAGATTGCTAGAAGGAGCGAGCTGCGGGGTCCAAGCACTTGTCAGGACTATCGCCCCCTGTGGTCAGTTCATGTAAAGAAAAAAAAAAAAGATATTTAAGTAAACTAGCTTAAGCTGCTTAGCATTGATTGACAGGTGGAGGCAGAATTGTGTACAACACGGTCATTATTGAGGTTCACACACACACTGGATTAGTTTAACAACAAATCTTAAAAAAGGGGCATTTTATCGTATATTTTAACATCAAACTGCTGAACTGACAGTAATGTTTGGAATTCTGCCTAAAGCCCCGCCCCCTTACAGTATAGATAGATAAATCAATGATAGACAGACAGATAGACAGACAG